>JAQIUQ010000522.1:310000-888611 GCA_030378365.1 Hybognathus amarus
TGAGTCTGTCTCAGTCCGTGTCATCATTGAGAAGCCGGAGGGGTGAAGTTCTCATCTGGGTCACTATGGTCACACAGAGCCACAGACCATATGGTTGCCTTAGTCATGTCCTACCTGAAGCAGCAATGCTAATCACTGAAGACAAGTGCCACTTGACACCAGAGTGACAGATGGTGTTCCTGGGTCTGTGCACAGGACTACTGCCTAAACTCAGCACCAGCACCACAAACATTTTCGCCTCGGCTTCGGTCGGACTGGGTGGCATAATGAAGGTGATGATGTGTCAGAGACGAATTAAATGTGATGATTCCCACCTCCTCTTGTTTTGTCCCTTGGCTGGATCTTTGCCCATGGCTATGGCTGACGGCAATTTTCAATGCTCTTAAAGGCGTTTCGTACTCAACAGCGTGGAAAAGCAAGTTTGATGCACCAACAGCGAGGATGTTCAGATGTCTGTAATAAGCTTATTATTATTATTACGTTATAACCACTGGGCCAAAGAGCCTTGGCATATGCATTTTAGTGGTTTTAGGCCCAGTGGTTTTAGATTTTATTGTACCACCAATGGGTGTGGATGCATGAAGTTTATTTATACTAGAGCTGTTTGTTTGTTTGTTCCATGTCTCCATGAGCCATGCACACATACTATATAAGTAAACTTACAGTACAATGAGTAGCTGAGGAGTATTTTACTGACGATAGTATTCGCATTATTGGTAACCAGACCTAATCATGTGATCTCAACATGGTAGCTCCTGGCAATCTGTTTTTTTATAGAATTAAACAGACTTTTTAGATTACTGAGTCTCAGTGGACAAACATAATTTTAGTTATATTTTTCATCTAAAAACCTTTTAGATGAGTCAAAAATTACTCAGTTTTTTAACTCATGAGGAATTACACTTTTAACTCAAGCTAGATGTTGCATGATCTGAAATAAATAATTCGAGGCACATGTCAAATTCAAGTAAGTTAAAAAGCCTTTATTAAAGTGCCTTATTTTTAAAAAAGGAAAACATTTTAAAAAGGAAAACAAATAATGGGCTGCACACCCACATGTTTGGGCAAAGAATGCCTTCTTCGGGGTACCATTATATGTTTTCTTTTTTAAATGTTTTGATGGAACAGAACAGCCAGTTAATGAAGGCTTTTATAACTATGCGAACTGGAAGTGTGCCTTGAATTCATCTATTAGAACTACTGGATTTTTTGAGATATTTTATTCAGTGTCATTGTCATTTAATAGCATATTTTTAATGATGGCCAAATTGCACATACTCTTCTTCCATCCTCTTACTGTGCTGCGTTTGTCTCTTGTCATTAGAAGTACAATTCTGATGTAAAGAATTTATTCATTCAGCCCTCGAATATTACAGCACTGATGCTGTCACATCGTCCATGCAAAAAATGAAACGTGAATATTCATAACGTATTATCGATGCAAATTTCAGCTGTATTGATAAAACCATATAAAATTATGTCCTTAATACATATTCATATCTCAGTTTAATGACTCCTGAATATTCAGTTATCATCTAGACCACTGATTTGTCTATCACTTTCTTGTTTTTTTTTCCACCACGTTGCACTGCCATAAACATGACACATTCATTCAACCTTCTCAGAGCCGTCTCTAATTTTGTACCAAATGCTGAATCAAACTGATATGTTACATGAAATGGAAAGCAAATCTTCTTTCTTCATCAGATTAGCGGGGATTTGTGGGTGTAGTAAATGGGGTTTTTGCTGTGCTCTGACAGACAGGGAGGAGCAGAAAGAGTGCAGATGTATCAGGCTGAGGGAGTGGTTTGTTTGTTGTGTGGCGCCAGATCTTCTCAAAAGCTGTCTCGGTTTGAGTGGCTGTCTGCACAATATAAAGGCTTGCCTAACATAACTGGAGTGGAAAATGAATTTCCATAAAGTAGTATTTTAATAATTTAGGCGATTTTACTATTCCAGGTCTAGAGATTCACACTACTGTAAAATATCGTGGTATTAGCTTTATTTTTAAATCATTTTATGTCATCTTGAGGACCCCTGAGTGGGCCCCAGCTCCCTGGTTGAGAACCTCTTACACCTTTTCCACCAAAAAAGAACCAACACAGTCTCATTAAGATGTGTATCTATACCACGAGTGTCATTTCTCGTGGCATTTATACGCCAAAAATGGTTTTTGTGTGTATATGGTACGCACTAAAAAACCCTGGGTTAGGTTTAGGGGAGAGGGGGTGGGGAGTTCGTGCATATTATACGCCAAAAAGTGCGTATCATATGTACGCGAAATCGCGTGCCATATACACGCAAAAACTGTTTTTCGCGTATAAATGCCACGAGAAATGACATTCGTGACATAGATACTAACTTTCATGAGATCGGGCTGAAAGAACTGGTTTGGAACTGGTGCTGGTTCAAAGTTGGTTCGGAGTTGGTTCAACTTGCGAATCCGTTCATAACCTGTTTGTTTTTCCACTGACTAGAGCACCCAGGGAACAACGTCGTCACATCACTGTGTACGTCGCCATACGTCTTGGCTAGAAACGCTTGCAAGTACAAAATTACTTTGGCATTATCTCTAACTCGTGTACCAAGAAAACTTTAAAAACAATTGAAATATGTAAGTCTTTTAATCTTTTCATTTGATATGTAATCTTTTCTGATAAGTTATGTACACCTGTTTTGTGTCTTTTTTTCTTTCCATTAATTTGTTCAATATTTTGACTGTTTTCTTCTTTGCTTATAATGATTTCAATAAAAAATAAAAATAAAAATAGAAACGCTTGCGCCAACTTCAAGCATAACAATTACAAAGGCAGACTCCATCGTGTTTCTGCAAATGTTTCTTCTGGCTTTGCGATCCTATATTATGATCAGAAAAGATGTTTAGAACGCATCTAAACCCGCCCCCAGCCCTCGACGTAAGCATGACGTGGTAAAAGAACGGTTCTAGTCCAGTAAAGAATTGGTGCCGCTTTGGAACCAGTTTTCCTAGCCGAGAACCAGTTCTTTGGCTGTCGAAACACAAACAACTGGTTCGCGCAGGCACCGGCTCTGAACCGGCTCTCAAAATGCTTTGGTGTAAAAGGGGTATCTGATCTATAATAGAAAGCAAAGTTGAAGTGTGATCATTTCCAAACTGACAGACTAATGCCTCGTTTCCACTGAGGGGTACGGTACAGTACAGTACAGTACGGGTCGGGTACACCATGATCAGGCTTGCGTTTCCACCGCCAACAGTACCCTTACTTGATAGGCGTGGTGTTTGCTGGAAAGAAGCGATCGGCGTCATTTTCGCGCGAAGAAAGCGAACAGTAAACAACAATGGATGACAGACAGCACAGCAGATCTTGTTCTTGCTTCTCAGCATGTTTGTCACTAGAAACAAGCGCTGGCATTAGGCGTTTCTCAATACCAAGTAGCCATCGCAAAGTCCGACTCAGGAGAATGATCCCTGCTAATGGAACAGCGCGTTCTTGAACGCGGCACTCAGCTCGCTCTGGCTCTGCGACTCCGGTTATCTCTGTATGTACATTTTAGGCAATAATAAAACGAAATATGTTATAAAACACCACTCTGCTTCTTTTCGATTTCATTTCAATACATTTTAAACATTATAAAGCACACAAATGTGGTTCAGGCAACGCATAGCCTATTGATTATATTCACTGCATGTATGTAACGTTATATTTATAACAAAACTAAATATAAAACACAACCCTGCCTCTTTTCGTTTAAATGTAAAAATATTAAACATATTCCAGGCAATATGTAATGTATTGCATATCGTATTGGTACAAATGTTGCAATAAACAACACATTATCTTGTAATAGAATTTAAAAAATGACAAAATTATCTCTTTTTGTTGCATTTCAGTTTTATCAATAATAGCCATTATAAAAGTATAAGTAAAAGGTACAAACAGATATACAGTAAAGCTTAAATAACATCAAGAAACAATTCAGTCAGTCAACTACAAATTCAGCGCTCAAAGATATGAAACTTCACGTAGCCTTCTGCCAAAACTATTGGCCAGGGAACGAATTATAGATTCACGAGACCAAAGATCACCTGTTAGGTTTATACAAGACGAACTATATCTCATGTTTAACCACTACAGAGACGTCCGAGTCAGCGGCAAACATCAGAACGATTAGCCGAGGTAAGACTGTTCAAGGCGGGGGACACGAGCGCGAGCGTCCGGTGATCGCTTGAAATGGATCTCAGTCAAATTATCATAAATCTATAAATAAACCACAGATTTGAGCTTTAAAAACTACTTTCTCGCCTGAAAAACTCTTAAAACTACATTTCGTGACACAATAACAGTAGAATAATATTTCAACTTTATGCTTCTAATGCCCTTAGCACGCGCGAGTGACGATACTCTGTCCACCAATCACCGTTCTGCAGTGAGTCTAGCTCCACCTTTTAGTACCCTTTCACTGTGCTAGGTACCCCAACGAAAGGGTACCCAAAATAGTGGTACGGTACGGTTCGGCTTTTTGGTACCATTCACAACTTTTGACAGTGGAAACGCAAATAAATGCGTACCGAACCGAACCGTACCGTACTCGCTCAGTGGAAACGAGGCATAAAATCCTGCAAAACCACTAAACGACATCAGATGCTTACCAAATAATTAGATGAATATTTCATAGATGGTCAATGTGACCTTTAACTTCTTATGTGTAGCATTTTTATTGTTCAACTTTTAAATGGCCCTTAAAGTGACAGCAGTTAAATAGATTTTTTCAGGGCCTTTCCCGCTCTCATTTCCTTAACTACCTCAAAGTGCATACTTGCAGGTGTTCTGAAGGCCTGTAGTGTGGCAGGCAACTGAGGAGAAACAACATGCTGCGAAATGAAAACTTTTAGCTACATGAGAGCCCGGAGCAGTACATTAACATGACAGGCCATCGCTTGTCGCGTGTCAGAAATAGTCAGTCTGGCCTCTTAGTCATCTATGGAAGAGAGCGAGTGAGTGTATGAGGGAGCTGGAGAAGAATTAGAAAGGGGTAATCCCTCGCAGCGTTACTCCCAGCCAACAGCATGCTTCTTTCATGCTCCATGTAACCTTGGTGAAACTGACACCTCTTTTCGTCCTATACTTGCCCTGAGGCAGTGGCTATCTTGTCTTCTTTTCTTTTGTTTGGCCAAAGCAAAAGATAACGGCAGAGGGTTTGTGTTAAGATGATGGCTTCATTCAGTCCTCTGTTAAGTAATACATTTTCCATGGACAAGACTTGCCTGGTGGTTGCCTATTTGTGTTTCAGCAATAAAGCATCAACAGAATATATGTTTCACATTTCATTTCACGCTTGGTAGGCTTAGGTTTCTAGGCTGGATTATCTGTGTGCAAAAGTCCAAAACATAATAGAAGATATTTTTTTGGGGAAAAAAAGTCTCATTCAGCTACCGCATTGACTTTAACTAAAACATTCTTCAAAAAATGTCTCACTCTAAAAAATGCTGGGACGTTTTAACCCAATTTTGGGTAAAATATGGACAAACAGCCATTGGGTTACATTTTTGAATAAAATTTAACCCAATGGCTGGGTTTGCCCATATTTGACCCAAAATTGGGTTAAAACAACCCAGCATTTATTAGAGTGTGTACAACAGAATAAAGAACGTTATAAAGGTTTGGAACAACATGAGGGTGAGTAAATGATGGCTGATTTTTTGGTTGAACTATTCTTTTAATTCCACACATATAAAGAGATTAAATTTCACAGTGTGAATGAGACTGAAACCTCATTGACTGTTTTTCATAACCCACACAGAGAACAATTCTGTAATGAGTGTCATGTTTCGATGCTAAATACGCATCAGACTAAACTGTAACCTAATAGTTACATTTTGTCTTTTCCCTGGCGACAGCAGGCCCACAGTGCACAACAAAAAAGACATACCTGGCATTCCAGCCTTGTCTCCACTTTTCCTAAGTGGATTGGAGCATATCCTATCCCAACATTCTGCCATTGTAACCAAGTGTGAAGTTGGCCCTGCAATGCCCAATTACATCTATGTGAATCCTCCATGAGGTTTTGCCGTAACCTTCGCCATGGTACATTGGTGGTACAAAGAACATCTTAAAGAAGGATGACCATGCTGGAGATGTCAGCAGGATGAGGGATGAGATCTATGAGAACTCTACCACCGGCTCCTTGTGAGTGGTTACCTACCCTTATTTGAAAAACACAAGAGGCCAAAGATCATGCAAGGTATCGAAAGGAACAAAGTGATGCAAAACATCCATACCCTCTTAGAGGAGCAATGAACCCTGAAAGCATTTCTGTACAAGTACAACTGCCATTCAAAAGTTTAGGATCGGTAAGATATTTTTTGTGTATTTGAGTCTGAGTCTCCAAGGCTGCATTTATTTGACCAAAAATACAGTAAAAAAATGTAAAACTGTTATTTTAAATGGTATATTTTAAACAATGCTTTATTCCTGTAACGGCAAGGCTAAAATGTTTTTGTCACACGATCCTTCAGAAATCATTCTAATAAGCTGATTTGGTGCTCGAGAAACATTTCTTATTACTATCAATATTGAAAAGAGTTGTGCTCTTTTTTTCAGTAATTCTTTAAAGAAAAGTAAATTCAAAAGAACAACATTTATTAGAAAAAATGTAATTTCTTTCTTTTTTTTTTTTTACTGACCCCAAACATTTAGGGTACACTTACACGAAAATTATGTACTAAAACAGGAAACTCTTTTCCTTTTTCCAAAAGATCTGCGAAAATGACTAAAAATGCTGTATTATGCATGCAAGGTCACTTTGTACAGAAAACAAACTCGATAATGGTATTCGATATTTCAGAAACTTGCACTCTGAAATATATCTTCAAAAGTTTGCATTTTCAGTACACCAAAACATTGTTGTCATGTAAATGAACAGCCAAAATGCATTTTTTTTGTTGAAAACGGTGTCAAGCCCTTAGTCTCAGAACTCTAGCAGTTATAGGAATATGTCTCTACAAAAGAGGTTTTAGGACGAATTCAAATGACATTTTATTCCCATGAATATAACGTGAATGAAGGCATGGGGCAGACAAACTCCCAAATTATAAAAAATGTCCATATGACCTATATATTCCAAGTAGTCTGAAGTCATGTGATAGCTAAATGAACCAAAATTTAAGTCATTATTCAATATTGAAATGATAATTGAGAGTGAGTTAATGATTACAGAATTTTCGTCGTAACTATCCTTTAATTAAATGTTTCATGCAAAGCCACATATCACCAGTTTTAGCTGTAAACATATTTAATCTAATATATTTGTGTTTTTGAAAAACTAGCACAGTACAGTAAATAGCAAAAAATTCTTCATGCCATAGCAAGTCATAAATGTGCCATACGCACCAGACATATAGTTGCAGGAATACTGTAAATTGCCCTCTAAATAAAGTGTTCGTGACAATTATGAATAATCAAGCAGTGGAAATTACTCTTATGAGTGGAAAGGTAGATGTGAGCACTGCAGTACTCCATAGGGAGGCAGGCAGAATGATCCTGTTTTCATATGCTGGAGTCATTCCCCTGCAATTATCTTAGTGAATGGGGCCCACGGAAGGTAATTGCTTTGTTTTTCAATTATTTGCTGAGGCTCTGGTAATTTACTTCATTCTATGAAATATGCCAATTAGACATTTTAATTACAGTTTTCACTGTATCACTTCTCCCTGTCTCTGAAAGGATGTAATACTGCTATTAGCTAGACACGGAGGAAAAAATTACTCGCATTCTCAAGCAGATTCAAATTGGAGAGATTGGCTTTTTGCAGAGCTTTTTTTTGTTGCCCACATCAGCTCAGACAGACAACAGAATTCTAGACAAAAGAATTTTAATTCACCTTTATTTTATTATTTTTATTAGAACGAAAGACCCGGCAATATTAACGGTTTAGCGCAGAACTGCGCTATAATAGTAACAATAATACAATAACTGACAATAATAGTAACAAGTGAAAGATGCATGTTAAATGCATTTTATCTATGTATTTTATAAAACACTGACGCATTTGTGTTTAAGAGTCTTACACATACAGGTGATCTGCATATGCATTTGCATTTATTGCACATAATATTATTTATGTGTAGAAATATTTAGGAAACATATTCCTTTATTTTGCCTGACTTACTCGAAATGAGAAAAAGGTCATAAAGTGTGCCCGTAAACCCTGCTCCTTTGAGTACATGAAATCTCCCACTCATTACTGTGTATTCATTTGTCCTTGGGACTGCAATTTGATTTAATTTCTAAGATAAGTCCACAATTCGGTTCCCCCTCCCACTTGCTCTCCCACCAGTTGGATTGGGTGTGTGTGTGTGTGTGTTTTGTCCTTATAGGAGCACTTAGGCGTCTAAGAAACAGGCATCTGTCTTGAATATGGCCATCTCTGCCAACCCGCAAGGGCAGTGGAGAGCATCATATGTCTTGAGGAAGGTCTACAGAACTCTTTGTTTATTCTTTTGGTAACACGGACTGATGAATGACTCTGATCGCTGGCTCTGAGTAATATATAAAGTCATCCTACAATGTACCTTTGCACTAAATTACGCTCACACAATAAGGTTTGACAGGTGCAGGTACTTCACTAGGCTCTTTTTATATCTCTCAAGCATCAGATGGCCTCCATTTATCAGAAGCCAACCAGCCAGAGATTTTGTTTTCTCTTTTTCCTCCTTTTGTATTTCCTCCGTCTACACAAAATGCTGGTGTCACGGAATTGTGAGTCGGTAGATGTCTTTGCCAATGTAAATATAAAGACTGTTCCAGCCATGTAGTGATGAAGGAAAATAATATTTGAATGAGCACTGAATTTCTGTTAGCATGGCACGCTGAACAGGGAAGGATGTAATTGTGTGTCTATTTGAAGCTGTTTGGCACTAAGCTAAAGGGCCTTGCTAGTGGTGGTGTTATGTTATTGTCAATGATCCATTAGCGGAAATTCAGGAATAATGAACATGTAAACATTTTGGTAATCTTTGGACTGAGGTGATGGGCTGAATAAATGTAGACCTTTTAGAGCCCCACTCTGTGATAACATCTCTGGAAGGAGTATGAAATCCAGTTCAGTTTTGACAATTTAACTTACAAGTGTTACAATATGGAAACACTTCTAACCATGCACTGTATTTTCTTTAGTCTGATAGCTTATCTTTTAAAGAGACATCTTGGGACAAGTCAATATAAATAGTCTTCCAGACAAATTTGTTTCTTCCAGACAAATTCCAAACTTTTCACATTATGCACGACATAAACAATGTGTTTCCATTTCAATTAGTCAATCAAGAAACATTTCTAATTTCTTAATATCAATGTTGAAAACAGGTGTGCTATTTTGTTTCAGGATTCTTTGATGAATAAAGAGTTCAAAAGAACAGATTATTATTTGAAAATAGAAATATTTAGTAACATTACAAATGTTATTGTCACTTTTGATCAAATCGAAATGTCCATGCTAAGTAAAAGTATTAATTTCTTTTCAAACACACACACACGCGCAATGAGAACTGAATTGTGAGGACATACAGAAACTCAATAGTTAAAAAGAAATATTTTTATTTAAATCTAGTGTTTTGTATGTTTCTGTGATGGGTGTAAGGGTAGGGCGTATAGGTTGGGTTAGGCCATAGAAAATGACACGAACCAGATTTAAAATCAATGGAACTCTATGCAATGTCCTCACTAATACAGTGAGGTGTGTGTGTAATTAAAAAAATATATATCTCTCAATTCCAGAATTCTAAAAAAGCTGTCAGCATTGCCTCTAAGAAAAGAAAAGGGCAGTTCGTTGACTTCTGTTTGTGTACCGGGTGAGAATCTGCAGGTTACACTCAATGGGCCCCTTTCTTGAAAAAAAACTGTCCTTAGGGCTTCAATTAATCATCATAGTCATTAGACTTGCCTGTCAAGCTGTGAGGCCCTGTGTGCTCAGTCAAAGGGATTTGCTTTTAAGCTAAACAAATGTTAACATTATGTATGTTGAGCTAACAACCTGTCTAAGAAAATAAATGTAGCTATGGCTTTTAAATTTTAGTGCAGATATCACGCTTACTTAAGGCGAGCGGACAGATTGTGTTAGATATCGGTCAGTGCAGCTGTGAACAAAGCGAAGTAGAGTTGCTGGTTTTCATTCTCTCATATCACTGATAAAATGCTAAAGCATTTTACCAATTCTATGTCATCTAAAAGAGAAAATATAATTTATTTTATTATTTAATTTTGAATAATTTCATCCATGTGAATTGAATAAATACATTAATTTTCATTAGTTCTTCTGTTCATTCATTCGTTCAGTCGAAAGGCAAACATATGTATCCTGAGACAATGTTCATGCACTAGCTGAAGGTTCAGTAGTTGTTGTGTAAGAGCCACTCACGTCCCTTCACTACAGGAGGTTGTAGAAGGTCTTAACACACATTCTGCCCTTTACTTTTCCCTTGGCCCTACACTAATGTCTTGTTTTAACCAGGGCTAATGGCCAAGAAAGGTTGTTTTTTTTACTCTTACTTTTGTTGCTATGATGAGAATTATTAATCTAATGAAGAGGTATTGAGATGCCATTATAGCTTTTCAATATCATTTAGATTCCTTGTATTATTATTCCCTGGATATGTCTATGAATATAAATGTCTATGGATAGGGGTAAAAGGTCTGGCCTGGAATTCACTTTTTGGCCTGGAATTCACTTTTCAGGTGGGTTTTGATATTAATTCTTGATTATGGGTCAGCATATGTTAATCAGCTTACATCACTTGGTTAAAAAAATGATAATGAAAAAAAAAACAATGAATATTCACCACTTCGTCTGGCCACCTCATTTAGAGCATGTACATCACAAACCTGCTGTATTATTGTATTCTTTCATTCTTTCTCTTATTGTATCTGTTTCTCATTTCCCCTCACTGCTGCTGTCTGTATTTGTTCATTTGTCAAATCAGATCCGGCAGGTTGTCAAAAATCTGTCTTTGGGGACAATCCAGTACATGCTACACTACCGTTAAAGCATGTGTGGGTCGGTAGGATAAAAAAATGTTATTTACTTATGTTTCTCAACATACAGTCATCTTGTAATTTACATTTTTAAAATACATTTTAAAATCTCTTCAAATTAAAAAAGTTAATGTGTTCCTATAATGGCAAAGCTGAATTTTTAGCATCATTACTCCAGTCTTCAGTGTCACAGTAATAAGTATATTTTATTGAACACCAAACATACAAAATATACACAGTGTTAAACAGTGCTGATAAATATGAAACAGTGCTCACATTTTTTAGTTTTGTTCTCCCCCACCCCACCCAAATGACCAGATATAATTCTAATATGGTGATTTGATGCTAGAGAAACATTTCTTATTATTATCAGTGTTGAAAACAGTTGTGCTGCTTAACATTATTGTGGATACATCCTTTCATACATCCATATATCCTTTGATGAATAAAAAGTTAAAAAGAACATCATTAGTTTGAAATTGAAATAACATTATAAATGTCATTACTGTCACATTTGATCAATTAAATGCGACGTAACTCAAAGTGACTACGAAAGAGAACGTCTCGGTTGCAGATGTAACCCTCGTTTCTGAGTAGGGAATGGAGTAGGGAACGGAGAAGAAACGGACAACCAACATCTTCAAAAGAAATCGAAGAAAGAAATAAAACGAGCCAATGGGAAGGAAATGCAATGGGGTCTGCAAAATTTGCATGGTGTAACTCTGCCCCACCGCGTGGGTATAAAAGGAAGGACACCGCAATATGCAGAGATGTTTCGTTGCTGAGGAGCCAAGACTGAACTCGGTTCCAGCGGAAGTGGCAGGGAGACGTAACTCAGGGAATGAGGGTTACATCTGTAACTGAAACGTTCCCTTTCGTAATCACTTCGAGTTACGTCTCCCGGCCCTCCCTGGCTCTTCAGTGAAGAAACATATCTGCATATTGCGGCGTCCTTTCTTTTATACCCACGCTGTGGGGCAGAGTTATGCCATGCAAATTCCACAGATATGTTTCTTCCCTGAGGAGCCAAGACTGAACTCGGCTGTTCCAGCGGTAAGTGGCAGGGAGACGTAACTCTGAAATGACTACGAAGGGAATGTCTCGGTACTTCGGTACACGGTCATAAGGCGGAATGACTGGCCCAGATGTGGGAGGCGGAGCATCCTGATGTGGGGGCACAGTCATATGCCACATCCTGACAGAGGAAGGCCAGAGAACGGTCAGCTTTCCACGGGGGCCTCCTCTGTCACGGGTACCTTTCGTAGTCACTTCGAGCTTACGTCCAAATGAAAACGAAATGGGTTCCCAGTCATATCACGCCACCTAGGCTGTCTTCCGAGTTGGAAGGCATAACTCTGGCCAGAGGCATAACTCTGGTGTTGGCGTCAACAGTGCCTGGAGGAAGTCAGGGCTTGTGAGCCTCACCTGAGAAGAATATTGCTCGTATATGGTCCGTGGAGTGGAATGACAAGCAAGCAAAGACAGTTGAGTGGGTCCTGAGAACCGACTGGTTGAAGCGAGTACATTAGGAGGACACTGGCTCCACTCTGGAGATTAAATCTCAAAGCCGAGCCTGATGATTCTCGCCAGTTGGACAGATTGTAAGCTCCAAAACTGAACCAGCGGGGTCATGTGAAACACGGGTGTACCCACGATGGGGCAGTAAGGCGGAATGGCTGGCCCAGATGTGGGAGGCGGAGCATCCTGATGTGGGGGCACGGTCATATGCCACATCCTGACAGAGGAAGGCCAGAGAACGGCCAGCTTTCCACGGGGGCCTCCTCTGTCACGGGTACCTTTCGTAGTCACTTCGAGTTACGTCGAAATGAAAACGAAATGGGGTTCCCAGTCATATCACGCCACCTCGGCTGTCTTCCGAGTTGGAAGGCATAACTCTGGCCAGAGGCATAACTCTGGTGTTGGCGTCAACAGTGCTGGAGGAAGTCAGGGCTTGTGAGCCTCACCTGAGAAGAATATTGCTCGTATATGGTCCGTGGAGTGGAAATGACAAGCAAGCAAAGACAGTTGAGTGGGTCCTAGAACCGACTGGTTGAAGCGAGTACATAGGAGGACACTGGCTCCACTCGGAGATTAAATCTCAAAGCCGAGCCTGATGATTCTCGCCAGTTGGACAGATTGTAAGCTCCAAAACTGAACCAGCGGGGTCATGTGAAACACGGGTGTACCCACGATGGGGCAGTAAGGCGGAATGGCTGGCCGAGATGTGGGAGGCGGAGCATCCTGATGTGGGGGCACGGTCATATGCCACATCCTGACAGAGGAAGGCCAGAGAACGGCCAGCTTTCCACTGGGGCCTGCTCTGTCACGGGTCTGGCGACAGAGGGGGACGAGAGTGGCAAGGCTCGAAAGCGACGAAAATAGCCCTGAATCAGCCCTACTTACGTGCATGTCATTGAGCACCCTAAAGGATTGCAATAACATGCAGTGAGGCAGCAGCATGCCCCACAACTCTATAGGTCTTTGCCACCGGAGTAAACAAAGAACCCAAAGGCATTGGAGGGGTGCTTAAGGTCGCACGCCAGGTGGAGGCACTGTGGAGACACAGATGTGCTGCCACAAAACAGTTCTTGGCCGTGGCCTCTGCGAGGGCAGAGAAGGTGGAATTCAAAGAAAACTCCCACGATCTCATGACTTCTTCATGCCCGTCCGGGGAGAAAGGATTTTGGTTCGCCTCCCCCAAAAACCAATCATCAGCCTTAAGTGCTCGGGACATGGTGGATGGTTCTACACAAGCACGAGCACTTGCGGTGACCCGTATAGCTATCAACTCAGACTCATTATGCCAGCATACCCAAGGATGGCAGACAGACCGAGCCATCTCCAAAAGACTCCAGCTCACCTTGTGATGCGGCGATATACATGAGATGAAATCGATGAGATCGCGGGACCCGCGCTCCTTTGACAGCTCTGGTCAGCGAACTCATTTGGAACCGCATGGGTTGCAATGTGGAAGACAGGGTGTGGAGTTGTAGACTTGTTTGCGGTTCAGTTCCAGACAGCCATCTTAGGTCACCCTGGCCACCAGCCAAAGTATTATCTCACGTGGAGAGAATAGATTGGGTGTGGATGAGCGAACTCTTGCTCTACTGACTGGAAGCTGCTCGTCTGAGAAGATTCTCAAAGATAGCCAGAGAATTGGCTGCAGGAGTGAAGAGAACTTCTTGGCTCCGAAGAAAATACATATCTACATATTGCGGTGTCCTTCCTTTTATATAGAGGCTTCCAAGTCGAACCCAATTTCGTTGTCATTGCGACATAATCTCGAAGTGACTACAAAAGGGAACTACAACTGTACATCAGCTTTTTGTTAGCAACTTGTATTTTAGTTTATAACAGTAGCTTTAACTGTAGCTCAACTGTTTCAATTTACAATTAGCATGGAACAGCTATAGTTAGCTATAGTTTTAAAGTAGCCACAACACTGGCCACGTTTTTTAATGCAAATTCTTGTCAGTGTAAATTATGCCACTAAACACTGCATCCATTCCATTATGTGTACAGAGACAGAATGTATGAGGATAAAGCATTATCATACCTTAAATTAAGTCAGGGGTTAAGCCCCATATCTAATTGAGTGTTGTAAAACAAAGTCCAGGCTGGCAGAGTGGTAGAGTGCTGTAGGCCGCAGGCGGACATTTGCAGCAGTGTATGTAGCCGAGGTGCAGCCCTATAACTTACTGACTGGGAGGTACTTACCATATAATGCAATATTCCTGCACTGCAGCGTGCCATTTGTCATTTGAAGCGGGACGCAGATTATGGCTTAGGGCAGTGCATCTGTCCTGCAAGTAGCTAAAAGCCTCCCCAGCTGAGCCTGCTGATTTAGCCGCTGGAGCAGAGGTCAACGCTCCCCCCCCATCACTCCTCTCCACCTACTCTCTCTCTCTCTCTATCTCCCACCCACTTCCACACCCTAACCCACTGCTAGTCTGTATCTACATTCAAAGTGCTGCTCTGTTTGCTAATGTACACCCCCTAGCTTAGCACCCACTTAGCAACGTCCCCTGATTCCCTGTGATAGTCCCTGCTAGCTAAGCTCTGTGTCTTAGCGGGTGACTAAATGAAACATATTGATCGTCCCACTGGGCTCAGCCCTTGTTGTTTTGACAAATCCTCCTTTGGTGTTGATCAATCAGGGCTTCTCAATGGGGAGTGGAATGCTCCCAATATTTCATTCCCTAGTGTGCTCGCACACGGGGCTGCAGGGCGAGCGGGCGTATTCAATTTGGGCTCGTTCAGTCTGTCCCCGTAATGCACACACATCTCGGGATGAAAAGGAAAGGAAAGATCATCAGCCCCCCTTCCACAATGCTGACATAAGTTACAAGCGTAAATTTTAATTAGTGGGGCGGCGCACTGTGATAATTCACTGGCTCTTCTGTCTGTTTGCTTGTTTGTCATTTGTGAGCTTCTATTCATTGCATCTGGCATCTGCATGCCCTACGAGGAGAGAGAGGTGGCAACACAACCAGCATTAAAAACCCAAGGGAAAAGAGGAATTTATCTCGATATTGTTCACTGATTCAGGATTACAGACCAGGAGCAATAAACAGTAGACTAATAATACAGACACTTTCTTTCGTAGTTAATGGTTTTATAGTGCTTTATCTTGTGTCTGTTTTTACGTTTCAAATGGTTTCTTCTGTGTGTGTATGCATGTGTTGTGAAACCCATTTTCATATGTTAAGAGGGTGTAACCAAACATTTTTTTTGTGTTTCTTTAAAGATCTCCACCAAAAAAATAAATATTTGTTTACTCACCCACATGCTTTCCCAGATGCATTTGACTGTGTCAAAAAATGTCTCAATCCATATAATGCGATTAAAACAGACTTGTAGTGTTGCCAATTAAAAAACCTCCCAAAACGGTAATCCATACAATTCCAGGTACTGAATCACTCTTTTCTAAAGTAAAAAGACAGGTGCGTGTAAGAAAAATAAACTTTTCTTTACTATAAACCAGTGTTTTCGGACCATAAACCTTGTAAATGATGAGAGAAATAAGCTGAATAACACATAAGCTGACTCTCAGCTGATCCACCGTTTACCTATTGGAATATCGACGCCCATCACTGTATACATATAAGCTCCTTCAGTATTACCAGCAGCTATTGCATTTCTCAAGAGCTAATTACCCTACTCCATCCCCAGCTCCTTCTCTCCAGTCCAGTCAGGATTTGTATTCTGATTCCCCTTAAATCAGACTAAATTCTTGAATTATGTTAAAATATTGATTTAATGATATCTGCAATACATTCATGTTGATTCTGTTCTGTTTACCCTAAGGGGCTTATTGCCGCCCTGCCTCCCCTTATCCATGCTAGGCTACATGGATGTGCAGGTACTGTAGTTCTTGGCCAGAACAGAACCATACCGGCCAATCCAAAACGTATGCTAACTGTCAATCGTATTCGTCGATAGTGGTCCTGACAGAACTTTCATCTTTAGGTGTATTATCCGTTTAAGCCTTTCAGGTGCTTGCTTTCTATCCTAGCTAACATGACTGAAAATATTGGAAATTCATAGAATTTAATTAAGAATCATCAGACAGACAGACATTTCACGGGCAAGCAGCAGGCAAACCAACAGCAGCATATAAAAAGACAGATCCCGTAAGTCTCGAGTCATACCATTAATGTTATGAAACAGAGCGCTATTTCCAGACCTCCCCGTTCAGCACAATTTTGTGTTATAATTCTTATTACCAAGTTGGCTCAGAGCCGATTGTGAAAAATTTGTAGGAGCTGGTATCACGTAAACAGGAAGTAATCAGGACTATAAATATTTCACTTGGAAGAGTATGTTATCCCAGTGTTGCCTGAACTGAGAGTACTGTTCTGTGTATCCCCTGCTACTCTTCATTATTTATTTACCTACAATCTGTTTGCAAGAGCCCCATAATTCTGCAGCACTTGAAAGGATGAGACTAAGGAGCCATAGAACTGGGGAACAGTTGCAGGGGGCTGTAATCAAAGACGTACATCCCCCCATCACGACCACCCCAATCGTTCCCTCCCAGAATGTTAATAATGTCAATCTCCACCTCCCAATCTGGTCTATATACCTCCAGAGTCTGAGCGATGACTTGTGCCTTGTCCCAGATCACCTCAGGCCCCTTACTGGCCTTTGCTCTCTCTCATTGTCCTCCTACATGTCAGACGGGTATGCAGTGACATGCCATCTAGCTTGTTAGCGACCCATGAGTTCAGACTGTTGCCATCTGGCAGTCTCTGCTGGATGTTCAGTTTTTCTTCTTTCTTTTCTTTTTTCAAAAAGACGAGACTCTCACACAGAGATATGCTTGAAAGGGATTTGGTTTGGAGTCAACTTTTCGTTACTCTTTTTATTTCCATAAAACCTTTTTACACAGTATACTGAATAATCAGTGAATGACTAGACTGTGTTTTTGCTGTTTTTAAATATGCATTAAGCATTAGGGAAACAGTTTTACCTGTTACTGTTGCTTCACTAAACAGTTTTCTGTGCTGTTTAGCATGTTCTCTGACACATTGATGTCACATGGGCATCCTTCTATGGTCGTAATTTTGCGGCTAATATTTGCAGCATATGCAAGCTCAATCCAGGCCGTTTGCATCAACAGTATTTCCATAAATTTGCGTAATGCAACAATTTTACGCTGAACAAAAGATAATTTAGAAGTCATATTGTTGCGTTTTTACCTTTAATCATGCGCTGATTTTCATATAAATGTCTTCTCTGAGGCACTCAGGTTTGTGCTGAGCATTATGTTAGCACAGAGAGAGAGAGAGAGAGAGAGAGAGAGAGAGAGAGAGAGAGAGAGAGAGAGAGGGAAGAAGCTTTAGTGGATATTCATTTATGGCCTGCATTTTAGGGGGGAGCTTGGAAAACAATGAAATATTTATCATGGAAAGATGAATGGCACAGACAGGGAGAGGGCACTAAATTATAAAGGAAAGGTTAGGATCTAATTGAATTAGGATGTGTGGAGAGCACGAGCTAGCCAACTGCAGGGGTTCACAGTCGCTGCCACAAGTCTCCACATCACTCCTCTGCCTCACCGACTCTCCTTTCTAATAAGAGTTAATGCATAGTAATAAATCACATTGCAAATTATTAAACATTTATTTGTTACAAATGGAAAGATTTTAGCAGGGAGCATTTGTACAATGTTACATTAATTTAAAAGATGCTGCAATAAATAATGACTGATTTCGACCTGAGATTATGGATACAGAGAGATTTTAGCAGTTGAAATTTTCTCTTTTCTTTTTTTTTAAACCCATAAAAGTTTAAGTTGAGACCAAACCAGAAATGCCCTTAGATGTCTACTACTCACAAATCAAAACTGTTTCATTGAGGTTTTGCCAAGTGATTTTTTTATTTTTATGTTTAGCTGATGTTAAGATGTTTTAGCTACTACCATTCATCACCGTTGTTGGTAACACTTTATTTGAAGGGGTGTGCATAAGGCTGTCATGACACTGTCATAAACATGACATAACACCTGCCATGAACATGAAGGAGTCTTTATGAATGTTTATGACTGTTGTGATTAAGTGTCATTTGGTAAATTATGACACTTTTAATGCAAAGTTGACATTGTTTAAAATGTCTTTGTCATGACAACTTGACATTAACCAAGACAAAAATGTCTTGATTATGACAACTTGACATTAACC
The DNA here is from genome assembly GCA_030378365.1 of Hybognathus amarus. Lineage (NCBI taxonomy): Eukaryota > Metazoa > Chordata > Actinopteri > Cypriniformes > Leuciscidae > Hybognathus > Hybognathus amarus. The sequence continues at coordinate 328,689 of JAQIUQ010000522.1, forward strand.
AAGAAATCATAACTAGTCAGAACGTGTTCGCTTTACTTGAGGTAAAGTGAAAAATTATTGACACTGTTGTTAAATCATGACAGTGTAATAACCCTTAATGACATCTTTATAACTAGTACAATGTGTTCCACTTTACTTGAGGACAATTCAAATATTCATGTCACAGTTATAATGGTGTCATGACAACCAAAGTTAAAACCAACCATAACATATGACAGAGTAATGTAATGTTAACACATTACAGGTTAACAGGTTATGATTTCTTGGTTACGTCAAGTTGTCATAACCAAGACATTTTTTGTCTTTGTTAATGTCAAGTTGTCATGAAAAAGACATTTTTGTCTTTGTTAATGTCAAGTTGTCATAACAAAGACATTTTAAACAATGTCAACTTTGCATTTAAAGTGTCATAATTTACCGAATGACACTTAAAGGGTACATATCATGCTTTTAAATCATTCATTTTTACTTATAAATCATACATTTGTGGTCTATATAAAGCATAACTGCAATGCTTGGGTCTGAATTCCTCATTATTATAGCTCCACAGGCCCCTTTTCTACCCCATTTCTGATGTCTTTCTTTGAGCAACGTGGCCCCTTTAAATAAGAAGGCATACCGTCTTACCCGCCTACTCTCCAGGTCGCAGAGTTCACGGTGAGCTCAACTCTCCGCATTTGGCCATTATTGTAGTTTGATAAGAGATACGATTACTATAGCTTCAAAGAACATTTTTATTCACACGTTAACAAAATGTCAACAACGGAAGACTTGTCCACCAAGCCTTACATATTCGAGCCAGAGCGAGCGATTTGAAAAGATGACGACGACGAACCGTCTTCATATGGAGGCAGGTAACGTTATGTAAGTTAACTATGTTGTACTATTAGTGAAAGTCGACTATTTCTCTTGTTAAAACAAGCACACTGACAAGATAAATGACTGCGGTCTGATCTTACCACTAAAAATCTGTATTGATAATAAAATGATAACTTACGTTTAGAAAGCATCAGGAAACACTGCAGCTAAATGATAGAAGGAATTTACCCAATCGGCAAACCCTTCTGTATACTGGCGGAGGTTGTTGAAGTGAGGATCCTTGAAGGTGCTTCAGGTCACTACATCCAACAACCGAACATTTGGACTAGCCCTCTCGTAATTTCTGCATCATTGAGCTTGGACTACAAAATCGGAGCGAGAATAATGGCGGATTGCTCGTAGTGTTGGACCGGTAGTCAATGTCCTTATTTGTCAGTTCCGCTGCAAATATGGTGACATACTTGCTCAAAAAACGTCATAGACATCAGAAAAATCTGAACAGTTTGAAAAATATGACCAAAACAGAATATAAAGATATAAACGAAGCACCTGAAGAGAATAATTTCATCTTTTCTGTACTTATAAACACTCCAAATCTACAACAAAATGCATTTAAGGGCTAAAAAAGTGGATTTTGCATGATATGTCCCCTTTAATGACAACAGTCATAAACATTCATAAAGACTCCTTCATGTTCATGACAGGTGTTATGTCATGTTTATGACAGTGTCATGTCAGTCTTATGTACACCCCTTCAAATAAAGTGGTACCCAGTTGTTTTAACTTGAGTCAAAAATGAAATATGTCTGCCTTAACTAAGGTCTATTGGAAGTGATTTTTGGCCAATAACAGATAGTTCCAACTCTTGGTGCATATTAATAGGTCAATCTCTCATAGTATGAAAGTTATTTTCCAATTCTATTTAATGAGAAAAGTATAGTCTTTACAAACTGCATGCATTCTTAAAAGGATTTTAGAGTAAAAAACATAATAGTTAGCTATTTTAATATATAAACTAATTGTCATTTATGTATTATAGATTAATCAAAAAAACAACAACAAAAAAAATACCCGATTAGGTGCCCCTGGGATCCAAGCTCCCCTAGTTGGGAATCCATTATTTAGAATATAACATTTTCCAATAGGGTTTTCAGACTCAGTAAACAGAGGCAGACAAAACAAGATGGCACCACTTTGTACTTTTTAGAAGAACATATTTTCAAATCTGTCCATCCCTCCCTCCCTTCCTCAGGAATAACCTCATTAGAATTGAGGGAATCTGATTGTGTATTCCCGTGAGATTAACATTTTACTGGTTAATTTAATTTGAGGGGCTGGCAGAGCAGAGTAGTGTTCAGAGGGGAAGAAAGAAAGAGAAGAGTGCATCCATCTAACAGGTGGCTGAATCGACCTCAGCTGGTGCCACCTCGGCCTCTGACACTGACCTTGCTCAGGAACAAGCTTAGCTTATTCTCTCTCTCCTCCTCCTCTTTTCACTGTCTTTCTCTCACTCCACTCGTCTCTCTCTCTCTCTAAACAAATAACACTACTTCTTTCAAGGGGAAGAAGATAGAAAGACACTAAAGGGAAATATGTTACAGTACTTGCGGTGGCGGAAAGCATTTGAGGATGAATAATTTCTCCCTGTCTCTGGAGAGACGTCGCTGTATTTCTTTTGCTTTTTTTCTTTTAAGGAGAGGCGGATTTACATAAAAGGAGCAGCGACCACAGCGGTCTGAAAGAGCCTCTAACTGGTGGGAGGATTAAGTGTATCACTGAATGGAATTATGTTGTAAATGACAGGGAGGGGTAAGGACCCCCTGGGCCTCCTCTCTCCCCTCCTCTGTGTCGTGGTCCCATCTGGTCCTTTAAAGAATACCTAGCGGTAATTACCCCCAGATGGCTTAGGGGCTTTGCACAGGCCGCCGACCAGGTGCCAGCAAGTCCTGCTGGGTCGCCGTATTCACTGCCAATCCCCAGCAGCACCGCAAAGTGGACCAGGGCTCACTGAGGGTGCTTTTTTTTTTAGCAAATAGAAGCCAAAAACTACGGGATAGGACGGGACATCAGAGAGGGAGGGGAAAGGTGATGGATTGGACAATATGATGTTATTTTGTATGTTTCTTTTTGGACAATGGGTTGGACAATATGATTTTCTTTTTCCTTTTAACTGTTTTTTTAGAAGGTCAAAAGGCTACACAGCAGGTTTATTTTGAGCAGAGGAGATGTGTGAATTTCATCAGTTCTCATGCATGTGTTGCCACTGCAAACAGGCTCATTTGTAAAGCAAAGTGTGTCTAAATACTGAAAAGCAGCCATATCGCATTGATCTGTTTTGACTGACCAAAAACTAAGATAAAGAGAGGAAAGCAAACTGAAACCTATATTGATCACTCGCTATTTCCGCCAGACTCTACTACTGTACCTGAATGCATCTGTGTTTGCCAACAAGTCGGATGGTCTCAAGTCACTGTAACACAATTCCATGAAGAAGTACAACACATGATGCATTTATGCATATACACAGTATGCTGAAACAGGACTTTCAGTTATTTTATTAACGTCACAAGAAGCCTTGCGATATAGCTATTTTAACATGGATAAGTGGTCAGGCTCAGGTTAGCTATAGGCTCAGCTTTGCATTAAACCCTTAAAATCACTGCTAAACAAGGACTTGAGTGGAGTATTGCTTTTTCAAAATTATAAAAGTCAAGCATTTGATTAAAACTTTACTTTATAAAATTACATAAAATATATACAATACAATTATATAAATCTATTCAAAACTTTAAATTAGGGATGCACCAAAATGAAAATTTTGGCCAATAATTCTTTATATTTTAAAGCTAAAAACTAATATATTGGTCTCACCATTAACATTAACATTTATTCATGTGTCTGACGCTTTTATCCAAAGCGACTTACAATTGCTAAATATGTCAGAGGTCGCAAGCTTCTGGAACAACTAGGGGTTAAGTGTCTTGTTGAGGGACACATTGGTGTCTCACAGTGGATTGGAACCTGTGTCGCTCACACCAAAGGCATGTGTCTTATCCACTTATCCACGCCACCCCCATTAAAGCCATGTCTCAAGCTTAGAATTATACTGTTCTCATTATAATTTTATATGACAGACTGTTCAATGTTAGGCTACTTAACTGTATTTTCCTTTTTTAAGTGATTTCAATCATATTTCAAATAATTCAAAATTATAACGGAGAACAGTATCTCAGCTGATGGAAATAATCCATTATTTATTGGCTTCGAAAATATTCAAATAACGATAACATTAAAAATGAACATGTTTCAGCCGATACCGATATATGGTGGCCTATTGTGCATCCCTACTATAAACAAATATTAAGGGCCCTATTTTAACGATCTAAAACGCACGTATCAAGCATGAAGCACAAGTAACTTTGTGGGCGGGTCTTGGGCACTGTTGCTATTTTACCAGTGGGATAAATTACTCTTGCAACTGACGCAAGTCATTCGTGCCGGGCGCAAGATGGAGCCTATAATGTATTTGAACATTTTATTATTTATCCATATATATATTTATCAGAAAATAGTTAATTATAACATAGGACTTTTATCAGTTAACGAAGTAACTTAGTATAGAATGTCCCACCACAGATGTGTTTATAATCATTTTACAAAGGCTTTTAATGCACCTCATCCAGTCAATTTAGAGTCAGAAACATATGATATCCAACCTTTTAGGGTACCCTTTAACATCAGTTAGATGACGCTTTCTAATCCTAACCCTACCCCAGACCTAAACTTACCTGCGTCATCTAATAGACGCTAAAGGTAACGCATCTAGTTGGATGACGCCCTAGGATTGTCATCTAACTGATGTTAAAGGGTACCCTAAAAGGTTGGATGTTGAGGTATGGTCAAAAGCGTTAGTTAGATGACATTTTGGGATGAGAATGTGTTGGTTTTTGAGGAGGTTAAAGACCCACATATTGATCAATGCAAACTGTAGGCAAAGCTGGTGCGATAAATGCTGAACCAACCATATTAACAAATAAAAGTGGTAAATTGTTCATCATTTAGCTTGAGATGCATTTTTCTGTATCCACAAGAATTTTAATACAATAAGGTAACTGCACACTGAGATGTTCCTTCATAATTAATTTAACAGTGTGACTTTATCGCATTGAACGTGAACTATTTAGGTTCACACTTATTGTATTTAGCATCACAATCACTCAATAGACATAACGAGCCTGTAACATCATTATGATTCTTCATATAAAAATAGCCACAGACTTTATTAATATAATCTGACCTGCTTTATTATCAGATCTCTCAATGACTCTCTAAATTGGCTGCACTGCTTTTGTCTACAGCCTTGTGTGCTGAAGTATATTTTATGCAGGGTCCCTCCTCTAACAGCAAATGCTGTTGAGCCTGCTAGTCGCAAGTGAATGCTGCTCCTCTTTCTGTAAACAATAGACGCTTGACCCCTGCCACAGGCTCACATAAAACTCCAGTGCCTCTCTTCAACACTCTGCTGCCTTTACCGTTTTTCATAGAGAGAGAGAGGGCCGTAACAAAGGTATGATTTAGATGCCTTGTTCTGAGATTCACTCGGACAGTTATGCTGCTGACGGATACGGTTTTCCGTTTCATTTGGTTTGCAGAAACGTGTGATTTAACTTTGCAAATATAGCCAATAAAGATTCTTGCGCAACCCTGATTGAGTTTATTTATTTACACACACAAATTAGGACCATTAACAGTCTATGACTTTTTTGACACTTTTAGGTCCATGGGGTTGTTGTTATTATTATTATTATTATTATTATTATTAATCAAAGGTGCCATATCACAGTATTTACTAAATAGTAAAATTTTTAATATTGTTTTTAAGGGAACTTGTATGTCCCTGTGGTTTATTATTATTATTATTATTATTTATTAATCAAAGGTGCCATAGTATTTACAAAATAGTTTTGTTTTGTTCTGTTTTTACTTCATTCTTCATTATTTGTTTCTCCTACTTTTGTTTAAACCCCTTTGTTGTCCAGGTTCAGACTTTCAATGCTAAACTATGAAATTATGTTATAAACACACTTGTTTATATCGGACATTTTAAATTAGACAAATTAAATAAACTGGTGAGACTGTGAAAGTGTGTTTTAAGATAGTCCACATGGCCAAAAGTGCTCATAGTTTGCATTTGTCTAAGATGGAAACAGCCATTCAAATATTGACAATAAACGAACTGCTGTGTTTTAATTCTGCTCTTTACAAATATTTCTCAAAAGGCATTTTCTCACTCGTGCCTGTGCGTGGACCAGCTACTACGTGGACTAGACTTTGTGTCACTAAGCCATTTGCTCAAAATGCATGCAACACTTTGCTATTGCAGGTCAACAGAAATGATACCAAGGCACCTTTTATGCTAGCACTCCTGTATATCTGCAGCAAGGCCGGAGGGGGATTTGAAGGAGGCAGACTCCATCATTGCTCTAGAGTGCTATTGATTCTTTATTAAGCCAGTGAGCAGTTCATAGGGTGATCTTTGGGTCCCCTTCACGCAGTCATCCTTGAGAGGAGAGTGCCGTTTATCTGTTGTGACAAAGTGCTGGCTGGACTGGAAAGATTTTTGTTCAAAGGCGCCCCTTAGAAAACCTCAAGCACCGTTGTAATTGCAGGGTGTTGCAAAAATGATTATCATCTCTGTATTTTTAAATTTATAATTGGAAACATCTTACTTTAAGGTGTAATATTATTTTAAGTAGGTAGGCATTTTAGAATATTAATGTAAATGTTTGAAACCGAGACATAAATAAAACTGAAAGAAGTCCTGGCCCTTTAAGGGGAAAAGTGTGTTGTTTTTTCCCCCTTTAATCTATGATGGATACCCTAATACCATAATACCTTGGCATGCTGTTGTTATTTTTCTAAATATTTTGCAGCACCAGAGGTAGGAGGTAATCTCATGTTGGAAACAAGGGATTGCTGGAATTAAAAGCCAATCATAAAAAAATAAAATAAAAAAAAAATACACATATTGCTATCGCTCAACAAAATACACTCAAAAGTGTAATACTTTAAGGATTAACCTTTTCGTGTAATACATGAAGGACTGAGAAGTTGCTGCTGTATTACATGCCTGGGGAAACGTCAAGAGAAAATCCTTTTTGTGTTATGCATCATAGCTTCTGGACGAGAAAGTGTATTCAAGCAGACTGATTAACTTAGATTGCAGAGTGTGGTGTCATCTGGAACAGCGCAGTCAAAGACTCGCGCCCACCCTCAGACTACATTTAGTGTCAGCAGAGGCTGGTGAACCCGTGACTGGTCCTGTGGTGTCTGACATATGCTAGACCAGACACCAGCAGACATCCCCAATGGCCCTGCCCTGATTATTGAATATTGGAAAAAATTTCCCCCTGCTTTGAAAATAGTAGATGACAGACTGGGAGGAGTGACATGTCATAAAACAAGTGTGTCCCCTCTGCATACATGTTATTGTGCTTCTGAATCAAGCTATCAGCGTTCATTTTTCTCTTTTCCATAAATATTCTGTCCACACATATATAGCTATCAATATACACCATACATTCGGTACATGCATTGTGCATTAATGAAATGTGTTTTTAAATGAAAATTGATTTTAAAATTAAAAGCATCATTACAAAATATATTTATCTATCTAGCCATCCATCCATCATATATATATATATATATATATATATATATAATTTAAGGATAATTAAGAATAAATAAATAAAACACCCTTAAGATCTGCAGTTGAAACTTTGCTGTTGTTGATGTGAATGGGGGCATTTTGAAAATGTGGGTTAATTAGTCTTGAAACGTTTTCCCTGCTGCAACAGCTGTGGCATAATTGATAGAGTGCTATTTACTTCACGGAGTAAAATTATGCATGAAACACACTTTAAAATATACAATTATAGCTGTGTAGTAATGTTGAAAAGGTTGTGTCAGTTACATTTGCGTGATGTAATTAATGCTACCTAGACTTGGGAGGGGATCAGCTTGGCATGACCATGGCACAATGGATGGGAGTGGAGAAAAGGGGATAAGCACACACACAATTAACGCTGGAAATGGACGGCTATGATTTTGGAGGGTTATTCTGTCCATAAAAAATGTAAATGCATTGGATGTGTGCTTGTTTCGGGTGAACCTGTTCAGCATTTTCACTGAGCTTAGTTTTGGATGTGTCAGTCATCTCTACATGGAATGAGTGCCAGTGATATCTGGTTCTGGGATTGTTGTCTCACTGTTTTGCGATATTAGTAAAAAGAGTTAAAAGAGTCGTGAAAGAGCCATGCTTTTACTTCTGGAGTTTAGTTGCCAATCTGCAGTTCTAACATTTTTTTTTTAAATCATCTTTAAAAAAAATAGAATGACAGTTACAAAGACACACACTCACAGAAATCTTTTTTGTTTCAGTCTCACATTGTTGGTTCTGCCATGTGTATCTTTTAACAAACATCTCGCTCCCTTAACATCTAAGACACAGAATGCCTTTTACTTCCATCTTGCGACTGTTTTTCCCCCCCACCGTTTCAATTTGAACTTCATGCCAGAGCTTCAGGAAGGTGAAGGCAAGGTGGGAGTCTTACAAACGCAAGGTGCAAGCCAGAAAAGGGAAGAAGAAAAGAAAACCACACACGCCATCCATTGGTCTTTGTATTGATTCACAGGGGTGTTGAAAAGGTCTTTGGTCATGCCCTTACCAAAGCATACTAATTTGCTCGATCAAGTCTGTCAGAATATCGACTGGGAGGAAGGTACAGCGCCCGCCATTGTGTTTTCTTCAGCGGGGAGCCGGTCTGTGAAACAGGATTACCAGAGGTCACGCAGGCAGTGAAAGGATGTCCATCACTTTCTGTCTGCTAATACAAAGGGGCGGGAACTGGGACGTGATTGAGATGTTGAAGACAAGAGGAATGGCAGTTTCAAAAAAGAAAAAGAGAAAAACATCTCTTGCATGCAAATGTCTCACTGTTAATGTATTCATAGCCATCTCACAGAGTTTTAATCACAGGAGATGGCTGGCTTACAGTTTCCTGCTGCTGTATTTCAGGTTCAGAAATTGAACACTGCAGCCTTGTTTGCTGAAGCAGAAAACATGATGTCAGCTTTATTGGAGCATTTCATAAATTTGACCTTGACAGTGACAATGAGTCAGTTTTACATAATAATTCATTTCCTAAAAAATCATCAGCTGAAAAATGCAATTTATACAGTCTAAATGCGAGTGCAACAGCATTTGTCTGTTACGATGAGCAATAAATGAGAGTATTCTGACGTGAAACATTTGATGTAAAAGTTGAAAAATGTAAAATTTCATTATTTTCGCCACAAGTTACTAAATTTATTATATTCATTTTGAATTGGTGTATATTTAATGCTTAGGAAAAATGGTCAGAACTGTGAGGGAAAGCTTTTACAGTTAGAGGGTTATTTGCTATTTAATTGTTGGTTCTACATTTAAATGTTCATCATATTGCAAAAATCTTCTGCATTAACCCTTAATCACTCTTAAAAAAGGACAACACTTAAGGTCTTTGGGGTCATTTTGACCCCAGACTTTTAAAGAGTGATTGCATAAGGAAATATAATTTTTTTATATGGAAAACTATATATCATTTTTTAAATTCACTTCTCAACTAATCATTTATGCTGTGTTTTTTTTGGAATTTTTTAAGTTTTCTACCTATTTACTGCACAATTACATGACTAGGCCATAAATTGGCACATGAAAAATGATTTTTTAATGACATTTGAGATGACAAAAAAAAACAAGATTCATAATTCATTCTCTAAGACAAACATCCCATATTTCAACATGCTGTATATTATAGATACATGTTTCACAGTCACTTTGCCTAACTATATGTTCCCCATGAACGTGCGGCTCTATAAATAACCCATTGTGCCTGGACTCCTAATGTTTCCTAATCTCTGCACTCTCCTGAAATTCTACGCCACATCATCCAACAAGCCTCTTTGCTCAACAGTGGTTTTTATTATACCCATTATTATAACAAATATCCAATTATCTATTATCTTGTAGATCTGATTGTATCCCGCTTTGTGGCGGTAAGGTCAAATACTCGTGCCTCTATACGTGGAACATCTGCCTGTGCTTCCTGTCTCATCTGCAGCCCTCGTGGCCAGCAGCCCTTTTAACCTGATCACATAGGTATTTTGCTTTCATTCCCCCCTGCGTTTTGTTTGTTTGATTGGCTGAGCAGGTGTTTTATAACCATTAGAGACTTCATTGCGACCCTGTCTCTGAGTAGTAAGCAAATAGAACAAGCAGACAGCCAAGTCATGCAAGTGATTTCTTTCCCTCAATGGAACCATCTGGTGACTGAGCGAAAGAAAAAAGAAAGCGTAGGTCCTCAGTGTGGCTGTTTACCTTTGGCTACATAATTGTGTTTCGAGGAAAGCGTGATGTCATGGGGAGGCTGACAGTCGGTTCGGCAGGTTGCACTGTGTCCTTGTTTGCCGCGATTTAATTATTGATAATGTTATCATACTGAACGTTGTGGTCTAAAAATTGGACTTAAAGTTGTAATCATTCATTTTTAAACTGAAATAATTCTATTTTATGTCATTTCTATCTGAGGATATGTTTATTTATTTACGTGCTCTCTCTTTCCTTTGTTAGACGAGTGTCCATCAGTCAATTTATGTTGTCCGTCAAGAGTCATCACGGTTATTGTTGTAACTAAAGCAACTGTGACTCCAGCAGTGTTGACAGTGGAAAGATTGAAATGTTTGCTTTGAGTTTTTTTCAGTGGTGTCAGTAAACATTCAGAATAGACATTCATCCCTCCTCGTACTGGGCAGACCATTACGCCACACTACTACATGTAATTATGAAATTGATGATAATTACTGAGTGACTCGTTAATCTCTCATTAGGCCATTGTGTATAAACTCAATGACATGCAAATCAGTTTAACGAGAACAGAAGAGGATAAATACTTGAAAAAGAATCATCAAGAGCAACTTATTAGCTGTGGGAAGACATACAATATTGGCTGGAGTAAGACACATTTGAGCAAGAAAAAAGCATTTATATGTGCTAATTTTTTTGGGAGAGAAGAACAGTTATTAGTTTAGCTTTGAATGTTAATTTAAAATGAATTGGAATGTTCTTTAAAAATGCGGATTTAATTTTTTTTTCTATACACAGGGACCTGCAAGTATTTCAACACTTAATTATACAAAATTTAAATGAAAACTAAGATGCCAAAGCAAATGGCATCTGCGAATAGATGAGGCTAAAGCCTCAAACTTGCTAAAACTAATTTCACCTTTCCTTTATGTTTTATTTTTTGAACTGGTGTCAAGGTGATTTTTAGGGGATATATAAAAACAGATTCCCTCAAGTGTAATGTTGTTCATCACATTAGCTATAAACATGACCAACGTTTGAAAACCACAAACTGCCTAAATACTTAATTTGGAAAAGTATAATGTTATATATATATATATATATATATATATATATATATATATATATATATATATATATACACACACACACACACACACACACACATAAATACTTGCTACTAAACAGGACTAATACACATTAACTTGTAAATTCGGTATTGTCGAATATTATACCTTAATAGACGAGTCTAAAGCCCATTTTCTCCATGCATGTTGGAGGTGTAATTTTATGGTTGAAATATTGAGCAATAAAGCCAGCATCATGCTTTTACAGATGTATTATACATGTTGAGTTGCATCTGAACAGGAATGTTTACCTGAACACTGCTTCAGTGAATCTGTAAGCCCTCAGATGTGTGTGCGTGCGACAACAATTCTGATAAAAGCTTGACTCTCATGGCCTAATTGATTTATTTACAGTGATCTGGTCTTAGTGGGAAGCCCCTTTCATGTTGATTGATCACTGCAACATGCAGCAGATTTAACAGCACAACAAACCTTTTTGTACTAATGACCCAGGAGCATTAAAGCTCTGGGGCAATGTCTCCATTCACACAAAAGTGTGGATTTGCAGCTCAAGTGAGAGAGCGGACTTGGTTTATGTGTTCTTAAGAAGCTGCACATAATGAACAATTTCTCCTAATGGAAAATTATCCCTGTTTCTCTTTTCCTGAAGCCGAGGCCCCGGTAAATTGATGTATCTGTCCTCTGAGGGTTTCACCGTCACATTACGGCATTTTAAAATATTAATATGAGAGTGCATTTAGCCAGGAGTAGCGAGGCACAGCTACACTCCCTTTGCTTTCATGTAGGTCACAAGAGACTGACTCCCTCTCTGTGGCTGTTTTTGTCTGTCTGTTTCATTTTGTCTCTTTCTCCATTCCTCTCTCTCATTTTATCCAGCTAATTCAAATGTCCCCCCCCCCATTTACTATATATATATATATATATATATATTGATATATAGTGCGAGTGTGTGTTTTGTTTGTTTGTTTTGCATTACTATTTTGATTCCCTTTTGTTAGTCATTCTTCAATTGGCATTCATTAAGCAATGGTGGTGGTGCCCTCTTCCCAGCCGTGGCCATCTTGCCAGTTCAGAGGCTGATTAAAGCAGACTACGGTGTCACATCCTGTTACAATATGAGCCAGAATGTGGATTCCTGGGAGATTTGAATAAAGAATACGGTCAGATTGACTCTCCACTAGAGTGTGAGTGGATAAATGTTTTACATGCCAGTGTTGACCGTTGCCATTGTAATTAGAACTGTGAAGGACACACAGGGATTCACGTATAATGTTACAATTAATGATGATATGCTCCAGAAGTGTTGTCATTTTAATTGTTATTTCATGTTCTATTGCCAGTTTTTTTATGAAATGGGCTTTTCAATGTAAACGGCAACGGACACTATTACTTGAACAACAACTATTATCGGTAACACTTTACAATAAGGTTTATTTATTAAACATTAGTTCATGCATTAACTAACATGAACTAACCATTTGTTACTGTATTTGTTATTCTTTGTTAACGTTAGTTAATACAAATCTAGCTGTTCATTGTTTGTTCATGTTAGTTCACAGAGCATTAACTAATGTTAACAAGATTTTAAAAAAGTATTAGTAAATGTTGAAATTAACATTACCAAAGATTAACAAATGCTGAAGAAGTATTGTTCATTATTTGTTAATGTTAACTAATGTAGTAACTAATGAACCTTATTGTAAAGTGTTACCCTATTATCTATTACTTGAACAAACCCATAAAAACTTTTGTTTGTACAGCCTAATTTAAACATATATAATATTTTCGACTTGAATAAACCCAGTTATTTAAAGTATTATTTCACAATATATTTTTTCACATGCAGCATTTTTTCAGTCTGTATTGTATACGTTAGAGCTTGGGTTAATATCTTATTTTTTATTTTTTAATACATTAAACAAATGTATAAATGTAAGCCTTTGTCTTTGCATAGACTGACATGCTCAATATTTACTTCAAGGTCAAAGAAACTCCATATGGCAAAGGATCAGAGATGTCATAAAGAGGGAATATGTCAGGGGTTGTAGTTTATTGTGAATCACTGTTGACAGAATTGCTGGGGCAGCATGATTAAAAATTGATAAGGAAACATTCATGCGTTGTGATCTCCCCTCACCATTTTAGAGAGATAGAAATACAGTCTCTGGATGTTTTTTTTTTAAAGTAAGAGTGGTAATATCTTAAGTTTTGATAAACACACGTAACATTTGCGAGCTTTGAAAGCAACCCAAACTTGCTAGCTAAACCAGAAAGCAGAAAAATGTTCTTATCCATGAGCTCAAACCGGCCTGATTCAAAGACACAACACACAACGATAGTGTCATACCACTATTCAAATTTTGAAAGAAAAGGCCTGTTCAAACTATATGGTAAATATAAAAATAAGTATAACGATAAATATATAGTGTCCACTGCGCGCATCTGCCGCTTTAAATGCTCAAGATCATTAAGGCCCTGGCGTTCACACAAGGGACGACAACTGTAACAATAAACAATATTTTTGGAATCAGAATGATTTTGTTCAAGCTGATGAATGATAAAAACAATGACATATTGTTGGTTTAACTTAAAAAAATAAGTAACCTGGTTGCCTTAAAATTTTAAGTTCATTGAAATGGAAAAAAATGAGTTAATACAATGAAAGAGATTAATTTAATCACCAGAAACTCAAAATATTATGTTATCTGAATTACATAAATTATCTAAGTTGATTTGACAAAAGAAAAAATGTTGTGATTACAAATCATGAAAACATTTTTTACAGTAGTTATCCTGTACAGGCATTTTTAAATCTGGTGGATTTGGATTGGGTGTCATAGTTTTTATCGTTCATCAGCTGAAAAAATGTAATGTGCAACATAATTGTTTCTCTGTGCCATTTTCATTATAGTTGTGGTGTGTGAACTCTGCACTTTTATATTTAGAACCATTTTAAAAACTCTACTGTTCTCGTTATAGTTATCATCCTTGCTGTAAACAGGCCAGAAGAACTGCAAATTACTACAAACTATTTGTTTACTTTTAAAAGGTAATTCTTGAATCGTGACACTTACTCAGTGGTTTTGTTTTAATTAGAAAACACATGAGAAGTGTATGATAAAGTTTAAAAATTGTTCTAAATATAAAAGAATGACAGAGTCCACCACAACTATAACATTATTGGTATATTAGTTTAATTAGTTTCGCTCGTCTCATATACAGACTGGTTAACACTGCATCTACAAACACGGTTGGCTCAGTGTGTTATTAGCATTTCGTGTTGGTTGTTGGATTTCAAATGATGGGAAACATTTAGTAACTGTCATTTTCACGCTCCTTCAAAAAACACCAACAGGGTAACAATCTAACAATTGGCATGAGTTTGTGTTTGTTGGGGCAGTTTGAACTAAACATACAACAACACATGCATAAGCAACAATAATAAATCATTCTCATCATCCATTGTATTCCTTTTGCGTTCCATTCTCATTCAATACTACTAGTAGTCCTTTGTGTACAATGCTGTGTTGTTTCTCTGTCATGTAAAGGCAGTTTAGTGTTTGCTTTTATGAGGTACACATGGCAAAGTGCATGCAAACAGAAGAGTGTAATATGGTAATCAAATTAGCACAACACATCAAAGGTCCTGGCTTTTTACAGCGCCATTTTCAGATCACAATTCACAACGGCAAGAGCCAATACAATAAAGGGCTTGGCAGCGTTAGCGATGATCCTGGCAGAGGACTTTAGAGTGGAGCAGTGTTCAGTGAAAAACATCATATCACTCTAAATCCACTTTCACATTAAGAACATCTTCTATGAATATTTATTTGGGAATACTGATGAGATGTTAAAAGCAACCATAACACCTTTGGTGATGATGTGGATTTTATATTAAGATGCAATTCTGCTGGCAAATTAAACTTGATCATAACCATAAAGGTTCAAAGGTTTAGTAAAGACATTTGAGTGAATTGTTTAAAATTGGCTACAGGTGTTCATAATTAGGGGTGTAATGGTTCACAAAATTTCACGGTTCGGTTCTGAGACGATACAGTGGTGTCAACGGTTCGATACGTTTCAGATACAGCAAAAAAAAAAAATGCCAGAGAAATTTCCTACACTTTAATCTGAGTTTTCCTAATAGCCTAATCTTTGAACGATGACCAAATAATGTATAATACTTGTTAAAACATAATTTTTGAGTTTGAAGTGCTGGGAAAAGATGTTTGATATAATTAAAAGCATTTTACTATTTCTGCCAAACTTCCATGTTTACAGTTAGTGTTACTAGGCCTACATTAAATCCATGGCAAATGTCGCTGATTTCTGGACTTAAAGCCTGTAAATAGCCTAATTCATGGCACAATTGTTTCCTCTGGTTTCCATGTCAGCGCTGTTTGATCCCAAAGAGTATAGAAGAACGTGAACGACAAATCACTAATGGACTGCCGAATCGCTTTCACCCCAAAATGGTGAAAGCATAGCGCTGCTACTGGGCGCTGGTGTTGCAATGTAACTTTCTATTGGCTATCACTTCTTGTCAATACATTCTTTATTCATCCGCTAATATGCTGATTTCACGCAGTCGCCATTTTGAAATCGAAAGCGAGGTTCCGGTGGGAAGAACCCGGAAGTAGAGATAAACATCAATGCCTTGGACTACCAACCTGAAGCTGCTGCCAAAATTTACACTATTGGATGTTAAAGCTTGGATCAGCGATTGTGGGTAGTGCCACTTCTGTTTGTGTTTGAAGCGAGATCACAAACAAACCAAGTTAGCTCACCCCTCCCTCCCATTTCATGCATCATGAAAACAAAATATCATGCACACACATTTCTTGAAAAGCGACAAAAACACTATTTTCAGAATGACGGTCGACCTCAAAGATGGCTCATTCTGTGAACTTGGCTGCTTTGGATTACAAAGTATAATGATTCATATAAAATCTGAAGTCGAGCCATGTCATATATCATACAGCTTGCTGGTACCAGAATAATATATATATATATATATATATATATATATATATATATATATATATATATATATATATATATATACTATAACATCTTATTATTATTATTCGGCTAAAGTTAGTCCTGGATGTAGGCTAGTGTTGTTGCTAATAGTAGGCTACAATGTTATGGCTACACAACAAAGTACACATATTGCAAACCAAACTCTCACACTAAATCCCTACAATTTGATATTCGCTAGAGCTATCCAAGTTTAGCTTCACTCATATTTTTTAAAGAATTATATTTTCAAACACAGTTCACATACAAAAAAGTTGAAAAAAGCTACTCACCTGTCCAGAAGAAACAGTGCAACCTCGGCGTCAGAAGTTTTTTTGACGAAAAATGACTGTATTCCCTTGCCCTAATCCTCCTTCTTTTCTTGGGGATTGTCTCTTCTATGTTCTGTTGATATAGACGCTGGCTCATTCTTCAGCTCCGACTTCGCGTGCGGGCGCTGTGAACGAGCGCAAAAACAAACAACACAACAGTACGCCATCTCATTTGCGACCCTCATATGATTAAAGGCGAAACTTCCGGTTTTCTCCCACTGGAGCCTCGCTTTTGATTTCAAATTAACGGCTGCGTGAAATCAGCGTGTAACGCTTTGACAGTAAAATAAATAGACACAGCGACCGTTTTATACGTTTAGATGTAATTTTATATAGGTTTATTTAATAAATAATTTATTTATTATTTATTATGTTTATTTATTTCTAGTTTATTTAAAATAATTTTAAAAAGAAGCATAAACACAACGAGTGGTGTCTGTTTTATCTGTTTTTGTGACTAACGTTTCTTTAGTATAACCATGGAGTATAAAATTCAATATAAATTCTCGGCATTGGACTCTCTCTCTCTACGATCGGCGGAAGTTATCGAGCTTCCTTAAACCATTGAAGCCTTGAAGCCCCTTCAAAGCTGATCGACAGGCGTAGGGGAGAGAGCGGGGCACAACCTAACGCTTTTTGGTGTTGGCTCAATTAATTAAAAAATAATTAGGTTAGATTAATACTTTTTTACACAAGCAACATACACATCTCTGCTACAAATGACCACTTAAAGTTTTTTTCTAGGACCTACCATTTTCGTACAGTTGCACTGAAAGTGACAGAAGTGCAAATGTTACAACTTACCCCATATACGGGGTTAATTGTAACAGATAGAGGGCTTAGTTGTAACACGTGTGTGTAACACACATAATTCAGTACTATTTTATTTGTATAGTTTGATATTGTTTGTGCATCTGTATAGACAGATATCCATACATCCATTCCTCATCCAATCATCCTTAGAAGGATGATAGAACTATTATGGATCAATATCATGGATAGGGACATAGAAAAGGGCAGCATAGTTTAATAGCTTAAAATAAAAATGTAAAGGGTTTATTGCATTAATAACAGGCCATATTTTTAATAAATAAACAAGTTATCATTCATAGTACACTCAATTTTAAAATTTTAAATTCCAACATTGTTTGTGAAAGTCTAACAAAGTTAAATGTATAAATAAATACTCAAACCTGAAAAAATGGCTCCGTTTTCATTTGATTTTCATTGTACACTTGGCGGCTTGTTTGTACCACTCTGTTACAACCAACCCCGCTGTATATTACATATTTTAAGCCTAGCTAACAGTCGCTAGGAATTGCTGACATGTTTCAAAACGGTGCTATGTTTGAGCCAACAAGACAGTGATTAAGGTAATATAAAGTTAGATTTGTAAACGTATACACCCAACTCAGAAACCGAAAAAAAAAAACCTATGATGAAAAAAATTACTTTCATGGTTTCAAAACACTCTTTGTCCAGTATCTTCACGAAATATAATCAAAACTTTCCGTAAACTTTTCCGGAGACCGTCTTCTGGCAACAAGAGAAAAATAGTGGAAAGACAACCTGCTTGACCCTTACGAACTATGTAAACGGTCCGTGTTACATTTAACCCCGCGTTAGGTTGTGCCCCGCGCTCCCCTACTGTGCAAGCTCAAACTGAGCCTGTCACGTGAGTAACCTCCTCCTGTCTAAACGGCTCTACTAAATTTCTCTACTGTGCGACAGAAGTCGATTGCATATGACACAATCGTTAGGCTATTTTTACAAAAACTGCTTCTACGGGGCCATAACGTAAGATACAAAGTAATGGAGCCTTTTATACATTGTCGTGTTTCTTTAGAAATAAAAAAAAATGGATAAATTGAGTCTTTGGACGCTTCAGATGTAAAGTTATTCGCTGTCAAAGTGACATCAAATGGGAATGGGAGTCAATGGAATGCTAACAGCAGGTGAAGTTCTGCTATAATGGCGGCTCCCGGGAGACTTCAGTTTCCGAAGGACGGATTACCCCCTTGGTATAACCATATACAGTAAAAGAAATGGACACAGCGACCCCATTGATTTCAATGGAGAAAATTGAAGCCTGTTAAAAGCTGATCGGCAGGCGTACTGCGCAGGCTCAAACTGAGCCTGTCACGTGAGCAACCTGTGTGTCTTAGCTGTGCCGAGTGAAATCTGAATAATTCCCTTCCGAATCAGAGACAGAGAGAGTGAGTATTAGCTGTCCATGAGCTAGCAGCAGGATCAACTTTATTCATCTCTGCGGGCTTCTGCCTCGACTTTATCGGACTTTATGCCTTCACGTTCCCCGATTGCCTGCAAGCATCTCCTCTTGTCTACACGGTAATTTCTCTACTGTGCGACGGAAAGTCGATTCGTTATGATGCAATCGTTAGCCTATTTTTTACAAAAACTGCTTCTACGGGGCCATAACGTAAGATATAAGGTAATGGAGCCTTTTTGTTGTGTTTCTTTAGAAATAAATAATGGACAAATGGAGTCTTTGGACGCCTCAGATTTGCTGTCAAAGTGACGCAAAAATGACTGGCATTGGTTCAAACTGATAAACGGTCCGTGAAGCACAAAAGAATGAGTTTAGTTCCGCCTTCATTATGTTTGCCATTTGATGTTGCACAACGTTGTGATGGTTTTTAGTCAGCAGGAAAAATGGTCCAACGAATCGTTCGGTTTGTAATGCGTAGTCTATTGCGTACCAAACCGAAAGCCTCATACCGAACTGTTCAGATACGAATAGGCTACGATGTATCGTTTCACCCCCACTATCAATACCTTTTAATAATGATCTTTACATAAATGATAGTTCAGTATATTCATTATATGCTGAAAGTCCAGTATATTCATTATTGTGCTTGTGCTTTGACGTTATATCTTTTTAACAGTGTGATAAACATCCTTGGCTCTATCTGGTGAAATGGACATGGACGCATGGATGTGAATCTGACAGCGGCCCCGCCGTACTAAATAATTGAGTGGCCACTCAGCTGGCTGGGAAAACTTATTAACAGGGGAAGGAAGCAGATGGTATGAACTTGTCATTTGGCAAAACAGTACAGAAAAAGTAAGAGAAATTAACTCAAGCAGTCATCACTCCCTATGTCTTGAGTGTTTGGTACAACACTCACAGTAGGTGGGATTACTGTCCGTATCACGGAGGTATTCCCTGTTCACATCTGGACAACTCGTTCCTCGTGTCAGCATTAAAGTTTCAGGTGGCGCGTGGCTGAAGAATCCGAGGCGGTTGTTCTACATGCTGGGATCCCTGAAGAAGCACTGCTGGAAGGCAGCCATGGGCAACAGCGTGTCACAAACAGAGTCTCCAGGTGCTGCCCTGGAAAAGACTCGTGTTCAGTTAGCACCTTCAGGGACTCGGAGCGTGTTCACTTTCTTCCTGCATGAAACAAATTGATCGTGTTACAAGAAGATTTGTGTTTCTGTGAAGCACTTCTAATAGTCGAGGCACCCGCATAATGATATTATAATATATTTTACGCATAATAGAGCAACAGTTGCATGGCTATTGTGCCAGCGGAAGAACTACAACACTGATTTAAGGCCTTCCTTTTAAATGCAATTCAGATCATGTCAATGGTTCATCTAAAGTGCTGGTCTGAAAAGAACGCCAGCCATGATGCTGACCCCCCTGTGCTACACCTAACCTTCACAGTAATTGCACCGCACTCACTTAAGCACGGTTTGGTTTACACCCATCCACAATGGTGCTTATGGAAATATCTCAACGTGTGGCACACATAATATCTCTTAATTAAAGAATAATTTCAAATGTCCACAACGCTGCTTTTCATGCAGACATGAAATGGCTCTTCTTGTCCCGAGAGACTTGAAGTGATGTTTTTATCTGACTCTGGCAAAAGTGAGCGTGTGTTTTCGTTATGTAGTGGGCCACAAGGTTGCTAATGGATTTAGAATTTTTGATTGACACGACTGTTTGCTGCATCTATACAGTTTTAGTTGCTTTGAAAGCATGTCATTCGCCTACTTTGCTGTTAATTATGAATTCAAATATCATCAATTAAAAAACATGATCTTTTATGAGGTTATATGCTCTAAGTTTATTTCATCTCTACATAATTACAAAAACTGTTATAGAGATTTTATAAGATTGATTTACAATCGACCTCATCAATTCATATATACATCTTCCTGGAAATATCGGAGACGCTGTAACACTGTAGGTCATAGTGTGAGTCTCTGAGTTTGTCTTGATGAGACCTGACAAACAAATGAGGGTCTCTGCATGGCAGGCAGCCACTTATGAAAAAAACAACAGCATCAGCTGCAGTAACTCTTCGACTGCACCTCTTAAAGCATATCCCTTTTGACAGGACTAAGGGTTTGTGTTTTTTTGTCAAGGTCATGCATGCAGTTGTCCAGTATTGTGTGTTTCAGTAAAGTATTTCATTTTTTACATACATAGTGTCTCCCTGATTTAATGTCTCTTGCATCACAGGCAGAATACATTCATCTTACAGTATATACACTCAAAAAAAATATGTGTTGGCTTTACTTAATTTTTTTATGTAAACAGTTTCCACCGGTTCCACATAACTGGGTTTCATTTAACAAATATAATTTGTTCATGTAACTTCCACATCATGGAAGTAATTTTAAGCCATCTAATTAAACTCTGAGCTGAGTGTTAAATGAATACTCTAGCAGTGTTAAAGTTAATGAAATAATTAAGTGAATAATTGAGTGCATGGGGTTCTCAACTCCAGTCCTCGCGACCCACTGCTCTGCATATTGTGTATGTCTCCCTTATTTAACACACCTGAAATCAGATCCTCAGCTCGTTAGAATATACTCTATGGCTATCCTAACGAGCTGAGGATCTGAATCAGGTGTGTTAAACAAGGGAGACATACACAATATGCAGAGCAGTGGGTCGCGAGGACTGGAGTTGAGAACCCCTGGAGTATGCGCGTGGCGTCACCGTCGGCTGGAGTGCCAGCAGTTACTCATAGTGAGTGGCAAAAAGACTGAACGGCTGTATTTGTTTTCAGCGTGAATGCTGCGAAAATCAAACACAACACATATAAAGTGGGAAAGAGCTTTGCGATTGACTGTACAACTAGATTTGACAAAAAATCGGAGGTATATTTTTATAGACTGCTATAGAAAGAGGAGCAAATGGATCAAAACAACTGGACTCCAGTCAGCAAAAGGTGGATTTGCAGTTATCATTTTGTGTCAATATGCTGAATTTAGGTGTAAAACCATACCCATATATTTTGTATTATTATATATATTAACAACTCATCAATTAAATATTTATCATTGCATATTCTGCATTATTGGATGTTTTCTAATAAACACTGACCAAAAAAAAAAACTATAAAGTTTTAGGGCTGGAACAATTTGATGATACTATAGGCTATATATATATCACTGATATAAGTGATCACCCGGATTTAGACCTACTTATATTGTATTTATATAAAGCGTTCACAGGCAAATTTGCTTTATGTTTAGGTCTATATTGCTTTTATTTCCTCGGTGTGCATATCAGGCAAAAATAAATGTCAGGCAACACAATTGCTGGCTGCATGTCAATATTCATGGATCACTGGATCTTTAGTAAGTCGTAAGGAACATTATATTGAGTCCAACATTTAGTTTAAATTGATAAAACTGTTAGCTTTAGTCGCATTTTCCCCTAATAAATCCAGTCACGAAGCAGATATTTTGCCACTCAGTCAGGCCGAGGTGGGTTGTTCCGGCGGAAAGTGACGTCAATGCATTCCCTCTATATTGAAGACACCTGATGATAACAAGCAGAATCACTGAAGGAGAAAACCGGAATTTGGTTTTTCACCATTATGGTGATCAGTGTTTGCTTTAGTTGGGCTCTTGACCCCCACATTATTAACTTTATATTTTGTCTGGCTGCTTTGTCTGAGCTACTGTATAACAGCCAGATAATCAACTAGAAAATGTGATCTGTAGATGTTGCGTGTGTATTCACATAACCATTATATCACAGTCATTTGACCTGAATCACTGAACTCACACAGAAACCAATTTCTGAGTTAAATTTAATGTATAGCAGCACGGTCATTGCACTGAGCAAGAAAATAAAAAATTATCAAAGAAATCCAAATTATAAAAAAAAACAAAAAAAAAACATTTTGTATGCATGCACACACAGTCACACACTCATCAATATTTAGCGTATGAATCTCAGCAATGGTGACTAACAGATCACCTCTGAACAAAAGCTCATTATTTATTCATGCAGCAATGCATGATGGGAGCCATGTATGAGTTTTGATTGGTGGCACCCAGAATGCACTGCAACATGCTTTATAATAGTCACCACTGTTGAGATTCACAGGCTGACTGTTGATGTCTGTGTGTGCCTACATAAACTAATTTGTTTTTTGGAGAAGCAGAAGATCTGCAGTTTCTTGTTGAAAATGCTTTAAAATTCTCATCTTCATCAAATGAAATGAGCTGCAAGCATTCAAGAATTACTTGGGGAGGGTCTAATGCTTAATGTTTTTTTTAAAGTTACCCCAAAAGAAAAAAAGAAAATAAAGAAAACTAAACATGAAAAGCTGTTTTATGTCTCATCCACAGTTCTGTATTCATTTTGTTCTCAGACACTGGCATCCTACATGTCTTATAAGCCATTTTTTAAACCACTGCAGAGAGAATGTCAAAAGTTTCCCAAGACAAGACTTCCTGTGGTGGTTGTCATGATTTTGTCCACTTTAAAAGCAGAAAGACAGGAAGAGGCCCCAGTAATCTTTCATTCTTTTCAGGTGTTTAATTCGTGGAAGTTACTATGGAGACAATCTGCAGACTTACTGATCTCCTTTACTTAAAAGCTGTCATCAGGGGAAAGTCCATTTGTAAACGTGTCTCCAGCATACTCAGAAGGACAAGTACAGCTCCCCCACAGACTGTCTTAACTATTAGTCTAAACATAACATTTGTCAGCATGTCATTTCAGCACCTTAAAGCAATTGCTTTAAGTTTTTCTAACATGGGATAAGAAGCCAAGGGTGAGAAGCAAGTCCTTTTTTCCCAACGGGAGGATGTCTGTTCTGTATCAGGCTGTGCTCAGATATATATTATAATCTCTCAGGATTTGATTGTCTTTTAAAAGGATAGTTCACCCAATATCCTGGCTGTTTCTAAGCTAACTGTAGTAAAATGAATTAAAAAAAAGAAAATATTTTTGAAATGGGGAAGTCCAGTTAGACCCCCTCTAAACACTCACAAGCCATAAGAGAGGATCAAGACAGTGTTCATTCCCACCGCTCCTCTGATAGCCAGTTGTTATGTCTCACATCCAGCTGTTGCCTTCATCTGTCCGTTGACATGGCTTTGAGAGTAGACAGCAACATACACACATGACTTAATGTATTGCCATTCCATTAATCCAATGTAACCTTAATACTGTTGTTTGTTATAGATATATAAGAAGACATTTAAATCATACATGTGTTATTTTGTAAATAAATGACCTTTGCTGCAGGGTGGCATTTCTGTAATGCAGTCCGCACAAACAAACATTTGTCTTTATTTTTAAAAGAGCAATGCAAAATTTTAAGGCAGTTTATTCAATCATAAGTACACTGTTTAAAGTGAATATAATATATTAATATAAGAAAATAGTATGTAAATATGTACATTATAATATAATTCTGTGTAACCTATTCTATATCAATTGTACATTATCTTGATAAACAGCGATTTCATTCATGGTCTTTTTTTGATGTGATGATATAGATATAAAAGACAGTTGAGAGTAGAAGTGTAAGATATTAAGAACATATCAGTAAAAGCCTTGCACTATCATCCAGTTTTACATTTGACATTTCAGATTCAACGGTTCTGTGCACACATACATAATTAGTCCAGCAGTAATAGCACTTCTGCCTGAGCCAGACACCATTTCTGCATCAGCCATTTTCACTTTACATTTTATACTCATTTATATAGTCTGATATGCTGATTTTAAAACAAATGAGAGAAACACTCTTCGACAAATGCATATAAGATTAAAGCTAACCGGACACCCGAGGACTATAACCTTTTAGTGTTATAAAAGTTAGTGTCATATTTTGAGTTTTGAATGAGCTCATTTGAGCAAAATTAAAAAGAAAATGCACAATTTGCTGAACTTGATGTGTACATATATGTTAATTTGATTTAATGCAATTTTTTAAAGTGTATATGTATTTGTGTTATTCTGTTAATAAATGCTAATTAATAATGGTTAATTTAAAAAAATGAAACTGCATCTGTTAATCAGAGCCATAATGATTGTCTAAATACATTGGAAGTAACACAGAGCTTTCATAATGGACAATAATTAAGTCAACTAATTATCCAGAGAAGAATGATTAGCCTTTCTCTGACACTTAGGAGTCATGTCCACTCAAGTCTGCTTAATCAATCTCCCAAACTACCTTAGATGAAATGGCTACTGGTCACTGCTAATTAAGCAATATTGATCTTTTGTTTATAAAAAAAAATTGGTTTGGTTTTCAAAATCTCTAAATGTGTGTATACATCCTCTTACTTCACTACATGTGTCTCTTTCCATTTCCTTTCACTTATTGAAAGGAATTTATTTTGGGTAATATGTGGCATCATTCAGTGTTGACCTCCATGGCATTCATACTTTGTTAAGGCCCATTGTGTGAGATGTTTTGATGGCTGTAGGTGGAAGCCAGAAATAGCATGTGGTTCCTCTGAAGACCCAGCATTCTGAGCAAAACAAACCTCACGGGTCATTCTCAGGTGATTCACAATCCAAACCACTGCCATGTTTCTCTCCCTCTTTCCCAAGCACATGCATCTTCACTGTTGGCTTTGAAATTTAGCACATAAAGGAGGAGGTTGAAAATGGATGATTCTCACACAAGGTGTTTCAGAAATCATGCGAATCTTCCTTATTTCATCGTTGGGGATCAAATTATATAGACATTCTAAGATAGAGCGATAACAACGCTAACCCTGACAGTCACATTACAGCTTGACAGGGAAAACTGCTCCTTTGTGTTATGTCTCCTGTCACGCAACAATGTTTCAAGCCATTCCCAAGGTAACAATCATATAGATGGATTTGCCTAAACTCAAGGCTACTTCTCTTAGATTTAATAGGCTTTGGATCTCTTCCTTAGTTCACTGAAGTATCCGGCTCAGTTTAATATATGGGATTCGGATGATCCTCAGATGTTTGCCTCGTTTGTATTTACATTAAGCAGCTCTTTAAGCGCGCACAGCATTTTAAGTCCTCATAGGCTTAAAAATGTCCATCATAATCTATACACTCCTCACAGCTTTGACCTGAATCGAACGTGAAACATTTGGACAAATGACATGTTATTCAGTAATGCAAATTAGTGTGTTTTTAATACAAATACATGTAAAGGCTAGTATTGTCTTTTAAGAAAAAAGGAAAACAAAGAGCAAGCATGTTTTTCATACATTTTAATTTTTTGAAGTTGTGCTTCAAAAACAGTTAACTGAATTATTAAGTGTTTATGATAATAAATAAAACGTTCAAAAGATGCACAATAATAAGCCAGGCATTCTAAACAAGCCCAAGCTAATAGCATTGTTGTCCAAAACATGACAATTACCAATTTGTTTTTATCAGCATAGGAGTAACAATATAGCATCATTAACAGAGCACGTCTATGGGGCGTATTTGGCTGACTTCAGAAAGAAAACCCAAAACACATAAATATGTATCTCAATTATTCTCATGGACCTCTTTTTCATATGGGGGGGGGGGGGTGTTTGGTGACAGCAAGGCAAAACAACAACATAATTAAGCAGCCCCCAACCACCCCGCCGCACTGCCCCTGTCATATTCAGATCAGATTAGCTGTCCCTCTTTGCAGTCTGTTGTCTATCCTGCTTATAGGATCCATTGTCTGACACCAATATTTCAGTCTGGTGTGATTTCTGTGAGGTCATCATGGACTTTGTGTAGAAAAATATTGTTATGCATTATGTGCAAAAATAAAAACTTATTTCTGACAGCAAATTTAGTTTCTGTGTCTTCTATTTAATATTATAGTGCAATAAATAGATCAAATCAAACCTACATTTTTATTTGTAATATTTGACTATGCATGGAAAGTAACCTTATTCTGATGTAATTTATGTACAGCAAATGGTTAATAGTAGACAACGCATTCTCATCCTTTAGTCCACGACAACATTAGGCTGCTGAGTCGTGAATAATTTCACACAGAAGGGCATCTTGATCTGTATATGCATTGTGTCGGCCTGGATGCTTTCAAGCAGCCGAGTTTTCGTGATCAGATTATGAATTGTACTTAATCCTCCCCGATCTGCCGACGTCTTTCTTGGTTCAATATTACTAATGTACATTCTATTGGCTGCTTTTGACAGATGTCTAGATCTCCCTCAATCCGATTCCACATAATACTTTCACTGCCATTAAATCCACACGGGTGGCCTCTTTGAGATCCGTGCTATCCGAGGACTTGTTCTGTCGGGCTGGATGTGCTTGGACTGGGGCAGTGCTTGATCTTTTCCGCAGTGATGCATGCGTTTGCAGACACAGTGTCTTGCTTTTAGCAACGCTGTGATTTCCAGCATTTTGCGCAAATCGATATGAGGGAGACATAAATCTGCCAGCGTGTCAAGACGAATGTAAATAATGGTTCAAATGGAACAGAACATGTTCCTCTTCTTATGCGAACACTGCATAGTCTGTAGCCTACTGGAGAACATGCTAGAGACATAGGCTAATAATTGTTAATAAATAATATAGCATATTAATTATTAGCCTGTATTGTTGTTGTTTTAATCAAAATACAACATTAAAATTATATCAAAATAATAAACTTTAAATGTTGGTTGTTGACCTAAACAACAGCAATTTAAGCTAATAATCGTTAAGAAATTACATAGGCTACCATTAGCATATTATAAGCCTATATTGTTGTTGTTTAATCAACAACCAACATTTAAAGTTTATTATTTTAAGATAATTTAAATATAACTGTTTTTTTTGTAGCTAGTAGCCTAAGACTAAAACTCAAATACTTTTTTAATATGAAGATTAAAGGATAATAATAATAACAAAATACAATAATTGACTATTCACATTTTATTTGATAATCATTTGAATAGCTATTATTTCTAATAATATGAACCTTAATATTAAGTAGTATACTTTAACTCTGAAATTATAAAATATATTAATATTCAGCCTTTCTAAGCCTATCCTAGCTATTATATTTAACATGGGCTATTTCACACAAAATATTATGCGCGCTCTATAACGCCCTGCTATAGGCTATTTTGCCGTTTTATTTTGATACGTTCAAAGTGAATACAAACGAAATAATTTTCTGGATATTTTAATAGATTTAGAATAAAGAGCAACAGATTAAAAAAAACTCATAGGCTATTATTAAACCGCCAACTTATATGTTTAATAATGAGAGACGCACCTAATCAAAATAGCCTAGAGTGCGGGGAAAATAAACAACATTCCGATTTTTCAAACAAAAAAAAAAATAGTTAAAAAAATTATATTTATTTTTTAAATCTAAACAAATTATGTCGCAAAATTAAGTCGAATAAAGTACAAAATATTGAGTCGCTTTAATTTAAACAGTTTCGTGCGTATTATGAAATTAACTGGGGTAAAAAATAGCCAAACTAAAAGCGCTTCCAGACGAAAACTTAGAAACATTATAAGCGAGCAAAATCTCGAAGTTTAATGCAAGCTGAAGCTATCTCCCGACTCAGAAGCAAAATCTCTACTTTCTCGAGAGACAGGAATACATACTGTGATGAACGGGAGTCCCGTTCGGCTGCTGTCCTCCTGTTTTCACAAATGTCCCAAACAGTCGTTGACAAGTCGTCTTGTACGGACACATAATTTGTGTCGTGTGCAGGTGGCCGATTGTGTGACATCCGACAGGAGCATTTCAATGGTGAAGCCTCACTCCAATTAGGGTCCCCTTTAAGAAATTCATGAAAAAAAAAACAAAATCAAAACCAAAAAAATAAATACAAATAAAATAAAAAATACTTAAACGCATAAAAAAAATATATATTCCCGCCAATTTAGAGTCTTAAGTGTAATGCAAATGAACCCAAAGAGCAGATGACAATGTAGAAGAAATGTGGGTTTGGGGTGACAGTTGTGTCTGCGTGTGAAGAGCCTGTGGCATGAAGTAAGTGCAAGCTTACATTTTCCCCTGGTCAGAAAAGCAAAACATTAAAGAAGGTGTTGTAACAATCGATTTTGGAATGAATTTGCTTGATGCGTGTTGTCGAAATGAAAGTCTAACATCAACCTTTTTTGTGCTAAAAAGCAGATCGGGTGTTATTGGTTTGTCACAAGCGCGATCTCTTCTGCCATCTAGCGATCAAGTAAAACGAGGACGTTCGTCAAGTTATTTGAAATGACTCTACTGCCATCTAGTGTAATTATGTAGAACATTTTTTGGTGCACGTCTGCATCTCTAGCCTGCTAGTGTGAACTTCACAAGTCTATTCTCTGGAATTTTATTTTAACAATCAGTTTACTTCTGAATTTTAGTCTTGATATCCATTTAAAGGGACTGATTATTTAGGTACAGCAGTGTTCAGTGTTGTTTAGGGTCAGGCACTGGGCAGAGGTTCTGGTGTGTTCTTGTCAGGTGGTCTCGAGTAATGCTGGTGGGCCTCTCTGATGATGTTTCACTGGAAACAGGGGTCTCATAGTTATATTTTAGAGGAGGAAGGGTTTCCGACAATATGGGCTTCTGTAATATATAATGGTAAGAGTTTAGCTGCTGTCCTGTTTTCAATATTATGTATCGTGCGTCATGCGTACATCTTTCAGTGTTTTTCAGTAGCACTGACTAAGTATTTGTTTGTGGATAGTGAGTGAAGTTCACCTTTAGCTGATTTGCTCAACCTGAGGGAACATTTTCACATCTTTTTAATGAAGTAGTAGAATTTAACTTAAATAAAAAAAAATAAAAAAAGATCATGGCTGAGAAGATGGTCAGTGTTGCTTCCAGTCATTGTGTTCTTGTGTTATCAGTGTTTAGCTTCAAAGACGTCGCAGCCGTCATTGTTTTGCATCAAAATAGCCAACACATTCTCATGCAAGGAAACTGCCACAAAGAATATCATACCTGAAAGAACCATTTATCATCAAGCACTTTAAGGAGAGACTTCAGGAGTGTCCAGCCAGTATCCCAACAGTGTCTTCCAGCCATTGAATCGTGTCACCAACAGTGCAGAGCTGCTCAACACCGGTCTGAGTGAGGCAAAGACAGCCATCGTCTCAAGAAGGGCAGCAAAGATGACACTTTTCTCCTAGAAATACATCAAGACAGACTGATATTTTACAGGAACTATAAGTATTAGCCTGTGGAAGACTGGTGCAGGCAAGTCCTGCCTAGATACATTAACATGCAGTCAATTGACTGTATTGTCACCAGGATGCATCTCCTCCAAAAAATGGTATCAAAACGTCCTGCAAGAGTAACTTCTCCCAGCGATTCAGGAGCAATTTGGTGATGATCTGTGTATTTTCCAGCATAATGGAGCACCATGTCGCAAGGCAAGATTCATAATGAAGTGGCTTAGAGATTATTACATTGAAATTTTGGATCTGTGGCCAGAATCTTAATCCCATTGAGAACCTGTGATCAATCCTCAAAAGGCCAGGGGACAAGCATAAATCCACAAATTGTCAATCAGGATTTGGCCCAGAAGCTGATATTCAACATGCCAGAGTGAATTGCAGAGGTTATAAAGACACTTTGCAAGAATTCTTTTTACTCTTCTGCCAATAAAAGCCTTTACAACTTATACAATTGTGAGAGATCCATATCTTGTCAGTCTGTTTTAGGTTTTGTGGTTAGCCTATGTTTTTGTGTAATTATTTTCTGCTTTTTTATATTTTAAAATAAAGCTATTTAGAACTGAGCTAAATTTCCATCCATCCTCCAAACCACTTTTGAGAGCCTATCCCAGCATCTCGGATGTTGGACACCCTGGACAGATGGCCCGCCCATCACAAAAGTAAATTATTTTCAGGTCAGGTCAGCATATGGTAATCTCTTGTCAGATGATGACAAAAAATGTACTTGGACAAAACAGAGTCTGGGGACATATAGCTGGGAAGGAGAGTAAAATCATATTGAGTTGGCGGTCTTCGTAACTAAATGCGCCTCTAACTCCCTCTTGTGGTGTGTAGAACATGGTGCTGCTCTGTAAATGTTTTTCTAATTAGTAGCATATCTATAGATTCTGA
Organism: Hybognathus amarus; assembly: GCA_030378365.1. Taxonomy (NCBI): domain Eukaryota; kingdom Metazoa; phylum Chordata; class Actinopteri; order Cypriniformes; family Leuciscidae; genus Hybognathus; species Hybognathus amarus. The sequence goes on from JAQIUQ010000522.1 coordinate 359,655, forward strand.
TCATTCTGAATAGTATACTGAATGAGGAATGAATTTTCATTGTTACTGGTTGCATTTTTGGTAGGCTACTATTAGAATCAGGGTGGATTATTTGGACTTTATGATTTATAAATGACTAATTTGTAGCATTTTGTTTAACTTCTTCCTTAGTAGCCTGTGCATTACAATGTACTCAAAGAAAAATCCGTCATTTTCAAAATATATATAGAACATTTATACTTAAAAAAAACTTTTATTACAAAAAACACTTCCATTGCATAATCCCTGTAAGTGGCATGCAATATGCACTGCAATAACACTAACTTCTGAATAAAAAATATTTTGATACACATCTGGCAGCACATCCAGATCCAACTCCTCCCACTCCTCCACATGGTCCCCTGGGGGGGACCATGGCGCGCGCACTAGGCCACACGAAAGGGGACGCCTCGTGCGCTGCCATGGGTCCCCAAAACGGATGGACGGACGGACCATTAAACTGAGACCCAGGCAAAGCAGTGCAGTCACATAAAAAAAAACATTTACTTAAGCCCTATTCGCACGGGATTAGTATTACCTGGGGACCATGTGTAAATTTGAAATTACCCACCCACATCTGAATTTCGTGAGGCGCATTTCACACGGGATAAGCGAAGCCTGTGATTTTACTCGAATTTACTGACTTATCTCCCGGATATGATGTCATTAGGCTATAGCTTTGAAATGTCTTGTCTTTATTATGTTTAGCTGTATATAATAAACAGAAGAATTGTCCTTACCATATCCTGCTAAACATGTCATTCATCTCCATCTAATCGTTCTTTTTGTTTTTGCTCTTCTGATGGTATAGCTTTCTCTTTCTGCAAATTGTATAGTTGTACTAGCGATATGACCCCGCACCCGAAATACTATCAAAACACTCCAACTCAGCCTCTATTCTCTGCGAAAGATGGATAAAAAGGCGCAGATGAATTAAAAACCTTGAAAAAATTATATACGATCCGGCCAAATCACAGAGCTGTCGATTCGCACGGGACTAATATTATCACAGGACCTCGGTGTTCGGCGAAATATAGTAGGTAATTTGCGGGGAAATTTTTACTTTACAAATTACAGACATGGCCGATTCGCACAGGATTAAGATAACAGACAAACTCCGCAATTATTACAAATTACTACAGGTCACCAGATAATACTAATCTCATGCGAATAGGGCTTAAGAATTAAAAAACAAATTAACTTAAAATCATACATACCCCAGGAGGTTTGCAGCACTGTAGCCTACTACACATCGTCACTCCGCCTTATGAGAATGCAGCCACTTAACAACCCACTGAAAACATAAAAGCATTTCAGTCTCCCGTTAACCAAGAAAACTCTTTAAAATACGGAAACTTACCTGGCAGCTATCGCAAGGGCAAGTGCACACCAGAGAGAAAACCAGAGGATGTCTCTGCCAGCCACAAATATGCTCATGTATACATCTCAATCAAGTTCGAGATTCAAACCCAACACTCCTACACTTACCATTACTCACCACCTGGAGTTTACAATGGACGCATACCTGACAAACAAACCACTCATTTTTATACTCCCCAAACTGGGCACTGATAGGCTAGTTGGCATGACACGAACCAATCACAGCAAGGGCTAAACATCTCGCTGCTACATTCGGCACTGATAGGCTCACAGGGTTAGCATGCCACCAATAGACCTTTCTCACAACTTCTGTATTTGTGACCGGAAATACGCAATTGTCATGGTAATCTTCTTCCACTCCATTCATAACAGATAGTGCCGCAGACAACTAGTAAGAGTTATTGGATAAATTAATATTTGTATAAATTGTTCTTCATCTTTGATCGTTCTATAGCAAGAGCAGTGCAAAAAAACTCACTACCTAAGAGGATAACTGTTGAATAAAACTGACAGACTTCTTTTTGGTATTCACATCAAAACGCAGTTTACTGTAAATAATAGTCCCTAAATATTAATAACTTTCCACACACTCCACCTTCTTACCTTTAATGAACGTATATTGGGAAGAATGAGCTTTCAGTTCTGAAATCAATAGTCATAACGTTAGATAAATCAGCTGCAGACAAGCATCACCACAGCATTTTACAACTGGTCATCAACAACTGGACCATGACAAGTTTACATTTTTTCGAAGTTTTGAAGACTCTCAGATCAATTTTCTCTTCCACGGGTAGGTTTTTCGGATGTGTTTACGGTTGACAGGAGCTGTATCCAGGGAGGAAAGGCCCGCTTCAATTTATTGACACTTTACTATCGTGTCGCTTTGTGCTGGCCCACTGTCTTTGAAAACACCTAAATAGTTTTAAAGAGTTATGCTGGAGACTTTTCTGGGATCTGGCAACCCTGAACATACCCTTAGCGCCTATTACTGCGCATGAGTTCCTGAACTTCCTGCTTCAAAACTGAAACTAAAGCGCAGGACAAAGTGATAACATTGTTCTGAGTAACACTGTGATATTAAACCAAAAGCATCACTCTTTATATTCAGTTTTTTTTTCTTTCGAAAAGAATACTTTTTCTTGAAACGCATTACTTGACGGTTACGACATTGAGACTTTTTGTATACTGGACAGTGGACACTATTGATTTCCCTGACAACTGATAGACGCCATCGGTATAGTGATAAAGAGATGGCGAACTCGCCAAAGGTAAGTTTGTTGACAGTCATGCTAAAACCAATTAAACTGGGGTTTTCTTTATTATTTATGGCCTCAATATCAGGTCAGTAAGTTTCAGGAAAAAACAAATAAACTTTTTATTAGGCTAGACTATTCCGCGCATATAGGTGTAATGTTAGCCTTTATTATGAGTTTCTTAAAGCCTGTTTATAGTATTTTGAGGCTATTCATTTTCAAATTCATTGCAGATATTTTCTGAAGTGAGACTGAAGATTGATCAAATCATACCGCCAGATTCAGTTATAAGAATCCTTCACGGCAAGACTGTGACACTTAGACGTGAGGGTGGATATACAGTTGCCACCGGGTCATTCCAAGATATTGAAGATATCTATAGAAAGTGTATAGCTACACGACCAACATATAATGGAAGTAGTAATCTAAGGCAAGAAGAAATGCGTCTGAGGAGCCACACTGCAGCAGGTCTGGAACAAGCTCAAAGTTACTCTTTAGTTGTTCAACCAGTTCAGGTTGATGAAATTATAATGCATTACATAAAAGAAAAGAAATCTAAGGAACTTCACATAATAGAAAATAGGAATGGGGTTTCCATAAATCAGAACAAAAGTCATGTAACTTTTACGTCCAAGACTGGTAAGATCATACAAGCTCAATTTGCACGAGAACAGTTTATAACATTATATCAAAAGACTGCAACAGGGCTGCAAACTAGGACATACGTTTACAGTCCAAATATTACTGCTCTTTGCAAAGCAGAGTTTCCAGAACTCTTAATCAAAAGAGATCAAAAGCATCTGGAACTGACCGGCAGCTTCATTATGCTTGAAAGATTTGAAACATTTCTGAATGGGAGTGCACAGCACAGAATGGGAAGAATATATCCACAGCACCAAACCCCAAGAAAACAAAAGACGATGACGTACCTTACAAGCAACCTGTGAAACAAGAGAAATCAACGGACCCAGCCAAAGATGAGAATTGTCCAATTTGTTTGGAATCAATCAAGACACCTGATTGCACAGTTTTAAGCAAATGCAAGCACAAATTTTGTAAAGACTGTTTGGCTAGGGCTTTCCAGTTGAAACCAGCCTGTCCAGATGTGGAGAGATATACGGCGATCTTACAGGGACGCAACCAAAAGCAGGAACCATGACTGTCTCAAGGGACAGCTCTTCTTTACCTGGATACAGACAATATGGAACTATCGTAATTACCTACTATATACCAAGTGGACGTCAGGGGGTGAGTATGAATGCAGTGAAGTATAAGACATTCTTCTGCTTTGAGCTGCTGTTCAATATAACAACAATTAGTTACACACCTCCGAGTCTTTTGATTACCTCATACTCTGCAGGATGAACACCCAAACCCAGGCATGGACTACATGGGGGCGTCCGCATAGCTTATCTCCCTGACTCAACAGAGGGGAACAACGTACTGAAGCTTCTGCAGAGGGCGTTTGACCAGCGACTCATTTTCACCATTGGACGTTCATCTACCACTGGAAAGAACAATGTGGTGACCTGGAATGACATTCACCATAAGACGTCTCGGAGATGGAGGGCCAACGCAGTAAGTAAACCGTTTGGGTGTTGTCCACATTTTCTGGTGGTTACCTCAACTCAGACAAGCCCTTTCATTATCGGCATTGTTTAATCTTGAATTATAAGCCATAACTGTTGTAAATATGCTTTTGTCTTTGTAGTTATGGTTACCCAGATCCAGACTACTTGAAACGAGTACAAGATGAACTGAAAGCAAAAGGAATCTACTAATTTTACAAAAACACTAAATGATTATAACCAGCCTAAAGTAAGGTTATATTGCAGTCTCATGATGACCAGCCAATTACAAGCATTTTATTTATTAGTTTTACAGCCACTTCGTATGTAACACAGTTTAGGATGTACTGTATGAATGTCCATGTTTTAATTTGCACCACTGTTTCACTCATGCTACTTTACGAGATTATAGAGTAGGAAAAGACAATCACATTCTGTTTCAACTGTAAATCTTGTAGTTTCATGTCAATACGATAGGATCACATCTACAGAAATTAGATTTTTAAAGGTACAGTATCTAAGTTTTGCTGCTAGAGGTCACTTAATCAAAACAATAATAAAGGCAGATTTCACTTTGCAAGTGGATGTCAACTTATTCTACCAACCCCAACCCTTATTCTATCAACCCCTACCCCTAATTCTACTAATACTCTGAGAGTTAGTTGAATGTACTGTAGGTGCAATGTTACTTAAAGTTAACAGAATGTCTAAATTTGAACATCAAAATAAAGTCTGACTTACCGTTGCCAAATGTGCAGGCTTTCGGCCAGTTAAAGTCAATGATAGACCTGTCCTAACACTGATTTGCAGAGATATGGCTTAATTAGTAATAAATACGATTTTGTGAGAAAAACAATCATAGGAACACTTGGAATAATTTTATTTGTGCTTCAGAGGACAGACACTTGAAATAAAAGTCCTCTATCTTCCACAACTGTATACTAAATTATTGTCATGCACCGGTTCTTTCAGGCACTTTATGGTAGTTAAAAATGAACATTTGCATTGCATTTGGAAACTGATCAAAGGTGAGTGGGGGTAGACGGCACACTTCTGTGTGTAAACTGCAATTCTGCAGTATTTAGGGGTTTACATCTGATTTCAGTTATAAGGAAAAAAAAGACAAAAATGTGTAAATAATAGGCAAATTTTAATTTGATGAACATAAACAGATCCATAAGCTACTATTTCCATAACTCGTAAAAAGCCAAAAAGCTCGATATATGTTCGCAAAATAAGGAAAAAGTAAAAACGTACTACAGAAAATATTTGGCCTCCTGTGTTGCTGTGGCATTATTTACAACATATACAGTATTTTCACATATGACAGTATTGTCAAATTTGCCATTAAATCCTTATCTATAAGGCACCAAATGCTTATAGCATGATCTCTTTTTTACCAATTTGTGCAGAAAATGTACAAAAATATACAAACAGAACTATAACGAACAGTCCATAACAATGAAGGTAAAGTAACAAAAATTTTTGAAACAACTATGATATACAGTTATGTGTGCATGCATGTAAGAACTAACCCCTATTAAAGAGATTTTTCATCAACTGATCAGATTGTGGATTTGAAGGAATACTCATTGTAACAAATCTGATTTACATCCCTTTTTTAGTAATGACAAACTTGACAATGCTTAATGATTATGTAAACTTTCGCTTTAGATAAAATGCAATATTGAGCTGTTGCCATTCAATCAATTGCATCTACAATGGAATAAAATGGAATATATTGCAAGAGAATATCGTGTGAATTTACCAGTGGAAAAAATACGAAATACTTTTCTGCACACAAAATGATCAATACTACATATTTGACGTGCCCATGTTTTAATAAAACCCATAATTCTGCCCATAAGTGAGAAAAGTGTTGTGGTGCTACATCTTGACTATGTAAAAGTTGCATTTCCTCAAATCATATTTTAATGAATTTTAATCAAATGTGTTACCTTTATGCACAGGTTCTAATATTTATGTTGAGTGTTGGGTTTCTCAAAAAATATTTAAATAACTGAAAGTAAAGTTAAACCACCACACAGGTGTCTAAACATCACTATAAATAATTGCAAAACTTGAACAGAACACTCACACATTTGAACCTTCTGTTAATACATTACAATGTAAAAACAACAAGCAGCAAACACGTATTCTGCCTTAAAATCACCTTACAAAAAAGATTTATATTGAAAAGACAATTTACAAGTGGGTGCCAATTTTGCCCATTATCGAAAAATAATGGTAACCATACCAAGGAAAACAAGTTATTTGTAAAAGGTCAGGAAAGCAGCATGCATTTTATGTTTAGTTGTTGCTGCTGATTTATATATTTATATATAAAGTGTTAATTTTTTTTTTTTTTTTTTTAAGTTTTACTTTTTTATATAGTTGGTATAGTCACTCACCAAATGTTACAGCAATACTGTATATTTAAAATGACCAAGTTAATGAAGTGGCAGGTTCGGTAAATCTGGGCAAATTCTAAACTGAGGCCTTTAGAAATTGTAAACTGACAGCTACTTTTAAGTAGCATGACATAAGCTGTAGCACAGGGATTTTGTTTTACACTACATTTGTCAAAGCTCTCCGTCAGCTGTAAATGCAGTCCAAATCAGGAGTTGCTCGCTCGTGTTCAGCACTGTCAAACAATAAATACATCCGTCTTTGAAAGGCATTTAAGATTATATGGAAGTTTGAAACTATCATACATTAAGAAAAATAAAGTGCATATACAGTAGACACCTTTTGTATACACAAATTAATGTACTTTAACAAGTACAGCTCTTAGTAAACAAGGTCAGATGGTGCATATCCACACAGGAATATTGTATTTTCTCCAAGAAAGTCTCAAAATACTGTACTTCTTCAAAGTGCTTTCATTTTTTGTATCTTTACAAAAAATAAGTAGTCCATCAGTTGAACTGAGAGACATACCATGCTCTTTCAAAATGTACCTTGTATTTATAAACTTAGCAAAATGGTAATAGTTTGGATAGCCAGAGTAAATATGCATGTATCCCAGGGGAACAGTATAAATAGTGTATTTTGAAGATTGTGAATATCCTTTCTGTTGTATGTCTGTGTGTTCGGTAGTTACCAAAAAATACATGGTGTTGGCCTCCTACGCTCAAATGTCCAGCTTTGGGAAAGAGGTCAAGGCAGCGGTATTGTGTTCAAAATCCTTCATCCAGTAGCCGTTTGATTGCCGATGACTCGCAGGATCTCCCTATGAATACCAGGGTCCTGTGTGTTTATACTTGTGTCACCAACCTGTCCGTCCTCATAACTAGTTGACAAGTGGTTGAAAAAAAAAAAAAAAAAAACAGAGAAAAAGGGTTTCAGTTCAGTTCTTCTGCTAGTAACAAACTCATCAGATGTTTCTACAGATACACATTGAGCAACACAGATATATATGCTGAGATGGATTTAAATGCACTTACACAAAGAAAAAACGTGTGCAGACATGATCTGTATTTGGAACTACCCAGATGTCACCATGCTTGTGCAGGTCTGGAGATGTAATAGCTGTTATATAAAAGAGATTATTACTTTTTTAAAAGATTACACAGATTTACATCTTCATCTGTAAAGAAAGTAAGGTCAAACATGAACCTTCACATAAGGCTATGCATTTCAGGTTGCGGCTCTGCAGAAACTGGGGGTTATGGCCTTTCTTCTGTGACTAAAAGTAAATGAAAACATGACAACAGGTTTCAGATACCAAGTATGTTTAAAAAAGCCATTCAAGTTAAAAGTTAATAGACTAAATACATGCAATACCTGCAAATTAATATTGGTCTTGTTGGCAGCAGTTTCATCTTTTGAAGCAACTTTCTGCTGTTTTTTATTCATCCCTATGTGGAAAAGCCACAGTATGAATAAAAACCGCACATTCACATGTAACAAGTTTTAAAAATATATGTGTAATACTTTTTTTGTTTTACTGTGTTTAGTCATATAGAAAGTACAGGAAACACCAGTATCAAACATGTTAAAAGAAGATTTTAAGACCTGAGTAGCCAAAGGATATGCTGGATAATGGACTGAGATAGATTCCACTCCCATAGATAGCGCCATGGAGCTGCACATAAAACAATGATTTAGTATGCAAACCACGTTTTACTTGTTCTCAAAAGGTGAAGTGTGTCTGCTTAAGATGACCACAAACTTCATACGGTTCCCAAACACCACACCACACACACCGCTCTGCACATTTTGTATGTCTTTTTATCTGACACACTGAGGCCTAGATATACTAATGCTTTTGCGCCCACTTTCAGGTGTATTTGTTTCGCAAAGTGTGCATAAAACCATGGCGAGGCATGTATGAACCCTATGCACTGAGATGAAAGTGCAGACTGCCTGTCGCAGGAACTGAAAATGGCAAAATGCGCTTTTCGTGTCATGAATATGCATTCATGGGATGGTCAAGGGGAAATTGAAAGTGTCACATAAAGAGATGGGAGGGGAAAGCGTAAACTGCGCCTAGTTATGGATTCCGCTTTATGCACAGAAAAAGCCGGTGAAAGCACACATCTATTTTGCACTGAAAATACACTGCCTCTTAAAAGCAGGTGTAACTTAGCAAGCGGGTTTCCTGGCATATGCCTCCTGGTGAAATGACAGCAGTAATCCAAGCAAGACGAAGACATATGCTGTGTCCGAAATCCCCACTCAAACCACCACTCCCTACCCCCTACATAGTAGAGCACTATAGTGAGCTCACCAGCAAAATAGAAACACCACTTCGATCGTCTCGAATCAGTACAGAGCCGGCTCTGGGCTAAATAGATTTTTTTAAATAAATACATTACATTATATTGAGCTTATTTCTCCAAAATGTACAAACTAAAAGTCATTTCAGGCCGTTTCTGTTATAATGCGCTACTCCACACATGATTATAACTTATTTTTACGAATCAGCGCAATGCATGATGGTATGTAGGGCTTGGGTTAGTCACCATCGGTTGTACACTACTTTTCAAAATGCATTCTGGGATACATTGAGTGGACTATATAGGGTATAATAATCATCACTATACATTCGGACAGCACTACAAAATGGCGAGCTCACTATATAGTCCACTATATAGTGAGTAATGGGTGATTTCGGACACAGCATTAAGTCTAAGGAGACGAGCTGAAAATATTTTTGCCACAAGAATTACACTTTTTCAGTTGAGTGAAAATAAATTCATTGAGCGTTACACATTAACCAGTTATGAAATATTACAGTTACTGGAAGAAATCAAAGATGACATTGAATCTGCATTCATATTCAAGCAGTTGTTGTATTGTGTCAATAATATGTTAATGGATTGTAGTACACTTCGTATGAAATAAATGTATTTAGAAATATATTTTTGGTATAGGCTTTTTTCACTAGGGTTGGCTCCTTATTTATGTTCTGTGCTTTAGAACTTCTCTTAAGGGAGCATCGTAAGCATCAATGCTCCCTGGTTTTTACAGTGTATTGCAGGACTTTTTAGGGAGCAGCGTATCCCTAGCATCCCTGCACTGGAAGGTTTTCATGATAGAGTAATCTCTAAAAATGGCTGACACCCTGATCAGTGCCCTGAGTACTGAACTAGGCAGCTGAGACGTACCCTTGGTTCAGGTGTTCAATAAGGGAGACATACAAAATGTGCAGAGCAGTGGCTCCCAGAACCAATATTGAAAAAACATTGTCATGCCCAACTTTATTACAGATAGTTTTTTTCTTCTTCTAATAAATAAACCTCTTACAGAGCGTTTAGAAAATTCACCACACAAATTTTAAACTAACAAACTATTAAAGGAATGGTTTTGTCGTCATTTACTCAGTTTCTTTCTTTATATCTTATATTTTAAGGTAACCAGACAGTTGACGGTAGCCATGGAAATCCATAGTAGGAAAAAATACCAAGTCAATGGCTACCGTCAACTGTCTGGTTACCTTAAAAGACCGTTCCAAACCCGTAAGACTTCTGTTCATCTTCGAACACAAATGAAGATATTTTTAAAACCTGAGCCAGTTCTGTACACTTCATTGACAGCTACACTACTGACTCAATTTATATGGATTATTTGATCACCCTAATGAACGTTTTGAAGCATCAAAGTGATACTGTAGATGCACAGCTGTGAGAGGAGGGAAAGAAAGCTCTCAGATTTCATTAAAAAGATCGTCATTTGTGTTCCAAAGATAAACGAAAGGCCTTGAAACGACATGAGGGTGAGTAATTGATGATTTTTAATAATTGATTAATTGATTTGAATAACTGATTATTTTTTTGGGGGTGAACTATCCCTTTAAGATGTTTACATAATGCATAAATATACTATCACATCATTAAATATACCATCACATCATATTTATATAAAAAAAATAAATCCAAACTTTATTACAGTTTAATTACATTAAAAATGGTATCTGTATCACAATTAAAAGTATAGTACCTGAAGCCTTGTGTTTGATGCCACAACCAAACCATTCCTCAAAATGGAGTGCCAGTTTTCTATGTGTGATCCACTGAAAGTGATAGAAAAAAAGACAGTTAGTTTTTTTTTTTACTGAAAAATATGGAAGCTTGTTTCCACCATAGAATGAAAAATATAAAAGGTAATTGCGACTTTTTATCTCACAATTCTGACTTTTTCTCAGAATTGCAAGATGGAAAGTCAGAATTGCGTGATATAAAGTCAGAATTGCGTGATATAATGTCAGAATTGTGAGTTATAAAGTCAGAATTGCGAGATATAAACTCGCAATTGTGAGAAAAAAGTCAGAATTGTGAGATAAAAAGTCACAATTATTTATTTTATTTCATTATTCAGTGGTGGAAACAAGCTTCCATAGAAAAATGAATAACCACTGATCTCAAGTACGAAAGAAACTTCAAACCTGTACTGCAAAAGAAAGATCTGAAACCTATTCTATGACTCAAAAATCTATGGGGCTGTTACTGTATATGCTTGAACCTTATTGGTTGATGAACCAGTAATCTGTGCAGTCATTTTCAGGGAAATGGCGTGACTGACATGTTTACATGTCCATATCACTTTGCCAAATAATTTCAGTTATTTCAAAGGTCCTTAGAGCCTACAACGCAAAAGAACCCAAAACCCACAATGACACTGACCAAGCAAAAAAAAAAAAGTAAAAAATAGTATCAAAATGACAAATTATTTCCATGTTTTTGTAACAAAATTATTCTTTAATAAAATACGAAAAGCACATACTCTTTTTCTCCCACTCTCTCTCACTCAAACTTACACACAGTAACTACAGACACAGTAAATATTAGTAAAATAGTTTAGCAACTTAAAAGATACATGACATTTCTCACTAGCAAGGTAATAATGGTGCTGTTCTTGAAGAAGATAAACGTACAGTTTTGCTAGTTTTGCAGATGCTGGTGCCAAACACAGTTGAGAGATGTACAGACTCGTGTAATTCATACGCATAATTCTCTCTCTGCTAGGGTTAGAGAGCCTCCATTACTAGCTCTAAAATTAAGTTTTGGAATTAGCAACGGAGGCTTGAGATGAGATGAGTAAGAAGTTAGACCTACACACAAGAGCGTTTTAAGGATAAAAACCTGACAGATGTCCTTCATTACCACCTCGGGTGTGCATTTTTTTTCCCCAAATAATTAAATGGCCCATCGTCGTTAATTATTTAACTAGTTACGACAGCTGGAACTGATTTCCTCTTATTGCGACAGTGAAATGCACTTCAAATTTAGTATATTTAATATTAGAGGACAATCACAAAGCTATGAACAATATAAAGTGAGAAATTGTCATTTCTAATACAGTCGGTCTTACCGTGCAAACCTGGCTTGTGGCTACAACATTTGTTCACCACACCCACAGACCATTCAGACTGCCTGATTCACATTGCACACAAAACTGCCAAGAGCTCCAACAAGACGGATATTATAATATACTTTGGGAACAGCTAAAATACATTTTACTTAAAGGGATAGTTCACCAAAAATGAAAATTAAGTCATTAATTACTCACCCCCATGCTGTACCAACCCCGTAAGACCTTTGTTCATCTTCAGAACACAAATGAAGATATTTTTGATTAAATTTGAGAGGTGAATCAGTGCTACATAGACTCCTAAAGGATTGAAACTTGACGGCCCAGAAAGTCAATGAAGAAAATGTTTAAATATTCCATGTGACTACAGTGGCTCAACTATAAGTTTATCCAGCGATCGAGAATACTTTTTGTGCCAAAAACAAAAAAACAAAAATAACGATTTTATTCGACTATTCCTTTTCTTCCTTGTGGGCCTGAAACGAGCGTTCAAGAGATTTCCACAATGCATGCGCGAGAACTGAGAAGAGGACGTTCAAAGCAATGTTCTTCTAATACTTTTTGTTCAGTTATCGCACAAGCCTTCGAATTAAGTCGTTATTTTTGTTTGTTTTTCGCACAAAAAGTATTCTCATTGCTTTTATAAACTTATAGTTGAGCCACTGTAGTCACATGGAATATTTAAACATTTTATTCAATGACTTTCTGAGCCGTCAAGTTTCAATCCTTTAGGAGCCTATATAGCAGTGATCCAGCTCTCAAATTTAATCAAAAATATCTTCATTTGTGTTCTGAAGATGAACAAAGGTCTTAACGGAGTTGATACAGCATGGGGTGAGTAAAAAATGACTTAATTTTCATTTTTGTGTGAACTATCCCTTTAAGCCTTGACTAATCTTAAATTAATGAATTTGTAACGCTGAGGGTCAAATTTGATTTAAGGATAAAAAGCTTAGGCTTTCTTAAGTGTTTAAAATGAAACTTACTGAAAAGCAAAGGTACTCCCAAAGAGGACTTTGGCAGCTCTGAAGTTGGATTCTTTGGCTGGCGGACTGCTGAGCAGGAGGAACTGATGGGGTGTGTGCATGAACTTCAGTTGCTGTTGTGATAGAAACAAGATACCTGTATAGAGCATATATTTGAGAATGCTGAAGCCTAAATAATTTTCTCTGCTTAACTCTGGAAAATGTCACAGTGGTTGTGAATTTAAAACTCTCTTCAGAAATGCAGAACTGAAAGATGGCTTCTAAAAGAGTGATGGTTCTCTCTTAGGGAGGTAATGCCAGCACTTCACTGAAAGAATAATCATTATGCGTCTAACCCAGATGATCTTAATCTAGATCTGACACATTTTCACATTCTTGGAGCATTTGTAGGAACATTGGAAATCATAACAAATGCTTAAGATAGATACAAGACTTACTCTAGTAACAGGAAGCTTCACTATGTGTGATCTGTTACTGGATATCACCCTGTAAAAAAACGGATGAATCAACCATATACTCCATTAGGTTTGAAACCCTCCACTGCAGGACTATAGATGCATTTAAATAATACTGTATGATTGATTGTTTGTCACATGATCATACTGACTGTCCAAGGTGCAACAAAGGTGGATGCACACACTCTCCATGACTAATTAGAACTGCTGTGAGAGCCGACTGTCACATATACACATCATTAAAATGCAGGAGTGGAGTAGATAATGATTGAAGTGTCATTCAGTCATACCACTGCAGTAGTGGGTGAGCCAAAGGATCGTGCTTGTCCATTTGTCTCTTTATCTCCAGATATGGAGCCTGTGCAGAAGAAACAGCAACGATTAAAATGTTAAAATGCTCCTCCATTAGGAATCAAAGCACCGACTGATTTCTCAGAAGACTTATACTATAAAAGATACAGGGATTTTGATATAAACAACTAGGGTTGTCGATTCAATGTGTTAAATATAATATTTCGCAGAACATTTATTTACAGTTGATGTATACAATATACATTTATAAAATATTATAGTATATTAAATGTAAAAAAATGGCTACACTTAATTTTAAGGTTTTGTAATTATACACTCACCGGCCACTTTATTAGGTACACCTGTCCAACTGCTCGTTAACACTTAATTTCTAAGCAGCCAATCACATGGCGGCAACTCAGTGCATTTAGGCATGTAGACATGGTCAAGACAATCTCCTGCAGTTCAAACCGAGCATCAGTATGGGGAAGAAAGGTGATTTGAGTGACTTTGAACGTGGCATGATTGTTGGTGCCAGAAGGGCTGGTCTGAGTATTTCAGAAACTGCTAATCTACTGGGATTTTCACGCACAACCATCTCTGAGGGTTTACAGAGAATGGTCCGAAAAAGAAAAACATCCAGTGAGCGGCAGTTCTGTGGGCGGAAATGCCTTGTTGATGCCAGAGGTCAGAGGAGAATGGCCAGACTGGTTCGAGCTGATAGAAGGGCAACAGTGACTCAAATAACCACCCGTTACAACCAAGGTGGGCAGAAGAGCATTCTCTGAACGCACAGTACATTGAACTTTGAGGCAGATGGGCTATAGCAGCAGAAGACCACACCGGGTGCCACTCCTTTCAGCTAAGAAGCAGGAAACTGAGGCTACAATATGCACAAGCTCATCGAAATTGGACAATAGAAGATTGGAAAAACGTTGCCTGGTCTGATGAGTCTCGATTTCTGCTGCGACATTCGGATGGAAGGGTCAGAATTTGGCGTCTACAACATGAAAGCATGGATCCATCCTGCCTTGTATCAACGGTTCAGGCTGGTGGTGGTGGTGTCATGGTGTGGGGAATATTTCTTGGCACTCTTTGGGCCCCTTGGTACCAATTGAGCATCGTCTAACGCCACAGCCTACCTGAGTATTGTTGCTGACCATGTCCATCCCTTTATGACCACAATGTACCCAACTTCGGATGGCTACTTTCAGCAGGATAATGCGCCATGTCATAAAGCTGGAATCATCTCAGACTGGTTTCTTGAAATCATGACAATGAGTTCGCTATACTCAAATGGCCTCCACAGTCACCAGATCTCTAATCCAATAGAGCACTCTTTGGGATGTGGTGGAACGGGAAGATCGCATCATGGATGTGCAGCCGACAATCTGCGGCAACTGTGTGATGCCATCATGTCAATATGGACCAAACTCCCTGAGGAATGCTTCCAGCACCTTGTTGAATCTATGCCAAGAAAAATTGAGCAGTTCTAAGGCAAAAGGGGTCCAACCCGTTACTAGCATGAGGTACCTAATAAAGTGGCCGGTGAGTGTATATTTAAGTACTAAGTAATATTAAGCAACTACATGTACTTACTTTAGGGTTAGGGTTACACTTTATTTTAGGGTCATTGTTACAGAGTAATTATATATTTAGACCTTATGCACCAGAGAAACGTGGGCGCCGCCATCTTTTGAATATTGTCTTTGAACTTTGGTTTTGTGGTCGCTCTATATATTTCTATGGCATCGCTGTCGAGGAGTAATTAGCTGGTGAAGTGGATTTACTTATTGTAGAGTTAACAAAAGTTATCATGAGCATTGTAAATGTTTATCATAAGCATTGTAAAGCAGATATCTTAACAAATGTCGACTGGAATTTTTTTTACGAGCAGTTCATTCATACCTATGCAAGATCGCTGGCAATAGACAACGAGCGCAGCACTGAAAAGGAGCGGGGCTACATAAGGTCTATATATCATATATTTAATTGTCATTAAAATAGGATTGACAGGCTTAAAAACAATGTAACAACCTTAGATCAAACATTCTCCTGTTGTAAACTTATGGTTGATACCTGGGTCATTTCTCTGATAGAGGTGATACTGTCAAGTGCTCTCATCACTCGGTCATAGTCCTTTTTCTGAAGAAGAACCGAAACATGTGATAATATGTAATATTCCTTCATGAGTTACACAAAACATTACACAAAAAAATGACAGAGTAAGGTAAAGCTAAACGCTCTTAGTGTTTTTAGTACCCTTGGGTTGAAGGCAAGTGCTTGTGAGTCATTGGGATCCACCACAGAGGGATATGGCTCAAAAATGACAACTTTTCTCAGAGACTCCAGTGCAGATCGGCACATGGAGACCAGTAGGTCTACAACCTGTTGTCACAAAAAGAGATTGTTAAAGGACACGTTCGGTATTTTTTCACTTAAAGCCCTGTTTTAAGATAGTTTCTGATGAAATAGAACGGTTAAAATTTGGACACATGCTGCTGGCCCGAGAACAGGTTTTATCATAGTTTTAGTCCAAGTCAAGTCAATGGAGTTGGACAAAAACTAAAATAAAACCTGTTGGAAAGCATCATTTGCAGCGATTTTTGTGTGAGCATAACAGTGAACACCACTCGGTGAGTTTCACGTCTTTGTAAACTAAAGTTTAATGCTATGCAACCATTGTGGAGGTGGGGGGGTGTGACCACATAAATCGAAAATTCTCGGGCCAGCAACATGTGTGCAAATTTCAGTCTTAACCATTCTATTTCATCAGAAACGATCTTAAAACAGGGCTTTAAGTGTAAAATACTGAACTTGTCCTTTAAGCCATTTGGTTAGAAGTTTCTGTACAGAACGACTGTATGAATTCTGTGTCTGTTTGTGTACCTGAGCACCAGTGGCAATCTCATCAGCAGCCTCATTCATGACCCCTAGAGTTTGGAAGGCGAATACACATAACTCTCTCTCACACACTGTGGGCTGCAGGACACATATAAACAAGCTCATTAGAACAGTAAATTATATTATTAATCCTGGATTAATATAATCACATGTAAAATAAATTGGCTCACTTTTAGTTTGACAACTATCCGCAAAATAATAAGCCACAAAAATATGAAAAAAAGAAAAGAAAAACATCTTTGATTGTGACATGAAAGCATAATATGGTATGAGGATCATTTCTTAATCTTTTTTAATTGAAATAATCTCTTTCTATGTTGAGGCTGTCTAATATGAAATATAGAAAAGAACGCAGGCTGTGTTCAAGTTTGCTTTTTTTGAAAGAATTAAGACTGTAACTCTGCAAGGACACATTCAATCAATCAAAAGTGAGAGAATTTACTGTGTTACAAAAGATTTCCATTTCAAATAAAATATAATAAAACTGTTAGCCTGTATTGGAAAACTTTAGAAAACGTTGGAAAATCTAACCAAATCCAAATTTCTGAAAGGTAGTGTTTACTTTTAAATACTCAGGAGTAAATATAATAGAAATCGCAGGTGCCTTAAATGATTCATTCACATCATTAACCAATCCAAGATTGAGACTCACTCTGAGCATTGGTCCATTTTGGAACACATGAGGTTCATCACAGACCACACAGAACTCATTCAGTACAGGGATACGCTGTTCTGCATACTCCATAGTCTGCAATTATAAGTCAAGAAAACACTTGTAGTAACAATTCAGTAACATTTGCCTCTATAAAAGTATGGCAGCATTAGCGGCTACCACAAGAGCTCTACCCAAATCTTAAAACAAGCAGGACAGTTCATCCAAAATTAAAATATTTTCATCATGTTTGAAACATTTGGAATGACTTGAAAAAACAATGTTGCAGATTCAGTCTTGTTCACAAGAATACCAATGAGTAGAAAATGTCAACTACTGCAACCAATTACATGCCCTCAAGCTCAGGTTGCTTCAGAAAGAGAATATTGTATATATTTGCAAGTAAAAGACTGTTAGACTGTAAAATACTGTTCTGATTAATGATATAGGGCAAAGGGGAAGTGAAGATATTTATTTTTACCTGAACAAGGAAGCCTCTGTCTCTGACTGGAATGGATTTGGCTCCGTTGTTTGGCTACTCAAGAGACACAGAAAAATGGTTTGAGTCTCCCTGAAATTTTGTTAACTAAATACACAAAGTTGTTTGTACTGCCTCAAGTCAAACATTACATTGTGGGACAAAATGTCTAAACTATTAAAGGGCACCTATTATGGAAAATTCACTTTTACATGGTGTTTGAACATAAATGTGTGTTGGCAGTGTGTGAGCAAAACCACCCTAGAATGATAAAAATCCACCCAGTGTTTTTTTTTTTACAATCTCAATAAATCATAACGAGCTGTTCTAAGATTCAGCGCTTTGTGACGTAGAATTGAGCAAGGGGTTTGATTGACAGTGTGGTTGTGGCCTAGACCCCGCCCTTGGTGATCTGTACACCATCCTCCATTGTTTCAACGACAGCCGGTTATGTCTCTTAGAAACATAAGTGTTCTGTCGTGGACTTGTGGGTTAATCCTGTTGTTGTGGCTTAAAAGTTAATTATCAAATGTGGATCGTCGTCTACTGTTTGTGATCCAACGTCACCTCTAGTAAGTGTATTTTATGATTTTTGAGCAAATAGTCATTTCAGTCTGTCAGCCAATTCAACATCAAATGCGGCTAAAGTTGTTGTTGTCGTCGTAGGATGTCTGTGTATATAATTTAAACCTTGTTTGTATAGTGTGTAACCACACATTTATAAATGTATATATATTTAAAGATAATGTATTAAAAACTGCATATATGTTGTTGTTCTTTAAGTTAGCCATCTTCTCATATTTGCCACAGAAGCACCTGTATGACAAGTAAACATGACGCCACAGGTCCCTCGCATAGATGTAATCTCGCTTGTATGTAGCAAACTTTATCACAGAATGTGTATGTAGTTTCAAATTGCGCCAGCTTTAGTGTTTGTGTGTATCTGTGTTGCACATCCATACTTGCAAAAAGACGCGATTACGACTCTATAAGTATATAAATGTATCAAATAACCATACCGAGATGTACAGGTCCATTCTCATTCGTACTTTTTATATATTCCTATTCAAACGTACGCTGAATGACAAAACAGCGCGTCCTCTCACTTTCCCCTTCTGCTTAGAACCGACTAGGTATCAAGTTACGCCCTCATCCAAAGGCAGGGCGGGGATATGCAGCTCATTTGCATTTAAGGTGGTATACACCCAAAACAGCTCATTTTTAAACAGGCTCCAAAATGACATTTTCAAATGGTTATAATAAATTAACTATGGGGTATTTAGAGCTGAAACTTCACAAATACATTCTGGGGACACCCAAGACCTAGTGTTGCACGGTGCATCCGATACTTCAAAAGTATCGCGATACTCGGAAATTAAAAACCTCACGATACCTAAATTTATTAGTATCGATACTTTTATGAATGACCGCGTTCCAGATTTGTAAGAGACGTATTTCATGTTGGTGTGTGCCACGCACGCTTCCAGTCTCTCCCTATGAATGTCTGTGTTTCTCCTCACGAACGCAGCAAAGAAGCTACAGCTGTCATGAGACAAACACTACCGCGAGACGGCTGCATGCACGAGCACACGTGATACTGTGGCCGCCTGTCAGTAGCGGAGTGGCAATCCGGAGAGTCGCATCTCTTCCCGGTGGGCCGGTAGTGTTTCGAGGCCGCGAGGGCCGGTCTAAAGGTTATACATTGCAAGTTATTAGCAACACAATCCAGCGGCCTGTACACAATAGTCTCTGCAACAGCGATGAAGCAGAGCCGCAAAAGACGCTGTATCCATGCAACTGATAGCAGCGAAAAGAGCGCTCTGCTTGATTTAAAAAAAAACCAACAACAACAGATTTTAGCGCTAGATCTCATATTTAATAGCGAACTAAATGAATTATCTGCTAGTTAACTGGAGATGTTTCATTTATTTTTTGTATTAGGTGTACAACTTTCCCCCCAACTTTCATAGATAGCATAAATAATTTGCAAGCTGGCAAATTAAAGGATACAAAACATTAGCAAAATTATCTATCGGCTATATGATTATAACCAGAGCATGTGCAGGTCAGTGATTTATTTATATTAGGTTATTACAGCATTAAAGAGCACAGACCTATGCAAAGGAGGTGCATGTGAAACGCCTTGTAAGAAATACTTTGCTTTTCAGGAAAAGTATCGAAAAGTATCGAAATCGCAATACTTGACTTGGTATCGGTATTCGAAGCAATAATTTTGGTATCGTGACAACACTACCAAGACCAATATTACATCTTGTAAAAAGGGGC
This sequence comes from Hybognathus amarus, assembly GCA_030378365.1. Lineage (NCBI taxonomy): Eukaryota > Metazoa > Chordata > Actinopteri > Cypriniformes > Leuciscidae > Hybognathus > Hybognathus amarus. Next base: position 379,741 of record JAQIUQ010000522.1, read on the forward strand.
ATAATAGGTGCCCTTTAAATAGAGATCTATACAAATAAAATCTTGCAGAGAGATCATGGTTTCTCCCAAGGTTTGGTGTCTTGCCACTGTTGCCGTGGCTTTTGGCTTGCTTAGTTGGGGACATATAATATTCAACAATATTATTGATCTGCCTTACTTAAGGTGGACGTTGATGCAATTTTCTTCTAGTATCTGTATAATCAGTATAATCTGTATTTTAAAAAGCATATATAAATAATGATGACTTGGCCTGTTAAATTCACTCATCTCTGCCTGTTTGGAGCAATTCTCTGTGAATTGGTGTTTACTCTTATTTTTGCTGTATATAAATTCTGTAAACTAATTCATATCCAAAACTCTCTCGATCTTCTGACCGAAAGCCGAACCGAACAGGCAATCAAATAAGGCAAATGCCAAATATGTAACCTCAAGGAAGCATTTTCATAAGACGCAATCCCAAGCATCATTACCTGAGGTGTGGAAGATAGTGATGGGGCCAGGATGCCGATTAGCCCTGAGGTAAGGGAGAGGCGTCTGCTCTCGGTGACAGGTTCTTTAAAGATGTCGCTTTTCTTGTCGCCCATCTTGGTGCTGCTGGAGTAGGACCTGCTGAGCAGACGGTGGTGGTGCTTCAGGCCGTCCAGCTCTTCAGTCCGCACACTGCCCGAGCAGGAGCGGCCCAGGAGCCGGTGAGGCTTTAAAGCACCGCCATCGCTACTGCCAGCAGCATGTTCGCAGCGAGGCTCGGCCACGCTCGACCGCGGCGACAGTTTATGAGGCCGCAGTGGCGGGCAGTCCTCTGGTTTCGCAGCGGTCGAGCAGGGCCTTGGCAGCAGCCGGTGGGGCTGCTTGAGGGGCTGATGTTGCTCCATCCCGGGTCACTGGAAAGGGAGTGACCCAAAAGCTTGCGACTTGCCAGCACAGCCGTCCATTTCTGGCTTAACTGTGCTGGAGCATGTTCGCGTAACAGACGGTGGGATTTTGACATGCCATCCTGCTCAGGTTTGAGCTTCTTTTTGCTCTTCACACAGCCAGGAGGAGGGTAGCTGGGGGATCTGAGTTTGCACAAACACAGCACATTAATCACACTACAGGAATTATGGAACAAAAAAGATGTTGTGCAATTATGCTTGTGCAAATCCTGCACATTTCAGAATGCTTTATTGGCTGATTCACACCAATTTTATTTTTCATGTTGAGGTCTGCATAGTTAAGGAATGCACATTTCTTCCGCCAATGAACAATAGTAGGTCATGCCTCAGTTAATGAGATACAAAGAATTAGGCAATGACAAATTGCTTTATAGTTTTCTGCATCATCTTGATTTTCATTTCTGTTTTTATTTTATTGTTCATAAAACATCCACATTCAGGTAAGATATCCTCTTTATGACAAGCAAAATTTGCAAATCCATAACCACATTCTCAAAATCAATTTTCTCAACATTACAGTCCAGTTCAAAACTGCTTGCCATCTTGGAGTCTTTCCAGTTCAATGAAACATTTGTGTGAACTGTTCCTACAGTTTGATAACCATTCATTAACCATTTTGTCTTAGACTCAAGCTGGTCTGATGAACTCACAAGATCATGAAGCTAACACACTTGCTGGCATAAAAGTAAATGCTGGTCCTGAATACATAAATACAGCCTAAATATATGGATAAATGTTTACCAAATTCACAATAGTGAGTTGCTGATTGGCAAACACATTTTCACCAGTGCAACAGAGGGCAAAAACATATTTCTCCATTGAGGGTTATTTAAAAAGAAGTCTTATATTTAATATTACAATTACTTTTTGAAGGCACATATTTTTCTAATGTTTCATTACAGTAGAAGCATGGTCAAACAGAACTGTACACAAATAAGTTTAAGAGTAAGGTTAAAGGCAAACTGCCTAATGTTAGCAATAAAAATAATACTAATTTTATTTGATTCAATATTTAATTTTTTTGCAATGGCAAAGTAATGGCATGTACAAAGCAATAACATCAATACTTAAGAAGAGAAAAGTTCTAGAGAGAGATTTTGAGCTGTAAACATGAGTGCTTTACTGTGTGAGGTTAATTAAATATTGTTCACCAGAACCAACCAATTTTCTTGGTGAACAGGTCTTTAGTCCTGAGTTTAAAAACGCTTCAAAGAGGGATAATAAACTCAGGATTGTCCAGGATCGTGTAGCTGAGTGACTTTTTTTCTCACCTGCGTAGCGTTGAAAAAATGTGCAGGGGAGACTTCACCTTCTTCTCTGTTTGTTTTTTGCCATGTGGGTTGATGAGTTTATCTTTGCTCTGACACTTCCACTGCTGTGTGACAAAGGTTTGCATTATTCTGCCAAGAGAAAGCACACTAATGAAGTTAAATGGACCTAGAAAACCCAATTTACAGAAAAAAATCTAGTATTTTCTTACTTTTTCAACTGATGTCCAAGTCCAAATCTGTCTTTTGAAGACACTTGAAACACATCAACAGTGGGAACTGGAAAGGGGACATGAAATTCTCCATGAGAAAAAAAGATGGTATTGCAAAACAAAGTACCACATAATGTAACCGTTTGCTACAGATGTTTGATTTAGCAATTACAGCTTTTAGAGGTTTTAAAAAAACACCGGAAGAGAGGGTCACTCTGAAATGAGCCACTGACTTATGATGAGTAATATCTTGGCTGGAGAACAAGAGCAGGCATTACAGCCATGTCCAAGTAACTTTTCTTTCTTTCTCTCGCAATCTGAACTGAAGTAGCCATGTTCTTGAGTCAAGCAATTTTAAACAACTCTACAATCAACAGAAACAAAAATTTGTTTTTTCAACAAATTGAAAAAAAAAACCTTCTTAAATAAGTACAGTAACTGAATGTGCTATCCCATTAATACAATAAAAAAATCAAGATTAATTATTTTAGCTCATTCTAATTTTTAATGCCATATTTGTATTTTTATAAATCATGACTTCTGTTTTATAATTTTAACTATGTTAAATCTAAATCCAAGTACCCCTAACTGGGAATCAAAGCAGTAGATGTTTATAAAATAACTTATAACAAAGTTTGTTTTGTTTTTTTGTGTATATGTTCCAGTATTTTTATACATTATCAGAATAAATTATGTTTTTGTTTTTGGTAAGGGTTAGGTTTAGGGGTAGGATTGGGAATAAAATGTGAAGTTTGCACAGTATAAAAAGCATTGAAGCGCCCAACTCTGCTCAACTCGGTGTGTGTGTGTGTGTGTTCTAACCTGGTCCATTCAGATATTGTGTGAGGGAGCAGTGAAGCCGTACTATAACAGGTTCACTCCGGATCACATCCCAGGCAAGTGCAATCTCCTCCTATGAACAAATGCTGCATTACAGTTTCACATAGTATTGACAGACACGCACAAAAATAATTATGTAAATAAAAACTATATGGTCATTGTCATTCATCTTTAACAAGACACTGAACACTAACACTTACATCGAGGAAAGTGACGTCAATGTGTAGGTCGATGTCCACATCATCAATTGCACCATATTCCCTGTATTTTGAAGGGGAAGAAATACAATTCCTAATTTCATCTTGGACAAAATCATTTCTGCAAGTGAGATTGGCTTTATGCCCAGCTGCACTACTTCCTGAACTTCAGCCAGCTCCTTGTTTCCTGTCTGCCATTATTGGCCAAATTGATTAATTCAGGTGTGCCTGACCTCAGTAGTCATGGCAACAATAATCAGACACACCTGAACTAATAAGTTTGGCCAATAATGGCAGACAGGAAACAAGGAGCTGGCTGAAGTTCAGGAAGTAGTGCAGCTGTGCATATGGCCAATTATAATCTTTGTTTACAGCAGCTTTTATAATACATATTTATTAAGACTAGAAACTTCCAAGAACATATCACTCAGCCAAATATGTTGATGACAAAGCTTTTAAGGATTTGAAGGAAATTCACAACATATTTAGACATGATTAAGCAGTTCTCTTTGTTAATACAGATGGCTTACAAAAATTTTGCTGAATAAAAATAGGGCTGTCAAACGATTAATAGCGATTAATCGCATCCAAAATAAAAGTTTGTGTTTACATAATATATGTGGGTGCACTGTGTATGATTATTTTAAATATATAAATACACACACATGCTTGTATATATTTGAGAAATATTTTCATGTATATACTGTATATAGATTTATATATAATTTACATTATACATAAATATAAATATTTTATATATAAATCATATTTTTTTCTTAAATATACTTGCATGTGTGTGTATTTATATATATACACAAATTAATTATACACCCACATATATTATGTAAACACAAACTTTTATTTTGGATGAATACAATTTGCGATCAATCGTTTGGCAGCCCTAAAATTGACACAAACTGTTATTTGCACACTATTTTAAATAGGTTGGGACAAAGAAAGCAAAATAAGACAAGACTATTTTTTATCAAAGAGGTTAAATGCAAATTTTCTAAACATTTCTAAGCAATTTGGCTACTGGTCATCATCCAATACCCTGTGACGTAAGTGCAAAAAGGAAAGCCATCTCAGATGAAGAGCAAGTAAATATATTTTATTAAAAATAATGTTGCTTTCTTGGGAATAAAGCATTTTGTTATTTCTATTTTTTTATTTAATGTTAGAAAAAGATTTATTAAGAGAGATTGCAGAATAAAATATAAAACCAAATGAATTTATTTTTTAAATAAGTACGCAGGTACACTTGATGTTGAAGGGATGCAGCTTGATGCTCCAGCTCAGCTGCTGCACTTCTCGCAAAGTATTTATTTCTCATAAAACCATTGTGATGAGTTTGTAGCGTTGCCCTGGGCTAACTGTTACCATGGTTACACCTCACTCCCAAATGCAGCCTCTGTGCCTCAAAAGCAAGAGGTTTGAGAAAATAATAATCCTCTTTGATGATCCGTCTATCCAACAGCTTGCATACAGCATATAAACACACACTCATGTTCAGACATGTAAACACACAAAATTGCACATTACTAAGGTAAAATTCAGAGCAACTTAGCGGAATCATATAAAAAGTGTTTTACTAAACACGTGTTACACATGTAACACGACCATAAAAGCTGTTTTGCATTTTCAATGAATTCTACTTCCACAAATAGGCAAAAACATTTAGTGGGATTTGTCCTGGAATTATTAAAAGGGGCCTCACTGAACCCACTCATAGAGACTGCGGCAAAAACGACCCAGGTCATTTTTCAAGCAGAACACTGAATAAATACTCAAAATGGTTTTCTGTCCATGACTCAGGGCAAATGCATCCCAAGGATCACACTCTACACAGGATATAAAACGCACACTTCTGCTGCTATGAATAGAGTCTTCTTTTATGCTGTTCTTCCATTTGACGGTCTGCTGTTATCAAAAGCAGCTTGACAAGATAAAACTTTCAAGGACGAAGCTTTTAATAGCTGTCGCCACATGAAACACCATTCAGATTGGCAGATTTACAGGGTGAATCACGTTCGTGTTGACAATCTGTCATGAGTTCTTTTTTCATCTGAGTTATTAAGACACAAACACGGGCATGTACATGCTTTGCTGTTGTCCACAGCATTCTTAACAGCACCAGTTTCAAATCTGTTATATCTTGCTATAAATTTGCTGCTTGCAGAGCAGATTAGGTAATCAGCAAGCCTCTACGTCAGGATAAAAACAACAGCAATAATTACATCATTACAGCCCTGTAATCAAACAGAATCCGCTCAGACTCTCACAGACCGTCCTTCAGTTGATCACAGAGCATTTCCCCAAATGACAGATTGGAGACATGGCCACCTGAGGGTTATGGGAGCTCGCTCAGGCAGAGGACGTCCTTGAGTGGGTTAACTGTGCCAGAAAACTAAAGAACGATTGCTCAAGGTGTCGTTTCCCATAAAACACTTCTCTGGTGGCGGAGGAGAGTTCAGGAAGGAAGTCACAATCCCAATACTTTTTTCTGAGCTGATGACATTTTTGCACATTTACTGACATAGCTAATGCTAATGCTTAAGTTTAATTTGCAAAAGTTAAGTCCTCAAAAAAAGAATGGCCAGTTACCTGAGAGATACTGCATGATGGCCATATAAGTCCCTCACGGCTGCCAAATCAGCCTCCAGCTGGGGGTGTTTGTGAAGCTCTCCATCATAATTTACCTGCACACATAAACACACAGGTCAAAGGCTGAAACACAGAGCCCAGGGTTACAGGATAGTGCACCTGAGTATTTATTAAAAATTAATAAACAGCACTTCATCGCTCATGATTGCTTCTACCTTGGGTTTTTAATCCGTATAAGATCCAGAACACTTCAAGGCAATATATCAATTACAGGTTTAGAATAGCTGCCCTTAACGACTAAGTAACTTAAAAGTGGAGTATTTTTAGGGCTGTCGAACGATTAATCGCATCCAAAATAAAAGTTTGTGTTTACATAATATATGTGGGTGCACTGTGTATAATTATTTTGTATATATAAATACACACACATGCTTGTATAGATTTAAGGAATATTTTCATGTATATACTGTATATAGATTTATATATAATTTATACATAAATATTTTATATATAAATAAAAAAAATTCGTAAATATACTGTGTATTTATATATATATATATCACAAAATAATTATACACAGTGCACCCACATATATTATGTAAACACAAACTTTTAATTTGGATGCGATTAACGTGAGTTAATCGTTTGGCAGCCCTAGTATTTTTTATTTGTTTTCTTTGAATATCTTAAAAAGTATTGATCTGCTTGTTTGAGCATCAACTTGCCCATCACAGTAACTCCAACTCAACCAATGGTGTGAGAATGGGGGCGAGTGTGATATCTGTTTGTCCAACCAATGGAAGACAAAGGTAAAATTCTGTAGGGTAACCTGCCTGAAATATATGGGTCTTTAAATGAAAAATGAAAGAAATATGGCCAATATTATGTATCGTTGATAAATGCTTTAGTTTTGTAAATATAAATGATTAATAAGTTTTAGATTTTCTGCACAACAGAAATCAACAAATTCACAGGCTGTTCTAAAGTTCAGAGAGAATATGCCAGCATGTGGCATTGAAGAGTCTCCTGAAGGCTTTAGAGATCATCAGAACAGCAAAGGATTGCAAAATTGCCACATTACAGTGAGCAATAGCCAGCGAGCATTCACCGCCCAACACAGGCATTAGTGCATGAATCTTCGTCACCTCCAGACTGGTCCTCACAGGTCACAAAGCTCACTCACTGACTCCAGCTTTATGGATTTGCTCCAGTGGATGGTCATTGGTCACATGATTGATTTAAGCACAAGCTGTGTGTGCAAACCAACACTCATTTTTTATGATGGAAACATTCTCAGAAAAGTGAGGGACTAATCATTAACAGTTAAAAAGTTTTTTTTTATATGAGCTGCAAACTACTTTAAGTAAATTTACCATGAAATGAAAAGTCTTAAGCCCCAGGTGCTGCAGGTTTGAAGCTTGTGTTAAAGCCGTAAGACCTTCAGGAACTTTAGTTGCAGTGACCACATGGTTCACATGGGAAACAGGACCTTGTTTATCTCCAACTCTAAAATTTACTCTGAAATGTTGCCTTTTGTTGGCAACAAAAATTGTGAAATATTATTACAATTTAAAATAACTAATATAAGAATTAGAATAGAATTAATACTCTATTTTAATATTTTACAAAAATGTTATTGGCCCAGTTCCTTTATCTCGAGCAGGAGCAAACCAAGGCTGAAATTCTCTGCACTACAACTAAAAGGGTGATGGGAAGACTGGATTTGGCTAATATTTAGCTATACCAGTGGTCTGCACATCTAAGATATGTTTGTGACTGGGTTGCTCTCGATAACTCTTCTACGTGGCCAGATCCTCTGAACAATCATTTTCAAATATTTGGAAATATGTTCATTCTATTTTGGTATGTAATCGTGCCAAGGCTGTACAGTTCAAAACTGTTCATGGGATGCATTGCATTGCACATGCATTAACAATACCCTTTTCACCTTGATGCCTTAAGTGCAAATCACAAATCGGTACTCTCTCTCGCTGTCTGTGGTCATGCGATCAGTAACAAATATATAGAGCCAAGACAGTTTCTGAAATGAGTAGTATCTTTGATAAGGAGTTGGTAATGGATCCTTTATTTTGATCCTTGGTAAGCCTGATACAGCTTGGATTTTACCAAAATAAAAAACACTGTATAATCTTTTTACTTTTGCAGCTAAAACATATGGATAAGGTGGATAAGTGACAAGACTCTGACTATATCAGGTTGGCACAAGATTTGAGGAAACTAATTCTGCTGGAATATTTAACTTGTCTAGTTAATGGTCAGCCAAACCAGTTTTATAGTGTCTGGAAGCCCTATATCAATAATCTGAAGGACTAAATTTTCAACTACTCTTTGGAAAGGATATTCCATTTAGGTGAGTACATAATGGTTTTGAAATTGTAAATGTACTGCAGTTACAGATTTCATGTTTTTATATCATTATTTTTACTTGATAATCTTATATTTACATTTATTTATTTACCTTGATTACCTTTTTTTATTTTTGTTACTGTGTGTCCACCGAAGCGTTTTTATCCAGCTGAACAACGCCAGACGCTCTGCTGAAGACGCCAAGCTTTGGGCGCTTGAGAGCGTTTTGGCAGCGCAGCGTTTTTTCCGTTGAGACACGTTGTTGCTATGATACAGAATATCCGCAGCACAGTTTACTTGTATCTGATTTTGCAGATAATTTGTTTCATACTAAAAAATAATTTTTCATCCATTTTGTTCGGTTAGCTTTGTTTGTTGATGTCGTTGTACAGAAAAAAAATTGTGACAGTTGGTCAGTGTGGTTTAGTCCCGCCCCTCCTCCACTGTGATTGGACGGCTGAGTAAAAAGTGACGGTGATGAGTGCTGTGTTTTATCCAAAGTTGAACATTTTTCAACTCCCGTGGACCAGTAAAAACGCTGGGCATTCTCGCGAATTTCAGCGTGAAAAAACACTCAGCGCCTCGTTACGCTCATGGCGTTTAAAAATGCGGCGCTCCCATTGAAAACAATTGAAAACATATGCCAGGCACATGGAAAAACGCTTTGGTGGACATACGGCCTAAGTGGCCTAGGATAACTGTGCTGATTATTTATTATTTCATAATTTATTTCTGTCGATAAGGCCGGCATCCTTAAGTGCCGGCCTCATCGTCACAACAGTCATCGGCACTGATCCTCAACAACTCGTCTCCATACTGCCGTGATTACTTCGTCTTCCAAACAGATGGAAATGGATAAATACTCTAAATGTTCAGATCCAATCTGACTTGTAATGCTGCCCGAATCACACACTGTTTCTTCGTTGGCCAGAGGAGAACTGGCCCCCAACTCAGTCTGGTTTTCCCAAGGTTTTTTCTCCATTCTGTCACCTGATGGAATTTTGATGTCCTGCCACTGTTGCTTAGTTGGGGACATTTAATATTAAACAATATTTTTGATTTCCCTTAGCACTATATAAATAAAGGTGACTTGACTTGAATTGATTGTGGTCTGTGGTGCGTTCTGCTAAAGTTGGAAAATGTTTTCCTATATATATATATATATATATATATATATATATATATATATATATATATATATATGAAGAGTTCAGATGAAAGAAATCTAAGTGTCATTTGAAATTTTCTTCTAAAATGATCATTTTTATCAAGCTTGTATATTTAAGTTCAGTAATTTCACTTAAATGGCAGTGAAGATTACCTATTAATTGTCATTTAAGTGAAATTACTGAACTGAAATATACAAGCTTGATAAAAATTGTGATTTTAGAAGAAAATTTCAAATGGCATTTAGAGGCTTTTGCATCTGAATCTTACATATATATATATATATATATATATATATATATATATATATATATATATATATATATATATATATATATATATATATATATAAAGTATTTATTCCTGAGATGGCAAAGCTGAATTAATAATAATAAAGTAATTTATTCCTGAGATGGCAAAGCTGAATTGTGGGTGGTTAGTGGATAAGATAGAGATGTTAGGTACATAAAATATAGTGACTCAGCTGATCTTACCTGTCCAACATAGTAGAACTCCTCAGAATCATTGTCACCCTCTGAGTCCTCCTCTATAGCATAATGGCACTGGAGAGATTTCAAAAGCATTAGTCACAAAACAAGCAATTCATTGTTGTTCCTGGAATTAAAACATAAAAGGTTTTTAAAGGTAATGAAAAAAATCAGTCTTACCGAGTTTTTTTCAGTTTGAAGTTTTGATTTAATAGACAGACAGCTGGTGCCATCATTATTTATGCGGATTTCTAAAGTAAGATGCACAGATGAGCGAGTATGACATGATACTGTGAACTAAGAATGTCAGATGGAACAATAAACAATATTCAGTTTTTATGAAAAAGACCATTAATAGCATAATTTCAGTGACAGGCCACATCATGTACAAAATATCCAACCAGCACACTCATCTAACTTCCTATAGACTATTTCACAAGATGTAAACACTGGTCCAGAAGCACTTCCTGTTTCAGTTTTTTAACACTACATAAAAGCTGGGATAAAATACAACCAACAGAACATTTAAAACTGAATCAAAAAGTTAATCTTTAAGATGTTTCTTTACATGTGAAATAAAGAAAACAGTTACAAACTGAAACAGGAAGTGTTTCTGGACCAGTGTTGTTTACATCTTGTGAAATGGTCTATACGGTTTTGTCAAGATCATATGATGTGCATGATGACAGCAAAACAATAGTTTCAACTAAATTACTGTAGATCTTACAAGGCAAGTTGTTTTTGTTATTCGACTACAATTCCAAACCACAAAAACCTACAATTTTCAGAAGTATCACTCTGCTCAGAATCACAAATCTGCAAAAGCTTCTGCCTAAAATACTGTTAACATACTGTTAAGACAACCATGAGGTCTTGACCACTGTAGGAGGGGTACTTGAATTTCTTTAATACGGAGTAAAAATGTATTGTTTATGCAGTCAGAAAACATTTTAAAACTGACAAAGTGTGCAGAAATCAGCAGAATGTACAGGCTCATTAGTTGTAATGCTCATTATTTGTAATGTGTCAGAAGATGGCAAAGACTTAGACTTTGTTCAGGATAAGCTTCTATTAAGCATTTAACAACTGCTGGAGGAAATCAGTGAGAGATCGCTGCTGTTTGCACTTAGTTTTGGCACATACGTATGTCTTGGTCGGTCCTAAAAATAGGAGCAGAAGACATGCAGTACAACTCCAGGATAATTTATTTCCAGGATTACTGCCAGTGTAATCAAAGAGCTCTAAAAACAGAGAGGACTGGCTAACACTATGTGAATACTGAAATAATAGGATGATTATCCTAAAAAAAAGTTCCACTGCATTACAAAGGGTTTTTTTTTTTTTTTTTTTTTTTGACAATTAGAGTTACGATTCTTTTTTTATATAACTACCATCAGTAATTTATTCAGCAAGGAAGCATTCAATTATTAAAAATAAGAGATTAAAACTGTTGAAAACAGCTATTTGAAATAAGTAATATATTTCATTTTATTACTGTTTTATAACAGTAATATTACCCGTTTCCTATATTATCAAAATCAAATGCATGCAGCATGAGCATCAGAAACTTCTTTCAAAAACATTAAATTATACAGACCCCACACTTTCGAACAGTAGTGTTAGTGTATAACATGGCTATATTTGAGGTGGCTTTGAGTCCAATGTAAATTCCATATGGTGATCATTCAGTAACATATTATCAAAGTATCAGCTGTACTATGCTACTGCCACAGTACTTTTTTTTGTAATGATTTGTCTAATGACCTTCATTATTGGCAGATATAGAAGGATCAAACTCTGATGTAACTCTGATCATGTAGTAGGTGGTGGAATCATGGCATGGGCACTAGTTCAGGGTTAGAGCAAAAATATTTAGCCAAAAGGGCCTTGACCAAAGTTGAAAACCACTGAAATATTTCTGTGAAGTTCACTCTGAATCTAGAAGGCTGCTGGTTTGGGTTTAAAATGTCTGTTCGTTCAACTTTTTCATTGTTTTTCTGTAGCTGCAGCTGTTTTATGATTCACTATTAGATGATGGGTATCTTACCTGTTGCAATTCTATTGAAAATTATGGTATTGGATCCCTGGTGACTAACACTTCATCATCGTTTTCAGAGTTAGACACATATGTGTTATCTGAAATGAAAAAACAAACAGGTGGGTATAACTTTACAATAAAGTTTCATTTGTTAACATTAGTTAATGTAATAACATGAACTAACAATGAGCAATACATTTGTTACTGTATTCATCTTTGTTAATGTTAGTTAATAAAAATCATTGTTCATTGTTTGATCATGATAATTTAATCACAGTGTATCAGCTAATGTTAACAAATACAACATTTGATGTCCATAATATATTAGTAAAATGTTTTAACATGTATTAATATTAACTAATATTAATAAATGCTGTAGATTGTTCATTTTAATTTCATGTTAACTAATGAAACCTTACTGTGAAGTGTTACCAGTAGGTGCTCCTGAAACACCAAAGAAAACTGAAGACCTGAAGTAGAACTAACAATGTAATCGACCTACCAATGAGTGGTAACAAAAACCAAACTGCAGCTTTTACATAATTAATAGAAAAGCTCCAAATGAAAGTGAATTGAGCTATGTGCTTATTCTACAGTTTCTGGACAATCCACTGTTTTCAGGTTAGCACTTTCCATAGGATTTTTTGGCAATGTTACCTAAAATTGTTCCAAGCAAATTTCTCATTATTATGCAAAGCTGACTCTCTGCCACTATGCTGCGAATCAGGCTAGACTAAGTCCTTCAAAAAGGAAGGTCTACATCTTTTAGGTTTTGGATTTTGGGGACAACTCTTGTGTGTTGTATCAAAACATCAAATGTCAATCTTAGACTTAGAGCAATGCCACAGCTTCACATCACAACCAAATGAAATTAGTAGGCTTAAGTCAAACTGAACATAGATTGCACTAGGCAAATGCTAAAAAGCAGCTACCTAAAAGTAAAAATCGAGTGTAATCACTATACCCATAAAACCCACTGAGCTTTAACATTGTGTTGTGTCATTATGGCTGATAAGATAATGAAAACAAACACTGTTGCTCACTTGAATGAACCGTGCTATTATAATTATGCGATGGAAAAGAGACAATGGGAAAAGTCTTAGGAGTATAAAGCAGCTGCGGTAGAGCACTTAATCCCACTGAAGCTAAGAATGATGCTATTTTTATCATTGGTATCAGTTCCCAGTACAGAGTAGATTCAGTGCAATCTTTCCTATCAGACCAGTTATATATCTAGACTAGAGTTATTGACATTTTGACGAGATTTTACACATTTTTTTAACAGAAAAGTGGACTGCCACAGTATTGTGTGGGTGCTTGGCAGAGGCCCTGTCCCAAATCGCGAACTTCAGGCAGACTTGCGGTCTCATGGACTTAAATTGCGCGTGCTCGCCGAGTCTACGAGTCCGTAGGCTGTCCCATTTGGCATTTTAACGCTCTGAAGTGTGCTCAGCAGCGCCCCCTTTGTACCCTTGAAGCGGTCTTCCGCGAAGCCCGCATAGATGCAGGCTCCACGCACTTAAACTACCCAGGAATCCTTGCGAAAGGCCAATCAGACAACAGATGGGAGGAGATTTCACTCACGGATTGTAAAGATAGAATATTAAAGGTGTAAGTATCATTATGGTTATGACATAGGCGTACATTTTACCAGTTGTACAGTCTATTCGACCTTTAGAGACCAGTGGTTGATATGTCAAACATAATAAAAGAGTGTTAAATAATACAATCGCATTATATGATTCATGACATAAATAGAAACCAAATGTATTGGCTTTACTGAGTCATAAGTATTATGAATATTGAAACCTATACATTTTTCTTGAACTCATTTTCATTTTGTGTTAAAATTGAACATTATGTATTATTATGTACAACTTTTTTTTATCATTTACACAACCATGACATGCCCAGGTGGCATATACAATTATAGAACTTTAAAAGCAGGCTGCATATTTCACATGGACATAAGATTTGACACTTATACTGTCTATGCAACAACCAGACCGTCTTCCTGTTTCCGAGCGTAACAGATCGAGTCTGTCCCAAAAATACCTCTCAATGCGCCCTCGAAGACTCGCGCTAAGGGCACTATAGGTGTGCACTTCATGGCGTAACCGAAGTGTGGACTCTGAGGAAGTCCACAAGTCCGGAGTGTGCCATTTGGGACAGGGCCAGAGTGTTGTTATAATGTAGGGTATCCTAAATGTTTCCCACGCTGGTCCAAATAGAGTCCACCCACAAGTCTCTATTGTCCAGTCTACACATGGTATTAGATGCATTTTGGTTGATCGGATCACAAGTGGACGAAGCTAAATACAGGTGTAAGCGGGGTCTAAAACGTTTTGAGCTTGTCCACTTTCCACCACTTCTAGAGGTAGTCGAATATATGAAGAGTTCAGATGCAAAAGCCTCTAAATGCCATTTGAAATTTTCTTCTAAAATGACCATTTTTATCAAGCTTGTATATTTAAGTTCAGTAATTTCACTTAAATGACAATTAATAGGTAATCTTCATTGCCATTTAAGTGAAATTACTGAACTTAAATATACAAGCTTGATAAAAATGATCATTTTAGAAGAAAATTTCAAATGGCATTTAGAGGCTTTTGCATCTGAACTCTTCATATATTACAACAGGATTGCTTGCGTAGTGTAGACTCAGTGCCGATTGCTTACGACTGCCTGCTCTATGCCTACTGACCTAATGCATAAACATTATGTGAAATATGCAAATCAGACAGGATTTAAAGTTTGGTTTGAAGATGAAAAATATACCAAGCTCAATATTTTCACACCATTCCTGATTCTAACGCACTCACCGCATTCATCATTATCTTCGCGGAAATTAGAGCAGAAACAAAAGCTCTCTCCGTTTTCCGTTGTGTCCAGTCACGTTCATATGTAAACTGCTCAAGCTTATTCGTCCATTAGGTCGAAAGATCTGAAAAAGCCCATACATTTACCTCCCCTCGAGGAAATCAGGACAGAAGTGCTCGAAAAAGTGGACAAAAGAGACTGATTAAAACACCAGGTGTAAACGCGTATGCGTCTGCCTCATCTCAAAAAACAAAATGCATCTTAATACCAGGTGTAAACAGGGTCTATGATATTCTGGTCTCTAGATATGGCCTAAGTCCATCCTTATTTGAAAGTCTATGGTATTTCTTGGAACAATCTGCCCAATTTGAAGAATCATTTGTCTAAAGCACTGATGTTCCAGCTCGAGTTACAAGCAAATTTGAATATCCCTAGGGTTAGGAATTTTTTCAAAATCCCAAGCAAGCATTATTTTGTTAGTGTTAATAATTGGTCCTTCCTTATTGTAACATAGTGATATAAAATCACTCTTATCTAAATGATATGGGATCACTGGTGAGAGTTTGGGGGTATCATTTATCCATTTATCACATAATCCATTAGCCTACTTTCTTTGTGCAATACCTGGATAATCATCAGAGACATGAACGGAGTAGGACACCCTGGAAAAAAAATAAAAAATAAAATTATTATTAACATTAGACAGGATATGTAACACTGAAGTTCATTTTACTGGTTCTCAGACACATTCATGCACATACCGTATGGTAGCTAACACATCACACTGAATCAACATGCAGAAACAGTTTGAATATTAAAGTTGACACATATTGTGCCAGAAACCTACTGGAGCTACGCTAGTACACTTAAGACCAGATGTTTTTTGTTCTTTTTCTGCACCCGTTTCGATCTCAGAGTAATAAAGTCATCATTTCATTTATTGTACCTGGCTCAGCAATACTGCCACAGACTTTGCAAATAACTGAAATCTGACCAAACACTTCTCATTTTTTATATGCAGTCAAAAAAATCATTGGAGGCCACCAGCAAAAATGCTCATTTTGAGCACTTTCTATTTAAATATTTATTTAATAAATTATTTTGTTAAAATTGCAGCATGTAAAATGAATACATTTACCAACGAATTTTAGCAGGCAAAATCTACACCAATGGTGAAAAATATCGCCACACAGGTTTAGCAAAGGGTCTTAGTTTGTCATGAGGATTTGCTGTGTTCTCCAATAGAATACTGCTTGGTATGAAAGTGACTTCTATATGAGCAGTTTTTTATACGTACATAACTACAATGTTGACAAATAGACAATGGACTGTAATTTCATCCCTCTTTTGCTTTAATGACAGCAGCACTCAAACTACATGAACTCCACAAGCTTTAAAATTGTACGAAATGTTGGGATCCCACTGCACCTGTCCATCGCTCATAGAAATCCAAATCTAATACCCCTGTCTACTTGATATATATGTAATAAACATAAAGGCATATGAAAAAATATTTAAATAAATGGTCAGCTACAAAAAATATATATGTATGTTTTGGTGCGGTGTGGTGCAGAAATGTAATGTAATGTGAAGACAGAAAACCCATATAGTGTTGACACAAGAAACTTTAAATAGAAGAAAACCTGCAATTTAAAAAAGGCTAAAAAAAACCCTCTCACAGTTACACAAAGGTGCCTGAGAGAAATGAGCAGATGGAATAAATTCCACATGACAAAATCTTTTGCAAACGAAGAGACTATCACTCCCCAAAAGGGTGCACCACCCACATTTCTTGAATACAGCTAATCTAAACACTTAAGTAAGAGTTAATTAAGGAAAGTGTAGTCTCCATTCTACGCAATCAAGTACATAAGGTTGCCAAGAACAGCGTTGACAACAGGACACTGTCTCCTGTGAAGTACCTTGAATTAATGTGGATATTAAGTGGCTTGCTAAAAAGCCTTATAGTGATCAGCCTGAAACTACCAAAATCATATTAATTACTTTGATATAGGCTGATCTGGCATGAAAATATAATATGCAAGTGACCTTTATGTGATTATGTTTTTCGCTCCATTACAGAATGTGAAAAAATATATTAAGGAATTAATGGAGTCAATGACCTTATACATATACCATTAAAAGCCATGGTAAATAGCTTCATTTAAAAAAAACACACAACCATACTGTATGTAGAGTCTGACTACAACTGGAACAGAAAGCGGTACTAGCCCATGAGGAATTACGTGATGACAACACTGAGAAGAGAGATTGATTCAGAGGAAGTGAAACCCCTCCTGGGGTCTCACACAGGATGGTGCCACTCACAGAAAGCATTATTCACAATGACACCTGGTATTGTTTAAAAATGACTTGGATTTTGTTATGCATGATGCATTTTTTTTTCATATGTCACATGAACATATTTTTGCTCAAGCAGAAACCAACCATCTGCAATACGCCAATGACTATGCAAAAATAAGTCAGTTTGTCCAGTGAATTGCACTAACTCTTGTTCATTTTTATCTGAAACAGATGAACATGAGTCTGGCAAAGCTTGGTAACGCTTCCTTTTACAGTACAGTACTTACAGTGTACTTACCTAAAAAGTACTAGCTAATATAATGTCAGTACATGGAACAGGGGTAGGTTCAGGGTTCAGTACTAGTTATTACCCAGTAATTGTAGTTACTAAAATAAGTACATAGTATTTACATGGGTAACTGGGCTGTAAAAAGAAGCATTACCGCAAAGTCTTAAGTTCATTGTTGTATGCATTGCGGCAGTAAAAAAAAATGTTTTCCATATAGAGCAAACATGATTTTTTAGTATAAGTTTACAACAGAGATGTATAGTAACGAAGTAGAACTACTTAAGTACTGTACTTAAGTACTAAAATGCTGTATCTGTACTCTACTAGAGTATTGTTTTTTTCTCATACTTCTACTTTTACTTCAGTAGATATTTTCGATGAATTTAATACTTTTACTTCGATATTTTTTTAATGTTCTGCTAGTTACTCGTTACAATTATAAAATTTTTACGAATCATTCGTGGCAATCACATGCCAGTTTTATAGGGTAATGATATTGATTGACACACACATTGACAACTAATGCAGGGGTTGTCCTGCAATGACATTTTTTGGCGCCCGCCAAAGCAAATTTTTTATCCCGCCAAAGCGCCTTATTTGATTGCTACACTGTAAAAAATAAATAGTAAAAAATAAATAAAAAAAGTAAATAGCCTACTAGTGAAAAAAAACAATGTAATTTACTTGAAAAAGTTAGTTCAGGCAAGAATTTAAAAAACTAAGTAAATTCCATATCAGTACTTAATTCAAGCGAGTAGAAATGAAAGTGTAAATATAAACTCAATAAAATTAAGTAAAAATTACTCAACTTTTCTGATACTGGGGTTCCCATCATGCACTGGACCTTGAATAATTAATGAGGCTCATTTTTCACTGGTTTCCAGCTGTATTTACACTTATTTATCATTGATTTTTGTTGTCAGTATTAGTAACTTGCCATTTTGTGACATTTCGAGTAAATTTTTTGCTCAAAATGACATTTTCAAACAAAACGACCCATCAAATGTTACCGCCATTGTGTATTGTCTACCAAGTATTGAGGTGTTTGCATTCACATGATGTTTAACATCTGACATGATTACTTAGATGATCTAAGTAATCATTACTTAGATGATCTAAGTAAAGCACATACTCTAAAAGACTAATAAAATTTAAGATTATTGTTTTTGTGAAATGTAATACAAGGCAAAGGAAATCGATATTAATCAACCTTTTACTAGCAGAGTTAAAATTACTTATTTTTTGTAAAGTTTACTCAATTCCATATTCCAAGTAAATTTACCTTAAAGAGTTCTAATTAAAGCTACTGATGAATATGTTTAGGTTTTTACTTGGCAAATCTTTGTAAATTTACTAGCATTTTCTGAGTGAGATAGTTTAGCAAGCATTTTTCAAGTAAATCCTACTCCAATTTTTTTACAGTGTAGTTCAAACTTTTGACTGCTTTCTTTAATAATTATGACACAATACTTGTACTTTTAGTACTTAAGTAGTGAATTTTTAAATAAACTACTTGCAATACTTAAGTAGAAAAAATGTTGAATACTTAAGTACTTCTACTTAAGTGTGGTGCTTAAAGAGCACTTCAACTTCTACTCAAGTCACTTTTTTGATAGAGCACTTGTACTTTTACTCAAGTCCAGGTTTCTAGTACTTTATACATCTCTTGGTTTACCATTCATGCACTATGTTAAAAGTGTTTTTGTGGTCATAACAAAGTATTGTGCAAGTAACTGTGCAAAAATAAGTCTTCATATATCAATAATCTGCCCCAAATATCATAATTTTTTGAAAAGTGACAAAAGTTATTAGTGTTTTATTGCCACTGGTGCTTATTTCAGCTAAAAACTGCAGTGAATTGTTTGTAATATGTATGTTTTTGGAGTACATACTGTAGGTAGAGGCATGTTTTTTCCAATGAGCCTAGGTAGAAAACAACCTAAGTACTAAGTACTTGTTCTCCAAGAGTGAAAAAAAGCATTATTGTGTATATGAAATACATGCTTGACTTCAGTGAAAGCAATCAACCTCTACATGTGGATGGCTCAACATACAGAAGGAGAGCAAAACCCAATGGGCAGGTCTCAGCAGTGCATCTATAATCATTTTTCAACTGCCTGTCACAATGAAAGAATCGTTCCCTTGTGGTTTGCATAGAGGTCATATGCAAGTACTGCCACAAGATAATAACTGCAACTAGACAACTAGACAATGAAAGCAGGGTTCAGCATGATGCTATTGTCACCAGTAGCCTAGAAGCACACACCTACAGAAAGAAAGACAAAGGTTGGGCAGCTAATGGTAGAGAGCAGCATGTAAGCATCAGTTGCAAACTCTTTAGTACAACTATACCCACTTAGTACCTAGGCTACCTCTTATATAGTCTGTGTATTATATATGGTTGACCTTACAGTATACATAAACACCCACACAGACATTTTGTAAGCAAACATTAACATATCTGGCTTAGTTTGTAACTGTGAAGTGAAGTCTGCACTTAGACATGCTGTGGTTTCTAGAACCTTAAACTGGCATAAAAACCGTTACAAAAACCCAATGTAGTGTAATCATGGCAAACTATTTCTGTTTTTGATGCTGTCACTTTTTGCAATACAGAACACCATGTTAGTCAGATCTCAAAATATTAATCAACTTCCTCATCAACTCCTTGAATTAATGGTTTATATCTTTTTGATGTAGTATGCCAAATCACTCAAAGTTTATTTCCAGTGGTCAGCCAGTATCCGCATCTAAAGCAACAACATTTGTTTGAATTAGAGCTTGTCACAATTTAGCCCTCATGGTAATTATGCAGATTCAGTTATACCAAGATGATGAAATTCAAACATAATTTGTGTTGATCTCAGTCATGATGGATTATTCATGAGAAACTACTGCATCTCTGGGATTATGGGCTTGCCTGTTCTTTTCACCGTGTGAAATATCTTATAGGCTACCTATTTAGTAGTTTGACAACATCAAACAAAAGTGATCGCCATGCAAATATCAATCTTTTGAATTATTTTTTTTTGTATCACATATTGGGGTTATCTGGAATATCAGATGTTAAAGCTACCTTGTTTTCTGTGATGAAAATACAAAAAATATCTACATTACAAGGAAACGTGGATCCATCAGTGAAAGATGTTGAGTACAGGTTGCAGCTCTACAAACAGGAAATGTGCTACTTCCTCTATAAGGCAATGTGCAATGATTTTTCATAGAAAGCCTGTCAGCTCATTTCCTGCTTGTATTACAAGGCACCTCCTCTAAAAACAAGAGTGACATTTGCAAACATGTTCAAACAAAAATGACAAGGAACTCCCTGTTTTAAATCCAGGACACCTAAATGGATTAAATGCATGTGGTCCTAAATGGACCACATGCATTAAACATTTGTATTTGGTGTTGTAAAACACATGAAAAAAATAACAAATCAGTAATAATATAATAATACAACCACCACTATACACAAAACAATAATACTATAATACAACCAACAGGTTTTAAACATCAAGACATTATTTAAAGGCAACTACTGAGATAGATGAGATCCATTCGGCTTTCATAAATCTTACAGAGGACCTTCTTATTGGATACTGGTAATGCTTCAGTGAGCCAAAAGTGCTTTCCTGGACAACTAATTTTTTAATTAGCATATTTATCATAAAATTTGCATGACTATGGGGAGGGAAGCACTATACCAGTGCTCGTTTCTACCAAGGTCTGGTAGCTTTGGCGATATTGCTCACCATCCAATTGGCCTCAAGCTAAAATTTCAGTCTGGTATCACATCTGACTTCATTGTTAAATGAGGTTGAAACTCAAGCCTCATTGTACCAAAGAAAACTGCTGTCCATCTCTCACTTCAATCTGGTGGAAAATAATATCTTGGTATAGTTGAGGTTTTTGTAGTAAAAAGGTCAATAGCTTGGAAAGACTGCCCTTTCAAGAAATAAAACAATGGTGTTCTTCTCATGTTTGTGCATTGTGCATTAGACAGTAGAGTGGGTAAGATGAAACGTGCCCACTTGACGTCAAACTTTCACAAACTAACCCCAAACCACCATTAACTCTGGTGTAGTCATACGACAGTTAAATCCACGGTATGTAATCCGGACTTTTATGTTTAAGTTTAAGACCTTTCTATCTATCCATAGAGTTTGGGTACATTTTGATCTGTGTTGTGCATGCCCCTCCATTGGGAAAAGCAGCAAATTCTGTGAGCATCTTAAGAGACTTTATTCAAGTCCAACTTCAAAATACACCTGGGCTCCTGTTTTTGTTCTCGCGATTTTAATCATTGTAAAATGGAGTCTGGTCTCTCTGGGTATGAACGGTATGTTAAAGGACAACTTCGGTGCAAAATGGACCTTTGGTCTAATTACACATTGTTGTCTAGCCAATCTCATCTGAGATTTGTTTTCATGATTGCCGAATGTAAATAGTTTTATCTCTAAAAACAGTTTAGCTTATAATGCTAGTATAACGCTAGTATATTGGGCATAGAGTAATGACAAATAAAAATCACTTGTTATTACCACTAACAAGGCTCAAAATATCCCCAAAGTAACACGGTAGCATAATAAGGGTCCCTACATTCAAACGAAGCATTGAGAACTTTGTCAGTGTCCATACAGTTTAATAAGAAGATATTTTATACACAGAGTCAACTTCGCGAATACAGGAAGAAGCCATCTTTGAAATATAGTCTCTACCAGTCGATCTACCGACGCCGATCCACGTGCGCTGAACTGTGCAGAATCTCATATAGTCCGTTGTTTTCCGGAAGAAACACAAACACGAACCAATTTCGTGTCTTCAATATGTACATGTCGCCTACTGGTCACGCTCACCTTATCACCTAATTCACATCTCACGAGCGCACTTGGATTGGCGATCGTAGATCAACTGGTAGAGACTATATTTCAAAGATGGCTTCTTCCTGTATTCACGAAGTTGACTGTGTGTATAAAATATCTTCTTATTAAACTGTATGGACACTGACAAAGTTCTCAATGCTTCGGTTTGAATGTAGGGACCCTTATTATGCTACCGTGTTACTGTGGGGCTATTTTGAGCCTTGTTAGTGGTAATAACAAGCGATTTTTATTTGTCATTACTCTATGCCCTATATACTAGCGCTATACTAGCATTATAAGCTAAACTGTATTTATAGATAAAACTATTTACATTCGGCAATCATGAAAACAAATCTCAGATAACGGTTGACTTGGTAACAATGTGTAATTAGACCAAAGGTTCATTTTGCGCAGAGTTGTCCTTAGTCCAAAAGAGTTATAATTAGTTCAACACAGAGAGTTCTACTTGATAAAAAAAAAATCGAATCGTAAATCGTGAATCGAGTTTTTTATAAAAAAAATCGCAGATTTTTTCAAGGAAAAAATCGCCCAGCCCTAATACATATACACAGTGCACGTATATTATGTAAACAAAAACTTTTATTTTGGAAGTGATTAATCACAATTAATCATTTGACAGCCCTATTTATTAATAAATATAAAGAAAACGGAGATTATATTCGAACCAAAATGTATAGGTGACCATTCGTCAAGTGGTCATACATGACCAAAACATCACCCAAACGCAAACATGAAAGTATTTGGGTGTTTATATAGACAGCTCCCTTACTTGGAAAACTCACATGGAATGTTTGCACCTCGATTGCACCAGAAAACGTAGAAAAATACGTTTTTTATGGGGTTAATAAGAAAATCATGATGTTATTTACAAAGCTGTTTTAGAAAGCATAGTTAATATGCTGTTACAGTATGGTTTGGGAACCTAACAATTCAGCTTAAATCTAAATAAGCACACCTGGTGTTGACAGCACTAAAAACTTTTGGCATATTTTTGGAAATATTTAATCTTCAGGTACAGAAAATCGTGGGGGACCAAAATCACTTTTTGTATTCACAGTATGAAATGCTCCCTTCCGGTAGAAGATATAGTTCCATTGTGCAAACTAGGCTAAACCAGTATAAGAATTCCTTTCTTCCAGTATTTGAACGAATGATGAATAACAGTTTATCTTATTAATTTTAAATTTGTAAAATCAACTGTTTATTCTCTTTTTATGTGTATATGCAGCAACATGTAGTCCAAAACAAATTTCCTTTCGAGGACAACAAAGTATACTACATAATACTATAACTGAAAGTATCACAAACTTCTAAAGTAAACTGATTCTTAACAACAAGAAAGTAAAAGAGATAAACTTTTGTTCATTAAAACTTTTTCAAAATCAAACAAAGCAATCACTTCTTGTAGTGTCTTACGTCAATACCAGTTAAGATTATTAGGAAAATGACATTCTACAAAACACCAGTATCTATTTAGTTGTCCAAAAAAGACAGCAAGCTACATAAATATATCCATATTTACAATTGACATTAAAGACCATCTACCAAATCTTCACAACTTTCAGTTAAATCATTAAACAAAAAAGTGTGCCCTGAAGAGTGACATGTAAAACCAACCACACTTGAAATATTGTGTACTCAGGTTTTTAGTGTTTTCCTTTTAAAGGCATTGTGAACAAAAAAAATTAAGTTTATTTGCTCTTTAGGTTGATTTCTAGCAAAAAATAGTCAAGTATACTGTATTTATATAGCGCTTTTCACAATATAGATTGTATCAAAGCAGCTTCACAGTGTCAATCAAAACTTAATAACAATGTCCGTTTCTTAGTAAAAACATCCACGTTTGGTAGAGCAGATCAATGGTATTAATGATCTGGTCGATTAATTTGAACATCCCGCAAGTTCGAAAACACTCCATCAAGTGACCTAATGGTGTCCTGAAAACTCCATCAGGTGACCGACCCAATGGAGAAAAAAAAGCCTTGGGAGAACCCGAGGCTCAGTCGGGGCCAGTTCTCCTCTGGCATTTATGAACTATATATGTGTGCAGGTTTGTTTCCCGTACCATGCCTGAACAAACTGTGTCTATAAATTTGATACAGAAAAAAATACAGCAAAAATAGTGAGTTTATTCTTTTTATCTGAGGAATAGCAAATGAAAAATACTGCTCTATTCATCACTGTAAAAGTGATTTGTCAATGTCTATTAAGTCAATGACAGGGCACAGGGTAATTAATTATATGTAAATACAATCTATTGTTAATCACAGAGCAGCTAAGAGATTGCATGCATCTTAAGCTGGTAGGCCTACATATTTATCATTGCACAGGATTTCACAAGCACTGCTGAACCACTATAAAAGTGAGCAGAGAACATGGAAATTAGCTTATTGTACTTATAGACGGGGTAAAGGGAAAAGAGAACATATATCGTATACATGAACCTACACTGGAATGACTACAACAGGCTCAGTCCATTTTAGACCTTGCTCATCACAACCGAGACACCTATTAAAAGGGATAGTTCACCCAAAAAATTAATTGTCTATCATTTACTAAACCTGAAGTTGTTCCAAACCTGCTTGAGTTTCATTCTTCTGTTGAACACAAAATAAGATATTTTGAAGAATGTTGGAAACCAGGCAGTTGTCGCTAGCCACTGACTGAAAAAAATACTATGGAAGTCAGTGATTAGCGTCTCGTCCCAACCAACATTCTTCAAAATATATATAAAAAAATGTTGTTGTTGTTCAAACAGAGGAAAGAAACTCATACAGATTTGGAACAACTTGAGGGTGAGTAAATGATGACAGAAAGTTTTTTTTTATGGGTGAACTATCCCTTTAAAGGCTTATTTCAACCACCAACCCCCACCACAGCTTTCCTTTTTTTTGTTGTCTCAAAAATGAAAGTGAAAATATATTGAGTTATTCCACCTAACAGCTTCAGTCAGGATCTAGACAACACAAGGGTAATAAAATAATGTTGGGATGTATTTGTGCAAACAGAGTATTGTAATAAACAAACAACTAAAAACATAAACCAGCAGTCGTGTGAGTGTACAGCAGTTGTTTACATTGATAGTATATAGCTGTAACATGTTATATTTACCTTTTATGTCCTTTTATGTAGGTGAACGTGAAAGTGGAGTCTGGAGAATTGTAAAGTCTGAAACAAAGAGACAATTAAGATGACACAAACTTGCGGTGTGTGAACAATAAAACACACTGGACCACACAAAAAAGTCCCTTTCAACAAGTGTAACGTTAGTCTCCATAGCAACATCATCGGGGAATATCCACTGACAATGAATATACGAGAATCAAACTGATACCTAATAAATGTGTGATGGTCTACAATATTAACGCGTGGGCTAATTGAAAATCATTCACATCACAATGCAACACCTGACAGGCATGTTAATGCTTTTATTATGATGATGATGATAAAATCATAGCTCACGTTTTTGCTAGGCCTTCGGTTGCAGTTGATTATTGCATAATTTATAATGTCCAGGAAAGATTAAATTGCGAGACGCTGGAGCACATTGGCCACATAACTTACATGTTTTTGAACATATCGGTCTTTAGTGTGAAAAAGGATATAAAGCCATCAGCGGTGAGGGCTGACAGTCTGTCAGTTTTGTTGAGCAAATCTATGGCAATTGTTTAAGACGGCACTCTTAATAAGAGACAATGGAAACTCACCAGAAAACAGGCAGTCCTTCTCTGCCTTACACCTTTTGAATTACGATGTCGACGTCTTTTCGAATCTCTCTCGCCTTGAACACATTCCCCATGAAATAACATACACTAGAATGGCTTATCTAAACTAATGTTCGGCGAAACAAACGAATCCTTTCCGCTTGCAGACACTATGGATGTGGGGTAGAATTACGTGCTTGGAGGAGGTCTGCTTTAACAATCCGAGGTGTGTCACGCCAACCGACACAGTTTCATCTCGATCTGAACAATAGCCTCGATCGCATGAGCACAGCGAACAGCTCTTCCTCGCGACAGCTTTCATAAAGATATCACTTTACACCGTAAGCATCTCTCAGCTGTCCTTCTCATAACTCTGCTGAAGCCCAACAATGGCGATGTCGAAAGCCAAGCCGAGGAGAGCAAAAAGATATCGCAAGTATTAAAGTAAAGCAACGCGGGCGTGAGCAGCATCAGACCGTTACCGAAGAGCTGAAGTTGCGACACGGGGAAAATCAGTGTGGGAATCCTGTACTGCATTTCACGAAGATGAACCCGGTGGGATATTGGGAATCACAACAAGGCGGATGATGTCATGGCACGTGTTTCTCTCCCCACGCGCCCCACTCTGCTACTGTCCAGCACTCTGGATCTGCTGAAGCATTACAAGCTTCAGGGTCCGTGTACAATTGCTGCCAAAGGATTTTCGTTTTGAAAGGAAGAAAACAAAAACAAAAAAAACGCCCGTTTCTCAATTACCATTAGTAAATAGGAAAACAAAAAACGGAAAAACAACTCATTTTTCGTTCTGATATTAAAAAACGAAAAACGAAAAACAATTATCCGATTGTCCTTGAAAACAGATTAACAGACACCCCTCGTTGTGCTTTATGCTTCTTTTTAAAATTATATTAAATAAACATAACTATATATAAAATTACATCTAAAAGTATGTACTGTACGTTTCGTTTCAAAGACGGGAGGACAGTAAATTTTGAAGAATCATCCATAATCCCGCTTTCTCCGGTTTCCTCCGCTTAAATCTCTCACAACTCGAAAATAGATCGAGCATCCTTGCGTCAAATGCGGAACTTATGCGTGCATATAGCCCATTAAATTGGCTTTTATGCACAGCTGCACTACTTCCTGAACTTCAGCCAGCTCCTTGTTTCCTGTCTGCCATTATTGGACAAATTGATTAATTCAGGTGTGTCTGATTATTGTTGCCATGACTACTGAGGTCAGGCACACCTGAATTAATCAATAGCCTCTATGCACGAACCCTGATGACGTATGTCCAAAAGAATCTCAGTCAGTGTCTCTACTTCCGGAAGCGCATTCTGTATAGTGGCAAAACTTTAATAAAATCCGTTTTCGGAGACAACGATTTTAGAAACGCTGATTTGCTGAGTCGAATTACATACGATATGAGAGAATACTAACCCTCAAAGTTGTTGATGTAGCTCTGAAATATATAATTTAAATAACTTCTCTTTTTCACTCTTGTGTGACAGCTAACTGCCTCACAGTGTTGTTAACATCATTCACGTTAACCGCAGGACGTTTTTATAAACAGCAAGTGTAATTTGACACTATCTCTACCTAATGCAAAATCGGTTTCTGACCGATATCTGACGCAGCACCGCATGTAAGTGGGCGTGCTGAGACAAACCCGGAAGCGATCGTGCATAGAGGCTATTTGGCCAATAATGGCAGACAGGAAACAAGGAGCTGGCTGAAGTTCAGGAAGTAGTGCAGCTGGGCATAAAGCCAATTTTCAGACCATAAAATGCAAATGAAAATGGAAACATTCATTTTTCTTGTTTTTCCAGTTATCAATGTATAGTTACTTTTTTTTCTTCCCGTTTTTCAATTTTACTTGTGTTAAATTGTGACTTCAGAAACAAACATTTGAATAAATGAAATCTACATTTTTTAATTTTCGTCTTGTAATTGCGCGTGGGCGGTACCATGCACGGGGGCGTGGCCGTGGACTAAATTTAATATTATTTCATTGATGCAACTGCTTTATTTACACTGCATGCACGTTGAGGAGAAGTAAAATCAAAGTCATGTGAAATACTTCTTAACACTGAAACAGAAAAAAGGTTGAAAGTAAAAACATCTTAAAGCAAATAATAAAAACCCTCTTTGTGATGATCACATGTAGGCAAGAGGATCCTTCACTTAAAGAGGATTCTCAACTGTTATGAAAGATAGTCTATGTAATTAATTGATTTACTTTATGCAGTATGTAATTGTATTTTTACAGTATGGCGAAAACTACAGAGCAGAGAAGCAAATGGATGGCTGCGATTTACAAAAACAACTGCACTCTCAGGCAGCGACAGGTGCAGTTATCATTTGTGTCAATGTGCTGAATTTAGGGGTTAAGTTCGTGTACCATATATTGCTATGCTATGTATTGTATTGACAAATCATCAATTAAATATTTACCATTGTAATTTTGCATAAGTAGATGATTTTAATAAACACTGACAAAAACAAGTTTTAGTGCAGGACAATATACGATAATAATATACATAAAAAATTGATATAAGTGATCACCCGCAATTTAGACATATATAAAGCGAAAAGAAAAGAAAAAAAAGCAGTTAAGATTTTTAACATATGTCTAAAGTTTCATTCTGATGATGATCATGATGTTCATGTGAGGTATAGGATACTGTCCTCAGTTGCCTCTTAATCTTAAGAATGTTTTATAAATACCGCCAAGTTCATTTATTTATTTATGAGTACTATTAGTACTAGTACTATAGTAATACTCATTATTAACTGAACTATGCTAATGTTACTTTTGCCTCAAACTAATTACTGCTTTTTAATACTTAGTTAGGTTTTGGCAATATAACTATTTGAAAGTTAAGGGAGAATATGGTCATGCAGAATAAGGCATTAATATGTGCATTATAAGTGTTTATAAACAGTCAATATCCATGTACTTATTTTAGTAACTACAATTACTGGGTAATAACTAGTACTAACCCTGAACCTTCCCCTAAACCTAACCCTGTTCCATGTACTTACCTAATATTAGCCAGTACTTTCTAGGTAAGTGCACTGTAAGTACTGTACTGTAAAGGAAGTGTAACCAAAGCAACTAGTTAACTGTGAGAAAGTGGTGATTGGCTGCTGTGGCTGGAGAGCACACTTTTTGTTTTTTGAAAAAGAGTAATTCCAAATTGATTAAAATGATTAAGACCTGAAGACAAACTTGAGTTTCAACATATATATCCATCTATCCATCCATCCCAAAACCTTTGATTGCATCCAGCCTCTTAAACACACTTTATCTATAGCATGCAGACCTGCTAATAAAGAGCATCAGAGACAGAGTGCATGCACTGATGTTCTCTCACCAACTGTTTAACTCACTGTGAAATTAGGATTAATGAACTGATCATGAGTTCAGCAAGGAGTCAGCTCAAATGATGTGGGTCTCCCCACCAGAAAATACTGCTCTCGTCTCTTATCCGCCTGCTTCATTCGTCCATTTCTCTCTTTCTCTCAAATTCTCCCCTTATCTTCAGTCAGCTGGCAGTAACCACACATACACTTATCTCATATATACAGTCTGTTTATTTAACACAGTGCTTCCTGGGCCTCTATTCCCCACCAAAATATGTTGCATTGAAATTCACCAGGGCTCTTTTATCACTACATAATGGTGAAATCATCGAGGAAGCACTGAATGATGTGTGGATGATGGTGCAGAGAGAATCATTAGCAAAGTTTTGCAACTGCACATCAGCAGCGCTGATTCCATCAACATTGCATTGAGATGAGGTGCCATTTAGGTGAAAGAGAAAATGATGAGTGTGTTTGTGTTTGTATTCATCAGAACACGCACCTGAATATCTCAATCACAGTGTATGTAGAAGGGGGAAATACATTTGAGGCTCAATGCAGGAAGATGTATTTTCCTGCCACTGCAGTCATCAGGCGAGACCTTGCCTGCTTCAGCACAGCTGGGCTAGTGGGGTCTCCTTGGACCAGCTCCAGAATGGTGAGCCACCAGCCAAAGTCTGGATGGAGCTGTTAATCAAAGTTCCACTAACACAGCCATCCATCTTCAGGCTGGATGGCTACTGTGGCCCAAACTGTGCCCTTCAGCTTTTCCTCTCTGGTGTGAGTAGAATCTCAGCTTCATGAATGCAAATGCTTGAAGCTAATTTAGAGAAAACAAGTAATCGGGACACCTACCCTAGACGTGAACACGCAAAATGGAGGGTAGGGCTAAGGGTAGAGGCCAAGGGGTGAATTGGGGTTGGGCCTATGATCTGCAGTTTCCTGGCAATTAAATCTGCAAAGAAGGGTAACTTTATCTTAATGGTCCCTTTCTGAACATTCTTGTTGATTATAAGTGTCAGTCTGGGCTCAGAAGAGTACTAGAGTAGAATTCTATTGCAAAGAACAGCAGTTTATTCACAATGAGAGAAGTAATCAGGTTCAGAATCGATGATCAGCTGCAGATGGGACATTGGCAACGCAAGGACGCAATGGGCAGAACTCCAGGCAGGAACAGGCAATCTGGGAAAATGGAGATAAACAGGACTGGATGAACTGAGACACAAGTTAACCCAGTAAACCTCAAAAACGATCTGACAAAGACAGGACAGCACCACACACAATAAACAGGGTGTGCCGTGATGAGAAACAGCTGCGCTGATCCGCTCATCAGCTGCGATCACGAGCTACTGCCTACCAACACAACACACACCATATACTCACAGAGCGAGGGCAAGCAAGTGAATCCATAAACCGTGACGGTACCCTTCCTCCCTAGGAGCACCTCCTGGTGCCCACATGAGACCCTACCCGTTGATTGTAATCATCAATAAGGGAATGATCCAGGATGTCTCTAGCCGGAACCCAATTTCTCTCCTCTGGACCGTAACCTTCCCAGTCCACCAAGTACTGAAATCCACGTCCCTTCCGTCTTGGACACACGTAAAAATGAAATGAACCCTCCTGTGCGCAGAAGGGAGTTTGAGGCAGACTGCCACTGCCAATGGGCCAATAAATTTGGGAGCCAGTTTATTACTAATGGAGCAGAGAGGAATGTTCTTAGAAGATATCTACACTTTTTGACCAACGATGTATACGGGAGGCTTCAGCCGGTGGCGATCAGCCTGAGCCTTAGTGCGTGCTCCCACCTGGAGGAGAGTCTCACCGGCTCGCTCGTTGAGCCTCTCTCCATTTAACCTATACTACACTTAAATGGAGAGAGGCTCATGGAAACTGGTAATGAGTTATGAGCATACTCAACCCAAGAAATCTGTTGGTTCCAGAAAGAATGATTCTGAGACATTGTAATACTCTTTCAAGATCTTGATTGGTTGGCTTGCTCCTCTTGACCGTTCAGGGATGAAACACAGATGACAAAGTAACATTCGCCCCTAGCAATCTACAAAACTCTCCAACATTTGGATGTAAATTGTCGTAAAACCACATCTGTTGGGAGGCCAAGAATGCGAAAGACGTGTATCAACCAATTTGGGTAGGGGAACAAAATGTGCCCCCTTCGAGAACTGGTCCTAGTTTTCTGAATGCTTCAATTTTGTAAAAAGGATGTGTTACTGTTACATTTGTTTTTTTTCCAACTGCTTACACACTAAGGGCCCTATTTCAACGATCTGAAACGCAAGTAACTTTGTGGGTGGGTGCTTGGGCGCTGTTGCTATTTTACCGGTGGGATAAATGACGCAAGTTTAAAAGGGGTTGGTCTAAAATAACTTCATTTTTCATAGGTGTGGTTTGGGCGTAATGTGAAAATAAACCAATCAGAGCGTCATCCAACAGACCCTTTAAGAGCAAGTGTGCATGTTTCAAACCAATATGTTGAAAGAGCATTTAGATTCCAGATGTGCAATGATGTCACAGTTAGGTGGGCAATCCTTGCCCAGTGGGTATGATGTGTATAATTTGAAAGAGATTCATTTATTTCCTCGAGATGGTCTCATTTCCGTTCCCTCCTCCCTTCAGACTCGACTCTGGAATGAGACCAGCATTCCAAATATCCATGACTGCAAGTGACATAATCCATTAGCTTATGTTTACAGGAACCACCAATCTGTGACACACAGTGAGGAGACAGAGACATGGATCATCTGGACGATTCCTGATGGAGCTTGTGATATATAAAATATAAGCCCTGCATGTCAATCTCAAGAAGTCTTGATTCACATTTAAAGTTCATGATCATCTATAAATCAGCTTGACCTTTTAGAGGGAGTCTTCATTGTTTTGTTTTAGCCAAAGTTATATTGATATTTTCTGTTCATTTCCAAGTTCAAATAACAGCAATTCGGACAGCTTTGTAGACAGCCTATGCTATTTTGTGCAAATCTCTTGGAACATGGAAAATACTAATAGCATGTGGTCAACTGCCTGTTTTAGGCAAGCAAATAATCTTTTATGCTTTAACAAAATTGTCCATTTTCCTTTTTAATATGACGTTAAATAATCTTGTACATTGTTGGGTGTATACATTTCAAGGTAATAGTTCAATTCTTTGCTTTTTGTAAATATTTTGTATGTATAAAATTTCACTACCGGTATTATTATTTGGGTTATCACTGGTCATGAGACCAAACCAGTTGAAAACCACTGCCCTAAAAACCCTCTTTTATAATGTTATTGATATAACAACCAAAACATTCACACAACGTATTTATGAGTGACATGGCCTACATATCAAAACACCTCAAAAGTCCACAAATCAATTTTGCTACACTAAAGTTATTTAAGGGAATTTATTACAGAAAAGTAATAAAATTATACTACTAATAAATTAGATGTTAGCGCATTGTATTTTGTAAAAAAAATCCTTCCTTCACTTTGACCTTGTAACTAGGTTAAAATCTGAATTCAAAAACTGGCTCCATTTGAGGTTCTGAGCACACATCAAGAAGGAGGAAGAGATTTTAAAGAAAGTTAATTTGCTGAATGACAGAAAAGTCTTTCTTTGAAAAAGGAACAAAGGAGATGGGGCACAGGACTCCCAAGGGGGAGGTATGAAGTCAACTACATGCTAAATTACTTAAAAGCATGAGACAGCAAAATGGAAAATTTCCAGGGCTGTTTCCCCCATTTTGTGCTTAGCAAAGAAACATTAGTTTTAGATGTTTATTTTGTCAGAATTAATGGTCATTAATATGCATTCATTAAGCGGTAAAGTTAAAAATCACACCACCCTTACAAAAAATTAGTATGCTTCAAGTTCATTTTATTATAAATGTGTTTAAGTATATTTTTAGGTAGGCTTTATGTAGTAAATATACTAATGTCAATGTACTGAGTATTATTCTTATAAGTGTACTATTTCAATAAGGATAAGAATAAACTTTATGAATCCCACACTGGGAAAAATCCTGTGTTACAGCAGCTCAAAAATATAAAAGTAAAACACAGAAATATAGGGAATGGAAAACAGAATAGGATAGAGTAAAACTAGAATGAACATTTCCAGAACAAAATGTGAAGTGGTGCTTGCAGTGGCAAAACTCACCACAAAAATCATTGTGCATAATTACATTTGTTACATTCTGATAGCTGCTAGAGTGTTCTGGGTGGTTGCTATGGTGTTGTGACAGTAGGCAGTTGCAAAGGTGTTCTGGGTGGTTCCTATGACGGTTGCTAGGGTAATCTGAAGCGGTTGCTAGGGTGTTCTGGGTGCTTGCTAGGTGGTTGCTAGGGTTCTCTTAGTGGTTGCTAGCGGTATTCTGCTGGTTGCTAGGGTGTTGGTAGGGTATTCTGGGTGGTTGGTTATGGTGTAGCTTGGTGGTTGCTAGGGTGTTCTTCTGGTTGCTAGGGTGTTGCTAGGTGGTTGCTAGGGTATTCGGGGTGATGCTAAGGTGTTCGATGTGGTTGCTAAGGTATTCTGGGTGGTTGCTATGGTGTTACTAGGTGGTTGGTAGTTGTCACATATGGTTAATATAGAGTTTCTATAGCGTTCTTAAATGTTCTTGGCATGATTTAGCCCTTAACTAATCAATATTAGCATGTCCTCTTGGGCTCTAGCGCATGGCGCCTCGCTGAACAGACATCTGCAGAATTGCAGGCTGGATGACACCCAACACATTCACCAGATTATACAATCTCCGAGTAGAGCCTATGTCCTCTCATGTATTAGCTTCAACCAGCTAGTACCGGACCTGCTCAGGTGTCTTTCGTTTGCTCGCCATTCCACTTCACGGACTGAATACAACGTGTATTCTCTGCAATATGAGATATGCTCCCTTGTGTACCTTTGTATTCTTGTCCTAAATAGGAGTCCTTCATCCATGCAAATCTCACGACAGGGATCTCAGATTTATGTGGGGCATTGGAAGAGAGCTGTGAAGGTGGCGTGATTAGACTGGTAACCCCATTTGTCATCATCAGACGTAACTCCGGAGTGACAACTAAAGGGAACGTCTCGGTTACATTTGTAACCCTCGTTTCCTGAGTAGGGAATGGAGACGTTACATCTGCCTGCCACTTCTAATGTATCGACGGGATCGTCTGAGCTGAGTCTTGGCTCCTTAGTAAAGAAACATATATTGCCAGCATCCTCCTTTTACACCCACGAGGTAGGGCGGAGTTGCACCACCATGCAAATTCTGCAGACTCATGGTATTTCTTTGCCATTGACTTGTTTTGCAATACTTTAAGTTCGATAGGCTTTCTAAGCGAAACCCCATTCATCGCCATTCAACGTACTCGTCTCAGAGGAACGAGGGTTACATACGTAACCGAGAAGTTCTCTTTTTAAAACCCTATGTTGTGGGTTAAGGATTAAGGATTCCAACCCAAGAATGTGAATAAGGGAGGAAGTCAACAGCACATAAATGCCAGAATGTAAAATTTGTCATTTTATGCATTTATATATTTGTACTTTACAAGGTAAATAAATAGAGACAGAAACAGTCATTATAAGAGGCTTGACTGACGTATGGATATGCTTCATAAAGATCTATATTGCTCTGTCATACTGTCTTGAACTGAAAGTGACATGCGTCTGGTGTGCGATACGGTGAGTTGCTAGATGCAGCACATCTTTCTTGTGCAGGATTTGAAAACATCTACCCTTGCATTCTTGCAAGAAAGCACAGTCAACTCTTTATAAAATGCAGTTATCATTTTCCCATCATCACTGGGGCCCTCCCTTAGCCTGTCATCATCAGAGCTTGTGCAGCCACTCTTTGGAATCTGAGTCCTCCAGCTGCTCTCTGAATCATTCTTGCGGTACTTCTATGGCATACGTCACAGTAAAGAGGAGTCGGACTCAAGTTCGGACAAAATTTCTAACCAGATTAAAGCAAAATAGCAACATTTTATAAGTGGCCTTGCCTTGTTGGCAGTCACGCTGATTCTGATGACGTATGCAATTCAGGGAGGGTAGAGAGTGAAAATCAGAATAAGATGTGATGGCAAACAAAATTCTATCACTGAATAAGAGACAAACATTCACAATTGTCTTTGATGAGGTTAATTTTCTTGAGAGAAAAGGTCAGCAGCCATACAGTCACACAGAGTGGCTGCAAAGTGTGACAGTGAAGGGAGGGCCTCCTTCCACCTTTATAGTTTTGAATCCCAAAATGTTATCTCTCTAGGCCAATGATGGTATTTTAACCATACGTGGAACATTCTTGGACTTGTTCATTATATTTTATCCTCAGAGGGGAGGCCCTCCTTTCACGAACCAACGCTCTTTACCATTTCAATATAATTCCATATCTGAATAAGGTTTATGTGTGCTCTTTTACTGTCACACATGTCTTTTTCATGTCCAAGGTTTTAGAAACAGTTAATTGTTTTATCAATGTAGCAGAGAATCATGGGACTTTACATGCAATCCTCATGCATTGTATCACCTTAATCTAGACTAATTACCATTTTTCTAAGATTCTATGAATATAAGAAAATGCAAACATATAGGACATATTACATTTCTTACACATAGATCATGGAGGAAAGTCCATACTGTTTAGAATAAACAGACAATCAGAGCATGTGTTGGGCGTTATCCTTATGTTATGTTATTTTATGTTACGATTTTTCTACTGAATTGAAATACTTCAACATTTGTGAATCGAGGCGGTAGATCTAGAGAATGTGAAGCTGCCGCCGCGCTTTGTCGAGTTCTGCTCTGGTTTGTTTATATCGCATTGTCTTTCTGTTAGTCAGTGAGTTTAGGGCAGTATTTGGATTTTCTGTCATAATTGTGAAAATTTTTACCATTGTAGGTCATTCATGCTGCTTTGCCACAGAAAAACTATGTAAAACTATGTGGAAAAAATATTGAATTGCACTCAATCAAAGAGTAAACACACCAATACAATAGTCAGTATAAGTCAAGTAGTACTTAAAGCTATGGTATACCATGTTGAAAATCTGGTTCAGAAAGCCTAGAGACGGAAGATAAAATTTAAAAAACTCATCCCGCCCCTCCACACACACACACACACACACACACACACTACTCTCCTCTGCGCTACCTGATCCCTGAGCTATGTCACGGATGAGTTCACGTCAACAGCGCATATTGTTCAAATTCCGATCGTCTCGAACAGAAACCCGCTAGGCATACTGAAATATATTCAAGCACTTTTAGAAATATAATGACTTCTGACCCGTGATTGGCGATGCTAAACGGCTAACATTGCCAATGCCGACCAGCAGCATGAGCAAGTTGTCAAACTGATAAAAAGCTATGTAACACACGTCACAACATAAAAGTATAAATAAATGTTTACCTGCTCAACAAAAAGTTAGCCGTGCCCGTGTCAGTCGGTTTTCAGTGCCAGATCTCCCTGAAGCTTCCTCCAACGGTCAATGTTGAACCTATATTTATCCTACTTAGAGTCCGTCTCCAGCGTCACATTTTTTTTTATTATCTCCGCTCTTTCCTCCACATACTTTCCCTTTCGTCCAAACTTTACAGTAGGGGCAAGCAGGGGCCGCTTGCTGCTGTTGTTTATATTTTTATCCAATGCTTTATCCAGTGGGTGATATGACGCTAATTAGATATGTTGCATGGCACCACAGATTAAGAGTAAAAATGATGCAAATAAAACAATGTCCCAGTTGCTTTCACTCATTCGCTTTGCAATCTCCAGTAATTAGATAAAAAAAACGTTAACGAAGTTATACTTCCAGAGTTAGATTATACAAAAATAACTGGGTTGATCATAAAACAAGTCATATCATCGATCATCTGGTTTTAAGGTTATAGCGTGCAATGACTCAGATATTGACAGAAATGGGAGATTGGTTAACATGCAAAGACATTCAAAAAAACATTCAACATTTAAAAAATCAGATTGCGATTATTCCCTGGCAAAGCAGCATTCAGCTCTTATTTAAGAATCTCATGACTGACTCGTGAATGTACAGGCGATTCGCCTCGTTCAGATAATGTTGCACAAATAAATGAAAAATGAACACACATAGTATCATGTAAGCCTAAATTAACTGTTTTAAAAGATAAACGTTTATTGTAAAATTCAAATAAGTTTAATTTCTGTCTAAACTGCGTCTGCCATTATTTCTCTCACAGCCACGCGGGGAGACTGGTGGTGATTAAATCACTTCCACCTGTGAATGCAGACACTGATGGCTGGATTGCGTTTACATTACACTGAGATCCGATCACAAGCATCCTCGATGACTTCGAAACCTGCGATGCCCTGATTCGGATAACATTCCGAATTAGAAGCGCGTTTACACTTGTCTTTTCAATGTGTATGTGGACAACATCCGGATACAGGTCGCATATTAATGCCAAGAGGTACGCAGCCTTAGCTACCATAGACTGTTCTCAGCTGCACGCCTCGCGTAAGGAGGGGGCGGGTCGGGTGTGTTTGGGTTGGAGATGTGAGCGCTAGGCGGAGTTTCAAGTGTAGCTGGTGATTAGATTAGACAGTTGACCAATGTAGCTTTGCGGCCGCAAAGCTTTCATTGGTCAACTTCTCTGCGGCTGTACAGCCAATAGAGTGAATGGATTTTTTTCCTTCTTTTTTCTGTTCATATTGTTATGAATTGTACTACATAACCATAACCAGCATAAACAAGAATATTAATAATGAACACTCTTTCGAAATCGTATACCCTAGCTTTAAGAGTAATTTTAAGTATATTTCTGAGAAGTATAAAAAGTAGACTGAAAGCATACTTTTGTATTTTTAGTTACTAGAAGTATACAAATAGCACACTTGAATAGACTTCTTTTTTGTTAAGTTGGAATGTTAAAAACAAGTCAACTATACAAAAGCAACATGTTTCTTTCTTTCTTTCTTTCTTTCTTTCTTCTTTCTTTCTTTCTTCTTCTTTCTTTCTTTCTTTCTTTCTTTCTTTCTTTCTTTCTTTCTTTCTTTCTTTCTTTCTTTCTTTCTTTCTTTCTTTCTTCTTTCTTTCTTTCTCTTTCTTTCTTTCTTTTTTCTTTCTTTCTTTCTTTCTTTCTTTCTTTCTTCTTTCTTAGATTTAAAGTTTACTATCCGCATAAACATAACCACAATACAATAAAATATTGTTAAAAATAGAATTTTGTCTGGTGGTCTTTGGACCCCACTCAACCTTTATAAGCCTACTCACTTTTTCCATTCTCAGGGGTCCGTCAAAAGTTTTTTACCCACCCACCCACACAGCTGCCATTTAATTTTTGCATGATGCATGTAAACGTCACATCCAAAGATTATTTATCTGAGGTTTCACCGTCTTGTCAAAAAATACATACATTTTAGGTTGTGCACGAACAAAATATTGTATATATTTCTACTGGATTTTGCTGCTTAGGCATGATGTGTCACACTTTCTTCTGCTTATAGGTATTTCACACTGGTTTTGTGGCTTTTGATCACATGATTGTTAAATGGAGAACAGGAAATGGGTGAGAACTGAAACTTGTGACATTTCAACAAGTGTCAGCTCATGTGTTATTCACAGTTGAGCCCATGTAGCCTTAGCCTATGCAAATCATCCAATAGTTTTTCCACCTTAGACTCTTAAATGTTACCACTTTCCTAAATGACAAAATTGAACATATTGGCTATTACTTCATCTTCTCTCAGAGGACTGTAGTGTCTTTACTGACAAAGTTTGAAGAAAACATGTAACCACTGGTAACTAGCTATTGTTGCTAGAAATGTAAACCTCTTCATCAGACTGCTGGCACATGACAGTGTGTTTTGTGTTTACAAACAATTTTGTTCAATAGTTATTTCAACCTGTGGATTGTCATAGCCAGCATATTGTCTGCTGGCAAACCGGCTAAAACTCAAGATGATCACACAGTAGCTGCAGTTTCAAGTTCAGATCATTTTGCAATGGCTGAATCATAGAAAGACACTTAGAGAAAAGAGGTGTTTTGTGAGAAGATTGATACCTGTCAGCGATTATTTATCTCTTGGCATATAGACTAAGGGGGCAGCAGTTCCCAGGAGACTGTGGACACCATCTAGACTGGAAAGAGTTGCAAACCATCCCCCCTTCACAGTCCCTGTGCGCTGCTGTGTTGGTCTTGGAAAAAGAAATATGGCAAACATTCCAATTAGGCTTTTGTAGGCTGATGAAAATAATGTTGAGTGCTGTCCTCCACCAAAATCTTATCATCACATTGTCTTTTTTCTCAAAATCAAAAACATTCTTAACAGCATGAACTTTTAAACAGTAATGTAAATTGTATCATTGTGTAATGGTTTAATATGTGTGGAAATATTATATGGAATCCATGGATTAAATGCTATGATTAACAAACAATAACAAAGCACTTATTTACCAAATTATCTGCATATGCAACAAGTAGAAACAAAGTTGATAAAACTGCTAGTTCCCCAAATAGGTTGATTAATATAAAATAAGATTAGTAACCCTGACAGGTAATATTGATGCATCGAGTAAAATTAATATCATATTTATAAAATCTCTGATGTCTTTATTCACAAGGGAAGAAAGTCTGACAACAGAACAATTCATGATTGCTTTTTTCATATACACTTTTGTTAATACACTTGTGCTTAATACTCAGTGAAATTAAATTACAGTAATATCAATGGGAACCTCAATATTTACACAGACAATTCAAGTCAAATATAAAAACAGCACTAATACATGTTATTAAAGAGGCAACTTTTTTGAAATTCTCAGATGTGAGTTAACATAAAAATATTCACAGCTGAAAGAACGATTAAACATAACCAAAAGATCTGAAATGTCATGATCTATATTTCAGTCAAATTAAAGTGTTCTAATGTCTTTTTTATTTCATTAAATGACTGTACTTTGAATGAACAGATTTGTGAATTAGTAATTCAAGTATTTATTCTGAAGTCTCTGTCAAAAAAGCTGCTTTTGTGCTTTAACTAATGGCGTTATGGGAGGTGGTATTCCTGTTTTTTCTGTACAATGGCCTGGCAGATGGGGGTGATAGAAGTGTTTGTAAAACCTGTATCTGTTTCAAAGTAGCACTAAAATTACATCCTTTACCTTCACCAAGATAAATTAATAAATCCAAATCAATAATTGATTTAGAGAAACAAAAGAAAAAAAAGTCCACAAATACCTTTTAAGTCACAAACCAATTAAAAAAGATCTCACTTTATGATTCACACAGAGTGTGATATATATTTGTTGACATATTCCATTAAATTAGGCAGAGTGAACAAACTCTTTAGTGGTTTGCATTATCAACATGTAATCATAGATGTAAGTATAAAACCATTTCTCAATATTGGAATCAAAACATATTATACAAGGGATGCAGTTATTAACATAATTCTTACAATTAAAAAGTCAATACCTTAAGCCAGCACAAATCTGCAGAAGCCTTGGTTTGTATAAAAATCAATGTGCAACAAATTCTTCATCATAGAGATTCTGTATCAAACACATATAAAAGCAATGCAAAATCTATGTACAATTAGCATCTCACAAACGTGCAGATATATCAGACGTCATACTGAAGTCCGTGGTTTTCTGATAACTAACTGAACAGGACCCTCAGAGACCGTTTTAATGATGTTCCAGGCATCATAGTGCATAAGGCCTTGCAAAGACCTGCCGTTGATGGCTAAAAGTTCATCTCCGACATCAATGACCCGGGACTGCTCAGCAGCTCCTCCTGTGTGGTGACAGAGAAAACACAATCTGAACTTTCCACTTTTCATTTATTTTTGCTTTCTCCTGATTCACAGATTACACCTTCTGTCTCCCCTGGTGGACATCCTTAAATGTTTGAGTAGAGCACTCACCACAAAAAATGCGT
This sequence comes from Hybognathus amarus, assembly GCA_030378365.1. NCBI lineage: Eukaryota > Metazoa > Chordata > Actinopteri > Cypriniformes > Leuciscidae > Hybognathus > Hybognathus amarus. Next base: position 421,116 of record JAQIUQ010000522.1, read on the forward strand.
TTTATGTAGAGAGGTCGATCTCCATGGGCAGATGCTTTGCCTCCATCTAGACTGAACCCTAGACCAGCTGTGGTCTTCTGTAACTCCACACTCAAAGCCCCGTCTGGCCCCACTTCCACACCTACAACACATCAAGCAGCCAATTAGGAACAGAAAAGGTTATTTTTTCTGAATGATAAAATTCACAAAACCACACCCAAGTTAATGACTGGCCGCGAGTTTATCTTTGGCATGAGAGTGACAATGACTTCAGACACTCACTTGTTTTATGTTCCCTGATGCTGACTCTATGGCCAGGAGAGGGGCAGACGACAGTCTGAAGAGGAAGTTCTTGTCTAGTTGATGTTGGCTCAGTGTTCTTGTCTTTCTGGATGACCACTAAAGCTTGTCTCGGCCGTCTGGTCTGATGAAGGCAGGACAGCGCCTCTCCGTGTGTGATCCCACTCAAGCTGGTCCCGTTTATCGACAAAACCCTATCTCCTCTGTGAATGGTACCTTCCACTCCTGCCACCCCTCGAGTGAACACCCGATGGACCTGTGAAAAATAAATATTATTTATATTTAGTCTAACTTAGTTTAGATGGTGAGTTATTTTAAGCCCTATTCGCATGAGATTAGTATTATCTGGTGACCTGTAGTAATTTGTAATAATTGCGGAGTTCGTCTGTGATCTTAATCCCCTGCGAATCGTCCATGTCTGTAATTTGTAAAGTAAAAATTCCCCGCAAATTACCTACTATATTTCGCCGAACATTTGAGGTTGTGTGATAATATTAGTCCCGTGCGAATCTCTGTGATTTGGCCGGATCGTATATAATTTTTTCAAGGTTTTTGATTCATCTGCGCCTTTTTATCCATCTTTCGCGGAGAATAGAGGCTGATTTGGAGTGTTTTGATAGTATTTTGGGTGCGAGGTCATATCGCTAGTACAACTATACAATTTGCAGAAAGAGAAAGCTATACCATCAGAAGAGCAAAAACAAAAAGAACGATTAGATGGAGATGAATGACATGTTTAGCAGGATATGGTAAGGACAATTCTTCTGTTTATTATATACAGCTAAACATAATAAAGACAAGACATTTCAAAGCTATAGCCTAATGACATCATATCCGGGAGATAAGTCAGTAAATTCGAGTAAAATCACAGGCTTCGCTTATCCCGTGTGAATGCGCCATATAGAAATTCAGATGTGGGTGGGTAATTTCAAATTTACACATGGTCCCCAGGTAATACTTAATCCTGTGCGAATAGGGCTTTAGATGAATCTGTACAATACTACTGGTTCATTTTATATACCACTAGGGGGTGTCAATGTGTATTTAAAATGCAACTGAATTTTCCATTTATTTATGAAATAAATAAAAGGTTTTGCTTACAGTAATAGATTTCTGCTCGAGATCTACTCCTCCAGCGATGCTAAAACCCAGTCCAGATCCCTGCTCTTTGGTTAAGATCACAAAGTAAATGTCATCTTTAACCTAGATAAAAGATTAATGAAATACTGGTTAACCTTTTTGAAATGAAAAGAAATATATGAAGCTATGAATATGGCCCATAAAAATAATGACTAAAAATAAAGTAAAAGAAGAGAAAAAATATACAGTTAAGTAACAATTGTGAGCTTTATAAAAATGAATAAGCCAAAACAAAAGCAGTTCTGTAAATAATTTTAATAATCTTTAAAATATTATAATTTTAAACTGAAATGAAGCCGGAAGACATAATAAATTACCTCTGAAAGAGTTTTTGTTTCCTGTATGAGACTGGTCACATTCACTTTGGTTGTGAGGAAACACAGAAGATCTTGCACTTTTTGTTGGTCCGAAGAAGAAGATTCAAGGTCTTTCAAACTGTCACAGGAGACAAACCGATATCAGCTGTAAATGTTTGTCCTATCCAGGAACGTGTCTAAACGTTATCAACTAATGGTTGTTAAAAAAACATTGATTGTGGTTTTTATGAGGAAGATTTATGCAGAAATCAGTGTCATACAACACAACACTGAAATAATTACTATGATACGTGCTGAAATACAGAACCATGACAATAAAAATATAAAAAAATAAAATAAATTCAAAACTAGACAACATCTATTTGTTTGTTATGCAAACCACTGCAATCCATCTAATATCAACTTTACACATATTCTTTTCATTGCACACTATAAGCAGGTCTTTACTCACCTTATAGACCAACATGATAACCCTGTGACCTGGCCTTCATGTTGCTCTCCATTACTGGTTGAACCAAGAGCCCCAGTGTCAACACTGCTCACCCTTGTCATCATAGTGAACTGCAGGCTGTGTGGTGCTGTATCTATGGATCTGCAAGGGTGGATTTCCAGCTCCGTCTTAAAGATCACATTTCCAGGGTCACTGGTAAAATCCTCAGAACACAACTTGTCCAGTTCAGGCATGCTCAGTGCCTTTATCTCTCTCAATTTGGAGCCGTGACAGGCCTCCATGGGCACGGGCATTGCGGGAGCGAAGTACTGGTGGCGTGTTTACGGTGGTCGGATTCTGAGAGGACTTAATTCTTACCTTCTCTTTCATAACAGCTTCTGTGGTTTGGTTCAAAGGAGTGGATTCAGAGTTGGTGGAACTAGAAGACAAATTCTGTGGATATGGTAGAGATGGAGTTGAGCTCAAACTGTCTACACATGAGCTGAAACTCCTCCTCAAAGAACGACTGTCGTTGGATTGACTGCTAACAGATCCAGCATACCCAGAATACCTCCGGTTTAGAGGTGACTTGGAATTAATAGCATAAAACGGAATGTCTATACACCTTACAACAGATCGATCAAAGCTGGCCAGATTCTCAAAGGACTGGATTCTTTGACGAACTGAGAAGGGGTTTGGGTCAAGAGACCCACTGGTGTCTGTAGAGCAGCTCCTGCGTTCTAGTCCCCTTAGGTACAGTTTGGATTTGTTTGAGTTGAGACTAGAAGTAGCATCTTTATTATTTGAGTTCCTAAAGAGACTTTCTTCCTGGCCATTGGAATGCATTTTCTCAGCAGTTTCATTTGCCTTATTAGCACCACTATGCTGTGGACAACTAGATGTAGAAGTATTGGTTGATTCTAATGGAATTGTGTTACTTCCAAGAGAGGGGACAGAACTTGATGCCTCCCAGTCAACTTGATCAACCGGTACAAGAGACCCACTGGTGTCTGTAGAGCAGCTTCTGCGTTCTAGTCCCCTTAGGTACAGTTTGGATTTGTTTGAGGTGAGACTAGAAGTAGCATCTTTATTATTTGAGTTCCTGAAGAGACTTCCTTCCTGGCCATTGTAGTGCATTTTCTCAGCAGTTTCATTTGCCTTATTAGCACCACTATGCTGTGGACAACTAGATGAAGTATTGGTTGATTCTAATGGAATTATGTGACTTCCAAGAGAGGGGTCAGAACTTGATGCCTCCCAGTCGACTGAGGCCAAGCTTAAATGACTTGCATTCACGACTTCCTTGCGCGTGAGCACAGGTGTAGACGATGAAGAGGAAGAAAGTCGTACCTCAATAAAAGTTCTTTGAGTGCTGACAACAGTGACCTCCGATTTCGAGACTTGATCCTTTAGATCCAAGACTAGCTCCTTCTTGGAAGGCTTGAGTTCTTCTTTAGTTGTGTTGATGGGATTTGCCTTCAAGGTACTGGACACAGTTGACTGACTTTTGTCAGTTTTACAAGAAGAAACCCTGATCTTCTCAGAAGGTCTGGTTAATTTAGGGCTACCAGTTGGTGTGGTTCTTTTGGAGTGGAGTTTAGGAGACTGACTTGGGGAGCTGAGAGCTTTTTTCTGTACTGGGCTTTCGGCTCTGGGCGATCTAGTGACAGCCTGTTCTTGGTCTTTGGATTTACTTTTAATACTTAGACCCTTGAGTTTAGAAGAGGTGTTTGACTTTTTATCATCAACTTTGAGTCTACTTCTCAGCAGGGGCGAGACAGGAGTGTCATTAGGGGTTTTTGTTCCTAAAGATCTGACACTACACGTGGTGGATTTACTCTGGTTCTGGGAGAGGGATAATTTCAAGTCAAGTATGGAATGAACTGTCTCTCTCTCCTTGTCTTTTGGAGCAAGCGTAGAGGAGACCTGCTCACTAGTTTTGCCACTGGTATAATTTGATGCCTTGGGCTCGGACACAGTTGACCTCAGTGGCATTGGTCCAGTGTTAAGTTTCTCTGAGAATTGGGATGCATCTGAAAGCAACTTAGCAGTCCTCTCTCTGACTTCTCGGGGTGACGTGGCAGTTGCGTTGAGTAACAGGGGAACAAGTGACATCTGCCTGTGAGATTTGAACAGGCTTTACAATGGTTTCACATTTTTCATCAGTGTTGCAGTTTGATTGTATTCTCTGAGATGCACACATTTCCTCCTGTTGTGTGAGAGTGTGTCCACTATCCCCATTTAAAAGAACATCATCTAATACTTGAGGACAAAGCTTGTCATGTAACTTAACGAGATTGCTCTCTTGTGAAGCCTTGTCTTGCACTGAGAGTGATGGAGAATGTGGCGATCCATACAAGCAAATGTCTTGTCAACAGTCTGCAAGAAAGAAATAGCATTGACAGTAGCTGGAGTACAGCCCTCTGATTGGCTGAATGCGGGTTGACTGACAGTACTGATACAGAGCTCCACCTCCTCTTCATCCGAGTCAGTGTCCTGAGGACCCTCACAGTGACCTTGAGACATCTCTATTTTGACAGCACTGACTGCAGAGTCACTCTCAGAGTCACTATCCTCCACCAGACTGTACATACTTGGTTTCTCTCCATGGTCTTTCTCCAGAGGGACAACGTCCTCTGCCAGATTACTAAAGTTTCTTGAGTAACTATTTAAAAATGTCTTTCCTACAGGAAAATGGCAAGCATTGTTCCCTACATCTAGTGCAGAGAAATCCAGGTTTGGTTGTGATGGTGCTGCAGTCTCTCTGTCATCTACTTTACTGAACTCTTCTATTGTAATTTTGTCCGTATAACCCAATACATTTTGGTGTTTTTCTTGGATTTCTGATGAGTTCAGTTCAGCTATTACATCATCAATATTAGTGACAGGCATGCTGTTGGTGTGGACTGCTAATGCCTGTTTTGCATTTGTTTCTGATGATGGACTTTCTTGAGCCACAACTGAAGTTTTGTCCATATGATTCCTTTCCTCTGGAGGAGGCCTAGGTGCCTCCAATTTTGATGAGCCCTCACAGCCAGAGGACATAATCAGGCTAGAAAGTCGATCTACAGCTGCAAATGTGGACAAAAATACAACATGGTTAGACATTACAATATATATATCTGTGTGTGTGTGTGTGTGTGTGTGTGTGTGTGTGTATGTACAGTATATATAGTTTTTTATTTTTTTTAATTACTACAAATGTACAGGTCAGTTAATCAACACTGGTCATCACATATGACAATTCAAACTTCAACTCAATAATAGGCGGTTAAAAACCTTGAACAGAAAAAGAGAATCACTGGATATGACTCTACATCAAGACAAGTCCTACCATATAAGTGCACCACTGAGGTCTGAAAGACAAGCTACAAATTGCATGTTTTTTAAATTAACATTCCACTGGAAAATATTCATACTAACCCTTTTCCAGTCTCCTTAAAATATGCTTACATAATTAAATTATAAGAAACCCATGGCAATACCCTTGCAATTCATTCCATAGTCTGATATTTCACAGATTCAAAACTTGTTCTGATTCTGTTGTTCATTAGTGCTGTTAAAAACCAGCAAAACAGAAAAAAACAGAGGGAAACTTTGGACTACTATGAAACAATATCTCTGAGAAAAAAATGTGAGTCTCACTCTGAACATACCAAGGGATTGTAAAGATACAAAGACAAAGTGCAGATTATTTTTTCTCCAGTGACGTAACACTGGCATCCTGGAGGCATATTTCCTAAGACTTTATTCAGTTTTACACCTCTGAATATTCCATTCACAATTTCCTGAAATATTTCATGCATTCAAAAGACATTTCACTGGACAAAACTGAAAAACATAGACCTTATAGTGCACTCAACATGTGCATGTTATTCTAAATATTAGACACAACTGATAAATGCTCATGCTTACATAAATGTATATGAGCATAATTATGCTGTATATGATGAACATGATGAATCATATATAAACGTGGTGACGGCAGGTTTAGACAGACAATGACAGACGAATGACATTAATACACTACATTTCACTTGTTGGTTGAGGCTATTGCTCTGCATGATGAGATTCAAAAGTAGTAAGAATAGGAAATGTTTTGACCAAAATTAAATTTGAATAAAATTTTTGTGTCAGTCAGAGCAATAACACCAAATCTAGATCCTAATTGACTAACAGTCTCTAGGAAGCATTAGTGCCATTACTCTACACATCTACAGTGGCTACGGTAGTAAAGTAATCAATAGTCACCATTGACAAATAGCCAGCAGCCTGCAGTTCCCTTTGAGCTGGAGTAGGGTACTGCCAGAAAGGGGAGGACTGTAGCACTCCTATCTCTTTAAAGCAGCATGGGAAAAGACAGACTGATCTCTTTATTCCAGCGGCAAATCTACCTGTCCTAATGGTCTTTTGTAAAGGATATACAAGACCTGTTTATCCTGCTAAATTGAGATATATAATTTAGGGATCAGCTTTGATTTTTTCTATAGCACCATAGCCTGCAGTAAGGGAGGAGGGGATATGGACAATATTTTAACAAGCCATCTAGAGCATTATGACACTATATATAACACAGAACTGACAGCTATTCTCGATGATATCAAATTCATAGCGTTTGATTTGTAGATGTAGATGTAACTTGGGACCTGTATGAGTATATTTTGCCAATGTAGTGTGCAGAAGGTTTTTGATCAGATTAGGGAAAATAGCTTATGACTATATAAAAGTGATGTTTTAAGGAGCTGTTTATTAAAAAATGAAATCCCTCGTGCTGATTCAAACCCCGTATGACTTTCCTTTTCCACAGAACAAAAAAGAAGAAGAATTATATTCAATTACAAAGATGCAAAAGGACCATGCAAGCAGTCCATACAACCTGTGCACTATTAGAAGTTATTTGTGAGAGTAATCATTTTGGACCAGTTTTGTGGTGCTGTTATGGCTAATATGTGTTCTTTTAAGATTTAAACGTCAGTCACCATTAATTGACTGTTCGCAAAAGCCACGCCCCTAGTTATTGTTAATACACCAATCAAACAAATGGTCAAACATGACCTGCGCGACAAATTGTCATGACGGGAAGATGTATACCCGTGCGTGTCAGTGACCTTTTTTGGAGCAATACCTCCTTGATATCCTCCAGATCGAGGCACAAGGGGTTACAGAATGCAGTGGAGAGACATATTCAAAATATTCAAATACGCAATGAAGGAGACACGACTACTATTGAGGCGAATGCTTATACCAATCTCAAGCCAAATCTGAGAAACCCCATGACCTGTAACTTACCTAAAATACAACCAGCAAAGCCTTAAAGAGGATTTTATAAGCTGGTTCAGTGGATAATTGTTTGGAGTTAGAAATATACAACTCACGCTGCATACCTCAGATACAGGATTATACATTCGCTTTAACAAGAAGGTTGTTCATTACCATGGCAACCGCTTGCGTGTCATGCTGAATACGATTTTCGTGTTTAAAAAGCAATTATACATAAGAGAAAGAAAGATGCAGATAACCATACATTATTTAAGGTTATTTCTATTCATTATGATATTGATATATGAACTGATGTTGTCAAGTAAGCTTCAAGCTTTCTCTATAGCGGACGTGTACTCCTCTAAACTGTAACTTAGTCTACGGGCGCTGCTCTGCTAGTTGACTGCTGCTCATTTCCCCCCAAAAATATAATGTTAACAACAACCCTTTAGAAACGTAGTTCGTTTGTGGATCCTTGATCTACATTCTCCATGTTTCTTTGACTAACCTCAGTGTCCATGTTCGACACATTTACCTGGGAGTGGGGCCGTCCACACTGTTTTAAACATTGTAGGCACTGCTCATGTTGTGTTTTCAGCTTTGGAAACGGAAGAACACAACTCCTCCAGACAATCTATCGGGGTGATCCAAAAAATCTATCGGCCGTGGGCGCACCGCTTCACCATCTTGCTTGGAGTTAAATGTTTGACGGCCATGCTCACATAGTAACGTTTGCAATGACGTGTGACTGGACAATGGCCGTTTTGGGGCAGGGGCCAGCGAAAGGTCAATTGTAACTGCATGAAAAATTTCTCCTTGTGTGTTCCACTAAAAGAAGAAAATCAAGTGGGTTTGCGACAACATAAGGGTGAGTGAATGATGAGAGTTTTCATTTTGGGGTAAACTATTCACTTGAAGGAATCACCCTTCTTTTGGAACATTTAAATGACCAGACATACATTGCAAAATTCACCAAAGCTATAATCAACTTATCATCAGTTAACTTCAAGAAGCAATAGATATGCTGCCAACTCACCTGAGACTGGCTTCTTAATCTCTAAATTCAATGTGATTGGCAGGTTGTGCATGAGGTCACAGATCTCCTGATAGGTGGATGTACACACAGGGGTGTCACCAATTGTTACAATCTCATCACCAACGCTCATTTTCCCTGAGGCTTCCTGAAGGAATAGATAGGAAACAAATGGGTGAAATACATTCATCAGATTAAAGCATAAACAGCTGTGTGAATTTGGACACTTGCCTGGCACCAAGTATCATGTATTGTAAACAGTAGGTATGGGAATTGTTAAGCATTTAATGGTTGTATTGAATAGTAAACTAATAATAACAAATTAATGCTATTTACTTTCCAAAATCATGTGATCATTTCAATGGTAAATCAGCATTCTTCTTTTAAAAAGTGTCTTTCTTGGATACAGCATTAGCTGAATGTTAAAAAAGCATCACAATCAATCAAACCATCGCAATTTCCAACCTACCCTTTCAGCAACACCACCTGGTCTAAGCCCTGTGATCAGCACCTTGAGTGGAGCAGACTTGATCTCCAGATCCAGACCAAAAGACTCGGTCTCACCACGCTGGAGCACAATCGTCTCAATGGTGCAGACCCCTGCTAGCTCGCTGGATTCACCCTTCTTGCAGTGTAGCATCCTGCAGGGCGGCCGTGGGCTAATCTGTGTTACCTGGACAGGGGTTGCTGGGAGTAAAGTTGGTTCTTCACCCTTGGCCTTTTGTGGAGGGCTAGGGCACTCAATGCTCATCATGCTCTTGACACGAGTCACGGCTTTGTGCTCCAGCTTGGGTGAGCGTTTAACCTCCAGCCCTTCTCGATGGGGTTCTTTCTTGATGCCCAGGTTTGTTCCTCCGGCTGCCTCCACACAGCGAATGGGCATGAAGGGTGATTCGGCGCCAGGAGGGCCGCTAGTTCCTTCCTCAGATTCAAGCGAGCTGCCGTAGATCGGAGTGGCTGATTCGCTACCAATTTGTCTGTGGCTCTCGCTACTATCCTGGCTTTCATCATCGACTTCAAGAGATGATGTGGCTATAATAATACCAGAGTCGTCCTCTTGGTGGTGATGGTGGCCGACCTCTGACTCCCCACGGAGACGCGGCGAAAGGGGCCACTGTCTTCTTCAAGACCGGTCTCGTCATCACTGGGCTCATCCTCATAACAGATGACCCGGCGCTGACGTAGAAGTGGGCTACGAACAGAACTCGGGCTGCTTCCCACGCTGGCCTGTTGGGCCGTGTCTACGGTGCAACCAGCCCTGCCTGAAGCTTTACAACATTCTGGAGTAGTGGGACTACTATCTGAACCTCTAGTGGAACCATCCCGAAAGACTGTTATGATAACAGGACAGAAAAACACACTGTTTTAGTGACAAACTCTGACTGATCTCTAAATCAGCATGACACTTTAGATTCAGTGGACTTACCATGTGACTGAGGTGCTGCTGATTCCTCCATAGACGTAATACAGGTCCTGCTACAATGCAGCATGTCATCATCACTGGAACCCATCGCCATGGTCTCAGAGAGGAAGATTGGCTGGGTACATCGTGAACCGAGAAATACTGAGCGAGCTCTGCCTCTGAACTCAATGAGCCTTGCTGTCAGGGTCAGATGAAGTCATAAAATCAAATGTTTCTGAAGATCAACAACATTTAGAAGTTTGCAATCAATGGCCCCAAAAAGTATTCAGACACTTCAAAATGAAAAATGTCTGAATGCCACTGTATTAGATATAAAATGCTTATACATTTTTAATTATCAACACAAGGTGATTTTTAGGTGGATGTAAAAAGTCAGTGGTTCTAATTTTGAACACATTGCTTTGTCATTTGAAATCTAGCAAGTGTTTTTGAGGAATGTTTTACTTGAAAAGTATTTTTGCCATATTTCTTTAAAATAAATGCTATGTGGTTTGGTATTCTGTTATATAACAGAGACATTTTCATGTCAATTTCAAGTAAATGAAGAAAAGTTTTATGGATTTGGATCCAAGTCTATTATCTTGGACAAGTTGAGTCCTCTGTAGACTAAAGCTTCTAGTTTACCCTGCTGGCTGGCTCTAGGAATCTCTTCATGGTCCAGCTGAGAGCAGGATTACCCTCACCCTGCTTGACTTTAACCGTGGGAGATGGACTCTTTGACGGCAGACCTGCAAAAGCGAGCACAAAGAAAAATACATTGTACTTCTTCAACTTGGAAACTTGCTGTGGTACAAATCACTGTTTTCCAGTAACTAATCAGAGACTACAACTGAATCAGAATTTCAAAGCAAATATTTGGAAACTTAAAGCTGCAGTCCGCAACTTCTCCTCTTTGTTGCCATCTCTGTTCGAAATCTACAATTGCAGTTATTTGCGGAGTTATCATCTTTACGTGGGTTGTAAATCGGCATGAAACAGCACGGATGAACACAGTGAGGCGATCGCTGCTGTCAGTCACCGCGCTGTGTGGATACTGTCATACAGAATCACAGATTCACTTTTTGAAAGTTTGACCAACATAAGAATTTTCACCAGAAAATGTCTTCTGAACAAGTAACATCCACTTTTGTTCTGATCAACTAAGGTGGAAAAAGTATTTGACATGATAAGCTTCGTTAGATTTATTCAATGTGATTTACAGCAACCTTGCAAATTATAGCCTACTTTGTTCTCAAATTGTTCATGTTAACATCAGCATTGCGTGACTAATGTTAAATTTAATGTGTTTTATGGTTACCTGTGTAGTTCAGAATTCATTTTCTCCATAATAGCAAAATGAGAAAGGCACAACAAAGGAAACTCCATAACTGTGTGAATTAAGAAAACGTACTGTTACACGATTAAACTATTGAAATGTCTTACTTGTCCAGAAAAAAGTCATCTCTTCTTCCGTTTTGAACCCCTTAAAAACATGGAGTTCATGCACTTTTCAAAAGCCCCGCCGATGTTTAAATCCTTGTTCATTAGTTATTAACTTAAGGCCCGTTTACATGACACAGTTTTCAACTGAAAAGAAAAAAGTTAATACGTTCTGGACGTTTATATACACGACAGTGTCCTTTTGGTGGCCTAAGAACGCAAACTTTGAAGAGGGTTTCAAAATGCAAGTTTAAGCTATACACTGAAGCATTTGGCTTTTAAAGCCACGAGAAGCACAGTCAAAAGTGGCTGCAGTCAGACCAGGGCAAAGGCACTTTACCAAGTGTGTGGGAAGAATGACTATCTCTGTGCGTGGAGCGAGTGATCACTTCATCCATCTCCAGTTCAGACACCTGTGGGTGAGAGATGAGAGCCATTGAATCTCATAGACCATGCAAAAACATTGCTATATCCTGAGCTTAAGTCTTGATTAAAATATCAAGTATAAATGTCTTGATCTGATATTTACCTTAAAATGAGGCAAATGACAAAATAACATTTCTGACCACCAGGCGGCACTGTGATTTAAGCAATATACACTGCCCAGATCTGTTTCATAATTCTGCTTTATTAAACTAAATGAACTGATTGTAATCATACTGTGTAAGGTAATGTTGACATGGACTCTTAAAAAACGAATTTTCAGACAAAAAAAAAAAGAAATGTATGATACTGGTATTTTGGTATTTCACATTAAAGAATATGCATTAGAGTTAAATAATGTAAACCATTTAGCCTAGATGTTTTGATACTACACTTTTAACCACTCTGCTTAAAGAAGATCCCTATTTGCCTTTATACAATTCTAGGCCAAACTGACTCGAGATGAGATCAGGTTTTGCCAGATTTATTTCAGATGACTTTTATTGTTGACTTCAATACAAGTCTTTCTCAATTCAACAAAGCCGATAAAATGTAACATAAGAAGCACATCATCTTGAGTGCAAAAAAACAGACACTTCACGGCACTGTACTGCACAAACAGGCTTAAAAACCTGGTTGTCTTTAACAACAAATCCACCCAAGGAGCACTTTTACAGCTCATCTGGATCAGTCATGAGCCTCTACAGTCTACAGGAAGATATATAATATATATAAAAATCATTAAAACCCATCTGCACATACAGGCAACATGCCGACTGACACTTAAACCATGTATAAAACATGTCAGAGTTAAGAAATTAATGACCTTTGTGAGAAAGGCTTCTGACCTTGTGTCACACACAATATGTGTTGAGCTAGTAACACTTCTGGCACTCATTTATCAGGTCGAGTGAACAGTCAGCATATTCTAACCACCAAAATCTCCCGCTGTACCCCACCCCGGTGCACTTTTCTCAACATCTTGATTCATTCGGTGGATGAAAACCAAGTCGCGCTAGCAGAAGGGGGAGAGGAATGTTGTTTACTTTTTGTCAGGCTTCAATGATTCATACTAGAAGCATATTACAGCTTAACAGGTGTATGGTTCTTTTGATTTCCACTTGCAGCAGTCTAGCAGAGGAAGAGGCCCTTGTGACTGAAGCTGAAGAAGTGTGACCACATCACCAAACTGATGTTTGAGGTATATTTATTCATAAATTAAGGCTATGATTTTGAAGAGAAAACACAAAAGTGGCGTTGCGTCATCACTTTTTATTCTGCGTTTAGACGAGCGTTTTGTGTGGGAAATCGCGTACAAATGGTGACGCAAAAGTGTGTAAAATTCAATGTAGTATGCACTCCAGGCAGCTAGGAGTGCATACTACAACAACACCAAGTCCTCGCACCTGCATACAACCTTCACTGTCATGCGGACTTTTGCTTTTTACCGTTTACACGGGAACACGGCGGTGGAGCGTTTTTAAGATTTCCACTCTGGAGGGTGGTTTCACTTTTTTGCGTTTTTAAGCCTCAAAAATGCCGTCGCCGCGTAAACGAAAGGCACATCCGATATTTTTACGTTTTCACCCGCGAGCGTTCTCGTGTAAACAGGGCCTAAGCCAGGTTCTGAAAACCTCTATGGTAATATTTCTATGGACATAAGATATTTATTTCAATTTAGTTTTTTATTGAGCATGCATTGAGTGGTTTTGCAATCTCAGTTGTTAATGAGATGATGGTTAAAATATACAGTAGCAATTTCTATAGTGATGCTTAATAAGATACCAAGGTGAGGCTCCACATATTTGACTCTTACTTTGGGGTTCGGATGTCGGCTGATGATGAGGCTGACCGGGCCAGGTCCACATTCACTCAGGATAGCATAGGCTTCACTCAACGCAGCATGTCTCAGGCTCACAGAATCCACCTCCAGAAGCTGGTCTCCTCGACTGATACACAAATACACACATTAGCCATTATAATCAAGGATTGGATAAAAAAAATATTTTAGGAGAAGTAATATTTCCCCAAAACAGTATTTTCCATAGAGAAAAGGATTTCCACAAAAATGTTAAGCAGCACAACTGTTTTCAACATTGATAATAAAATACCAAATCATCAAATTAGAATGATTTCTGAAAGATCATGTGACACTAAAACGCAGGAATAAATTATATTTTAAAATATATTACAATAGAAAAATTCAATTGTAATAATATTTCACAATATTACTGTTTTACTGTATTTTTTTATCAAATAAATGCAGCCTTTAAAAACTAAATTGGTTAATTTAACATAAGTCTGGACTTGAATGTACCGCAGGGGATCATCTATTATTTTCTGAAAGCTGGTTCCAGCTGTGGGTGGCATAATAACTTAACACTGTCTTCACATGTTTGAAGTGAACCCTAGGTAATTTTAGCTGACTAAATCCATATGATTTAAGAGATTTATTAGGTTTATATTCAATAATCACACCCAAAATATATTTAGTTCCTAGACCATTGAGTAAGAGTGGATAATATACACCATATGATAATGGAGATTACTGTTGATGTATGCAGTCTAAAAGGTATTTTAAGTGTTAACCCAACTGCATTTGTTGTAAAAATAGACATGTCTGAAAGTGTATTACAGCCTTATCTTTCCATTCAGGCAGCTGCAACCACTTTCACAACCAGATCCAACATTCAAGACCACAATCTCTTGCCATAAAGACCCCCATTCATGGGTTTCTGGCTCTTATTGCACATTCTTTTTCAGTCTGTGAGGTGTTTCATCTAAACAGGAGTGAGCGCACAGACACACAAACTCGCTAGCTGCAAACACGTGTACAAACACATCGTGGGCTCTGTAGGGAAAATGAATATCTATGCTATTGTTTTCCCTAGTGAGGTCTCATTCCTGCCGCTCCCTTCCTTAATTAACTGTAAGTTAAGAATTTAAGATGATTGCTCAAAGGGGTCCAGTGTCTGCTAACTCAGACAAACCAGCACCATTCACTTATAACTACATGGAAACTTTAGGACATTTCACTGCATTAGCTATTGAGGAGTCTTTTTTTTCTTAGAAATGTATTATTCTTTTCTTAGAAAAGTACCTGAACTAAAAAGGGACATTTTCTTTCCGAGCCAATTTTCCACTGATTAACAACTGTTAAACATTGACAAACTGAGACTTGAAAAAGAAATAATGTATTTTAATTTTACCATTGAGCCCATGTACATGAGACTTGGGTGGGAAATGACCGATACATAACCAAAAGGCTACCTGAGTCTGCCATCCATTTTGGCAACAGAACCTGGTGCCAAGCTGTGGATGTATATCCCAGGAGCACTGTTTTCCAGTGTTAGACAGCAGGCTCCGATGCCCAGCCCCACACCTGGCTCTAAAACACACAAAACAACATGGCTAAATTCTTTAGTTCACTTCATGCAGGATTTCTGGGTCTAATTTCTATCATTTATCCTGGTTAAAAAGTATTATAGATATCTTGACGTAACAGGTGGCAAAAGTGTTAATGGTTTCTCAGGTAGATCCAAAAAACGCTGAGGTAAAAGTACTCTATGAACCTAAAGGAAACCAAGCCCAGTGTCTTTAATTTAAAAGACTTATATTTGCCTACAAACTGCAATAATATAATTCATGGCAGAGAAATATGTGGTGTCCCTGAACTGAATAAGTAACTCAAATAATGAGAAAGACGCTCGGTGGGTCTATTTATTAGCATGACGAGCCAAGAATAAGAGTTTTTTGGCAGGACGGTTTATTTGCACACAGCGCTTGACTCATACACAGATTTATACTGAAGCACAGGTGCATGTCTATTCGAATAAAATTAATGTTAAAATAATTCAATTTTCTTGGAATAAAAAATATTAAGTGTCAATTTCAAATGGCAAGGATCACGTTTTCCTATCAGTTTCAATGTTTTCTTCTCAAGATAAATAAAATGTAAAAATACAAAATGTACAAAACCATTATATACACTATCGGTCTAGAGTCTGGGGTCAGTAAGATTTTTTTATGTTTTTGAAAAGTAGGCTGCGTTTGAGAAAATTTGAAATATTTAGAAATATTATTGCAATAACTGTTTTATGTTTTCATACATTTTAAAATACATTAATTAAAATGTAATTTAACGTTGTAGTGGCAAATCTGAATGTTCAGCACTACATCAGACTTCAGTGTCACCTTCAGAAATCATTCTAATGTGTTGAAAACAATTGTGCTGCTTAATATTTCTGTGGAAACCGTGATTTTTTCAGGATTCATTGATGAAAAAAAGGACAAAATGTATTTTAAATTTATTTTGTAAAAGTATAAATATCTTTACTGTCATGTTTGAGCAATTTAATGCATCTTTGTTGAAAAAGTATTATATTCTTTCCAGAAGAAAAATCTTACTGACCCCAAACTTTTGAAACTGCAACTCACTGCATTTGTTTTTATCAAAAAGACATGTTAAATGGTAAATGGACTGCATTTGTATAATGCTTTCACAGACCCAATGGCCACCAAAGTGCTTTACATTTTGATTGTACCTTTGTGTAATGTAACCTCCATGATAATGCGATCCTTGGGACCAGGACCCCTACGAGAGTCCCCCTCTTCAAAGCTAGTAGGGACTGGAGTCCCACCACTGGCATTGGAGTTTGGAGAGCTGGATCTGCTGAGAAGGGTTGGCGTGGGACAGGGTGTAAGACTGGGGCTTCTCAGACGGGTCCTCACCGTTAGGGTAACTACCCCCTTCTTCAGTTGCTGAAAAGGAAGAAAAAGCTATCCATTAATGCTGGATGGGATTAACACCTTAGACTTCCAAGGAATTGCCTTTTTCCAGTGACGATAAAATTATTCATAGAAATGGGCCTGAGATAAACAGTCTGGAGCTAAATCTTCTCTGAGGATTCATGCACAGCTACAGGTGTTTCTGAGGATGACTGAGTAGTTTACCTTGAAGGTCTGAATGGCCTGCTGGTGTGTGAGCCCTTGGAGAGACTCTCCATTGACCTCCAATATCTCATCACCTGAAAAGTGGAGAAAGAAATGTCACCAGCAAAAACTAAAATCCTCGTGCCATGTGGTCGAGTACCACCTGCTTTGATCACAATTGTTCCAAGTGCATTAGAGCTATGGTTAAATGATCGGGAGTGTCCGTCTACCTTCTTTCAGCCTCCCGTCTGCTGCAGCTGCTCCACTGGGGAAAATGGTCTTGACGATATACCCATCCTCCCCGGGCTGAATCCTGACCACCGACAATACTGAAGCCGAGACCCTAGACACATTCAAAGACACATCTCGATGAGCCCGGATTTACAATAGTACAGGTGTTGACGTATTTGGTAAATGTAATGGTCCTTGCACAGAGGTTTCATTGTCCACCTCTCATATCCCATTCATTAAAATTCAAATCACAGAGTGAATCACCCCTAAATAAAATAAAGACCAACAGGATCAAAGCAGTTTATATGTAAAATGCTACATATGTGAACCCTCATGGTGACTGCATGTGTTGTCCTGGGTGCAGGGCCTTCCTCACCTTGCCCTGTCCTTTCATCAGGACAATGTTGGAGATTATGGATGGCTGTGCCAGTCGCCATGGAGACTCCACTTGAACAGTGCTCAGGGAACGGGCCGATTTCTTCAGCGATTTGATATTCCTGAAGAGGATGATAAAAGAGGTTATGAATAAACAATGAGATGATAAAAAAGGCTTTATTTTTATTGTGTTTAACTGGTTACAAGGAAATAAGCAGCTACTGCCAGTAATCCGTTCCTATGAAATGCTTTGTTAAGGTTTTTCCTAAGTAAGTCACTTTGGATAAAAGCAACAGCAAAGAGAATGTAAATACTATTGTGCTAATCTTATTGTAAAAAAAAACAAAAACAAACTGAGACTAGATAAACTATACTATATTTAGGTTTATTACAGGGCTCTCTGGAATACTTTATACTGATTGGTCAAAAGAGGCATTCTATATATATATATATATATATATATATATATATATATATATATATATACATACACACACACACACACACACACACACACACACACACACACACACACACACACACACACACACACACACACACACACACACACACACACACACACACACACACACACACACACTTTTCAATAATAATGATAAATTGTGTATTTGACTGTTGTCCCTTGGTTGCCCCCTCCCTGCCCACCTAATACATGATATATATTTAATTATAATTTAACCCAATATCTGATCATCCTATTAGGGTTTATTTTCCAAATAAGAAAAATTAAAATGTACATTGTCCCTTAAAGGGATACTCCACTTTTTTTTTCTGGAAATAGGCTCATTTTACAACTCCCTCAGAGTTAAACAGTTGAGTTTTACCATTTTTTAATCAATTCAGCCGCATTTTCTGATATTTAGAATAATATCATTGACCAGACAGTTTCTGGTCTCATTGAGTTCCATAAGTAGGAAAAAATATATACTATGATAGTCAATGAGACCAGAAACTGTCTGGTTACAGATATTCTTCTAAATATCAGGAAATCGGCTGAATGGATTCTGAAAACGGTAAAACTCAACTGTTTAACTCAGAGGGAGTTGTAAAATGAGCATATTTCTCAAAAAAGTGGAGTATCCCTTTAACTTGTGTAAAGGACATGACTACATAGTACTAATATAACAAAAGATGAAGCTCTGATGTAAGGTTTAAACTATACATACATTGTAATTACAAGCATTGTAATTAGCACAGCTAAGGGAAACCTTCCACCCACATGTAAAGACTGGATGAGCTGTATTTGAAGTGGCCATGCAACATAATCATTTTATTGGCTACCTGTCGGATACCAACAGTATCCAGCTGCTGTGGGAGGGAATGTTTGCGTCCTCCTCGCACTGGCTTTTCTGCCACCTCACTTCCTGGATCACCATTTTCCACGATAAGCTCATCATCTTCGCCAACAGACTCCAGGCGGCTCCCTCCACCTAAACATAACGACATCAAGACATTAACTTGAAATGTAAACTCTTAATTCAGTCATTTATATTCACAGCAGGGAGAAACTGATCTCCATGTCTGAATGTCTCTGCTGATTAATGAGCATAATTTAAAAAAAATCTATGTGAACTATTTCAGTACACCCTGATCTTGTACCACAATTTATCTATCATAGTGGTGGTGGGCCATTTGACGATTTTATAAGATGTCCACAAACTACTTTTCAGAGCGAATCGAAGAGATTGTGACCTTTTATTTCCTTTTTATGACCTTTTATGTAATAATGTTAAACTGCAGCTATGATCTGCGCACTAGATGTCTATGCGGACTAGCCAAATTAGCCAAAGTGTCTCTATCATGTGCCTTTCAACAATTCAACAGCAGTTGGGCTGTACCATGAATTTCGTCATCCAACGATTATAAAACCGTGAAAATTGAGATAAAATGATCATTGTGCCGCATACTTTTCCTTTTCTTCAAAACTGTATGCTTACACCCTCAAACTTAACTTACAAACCAGTTAAATTATGTAACAGGATTGTCGTAAGATGCAGCTCTACTGCAAGACATGATTTATTTTAAAACGAGTTAGTAAAGGCACATTATACTGCGAAAGAGACTGACCCCCACGTGCTTTCTGTGTGACGGAGCGGAACACCGGATGAGAAAAGTGTACCTGGGGTTTTAGATGCGCACCTAAACTTTAATATAAACAAAAATGTGCCAAAATGTCTGTCTAGGTGAGTATTTACATAAAGACAGTAAGCTGTGTCTTAAGTGAATAAACAGTTGGGAAAGAAATCAGATGGGTGTCATTATATTAGATCTATGCATTCGGTCTTCAAGCCTAATGCAAATACCTGCTGTTAAAGTCCCTGTAAAGGCAATTCTACAAAAAAGTTCTAAACACATTATAAATGTTACATATGTATTGCTAAAACATATTACAAAGACTGTGAACTGTGAAGTACTGAAATGTGGCAGTTGAGACCGTTAAACAGTTTTTCACCATTGCAGGATTGTTTGGGCGGGGCTAAAACAGGGCTCGATGACGCACTGGAGCCCATGAGCTCCTGGACACACCCCTATTTGATGACGCACAGAGTCTGATCTCTCCCCTTACAAACAATAACACTCCCCGAGCACATTCGCATTCACCGCTCAATCGCGAGTGTCTGTCAGTACAATTAGTTACTACAGCTGAGCCTACAGTTTTCTAGCTAGCTATGCCTTCAACACAGAAATGCATAGGCTACTACCTGGATACGATCATATACAAAACAAATCGGTATATTTATTTAAATTCCCTAAAAACTATTACATCAAGAAGAGGTTTTTAGAGAGCCAACCTTGATGAAGAGCTGAGGATCACCGTCAACACCCGCCTCTGTAGTGATCATTTTACACGGGATCGTTTTATAAACTTTCCTCAGAGACAACTGGGATTCACTGATAATCCGCTGTTACTGGTGAACGGAGCTGAACCGACTATCTCCCGCCTCAGCGTTCATTCTCCCGTCCCGAAAGCAGTATCAGCTAATATCACCGTCGACAGCTGTCCCGCGAGTGGGCGTGGTTTCCACGCAGCCAGCGGACACGCCCCCAGCGTTTGAGAACAGAGGTAACTGCTCATTTTTTCAAGATTTTGATGGCTTATTTTATGTACTTGCCGGCTTTTTTTATCATTAAAATTTGGCTGGGGGGTGTTTTTCATTTTTCTGTGGTGTGACAAACTCAGAACACATAGTTTATTTGACTTTACAGGGACTTTAACTCATTAATGTTATCACTGACTAAATAACTTTAGCAGTTTTAAAATTTATTTGACTCATATAGTGAAAACAATGCAGTTGTTTGTTTTAAAGTTTGATGACTATTTTGACAACTGATTGTTTAATGCAGTACCGTGCTTTAAATTGTGCAAACAGATAAATCCATAGGCTTGTTCCAGTCTAGATATTTTCAATAGTATATTTCAAAATTGGGAAGATCATCAATTCAGATCACAGACCGTGATCATTTGTTATAAGATTGTGATATGAAGTTATGGGAAGATCGCCCACCCCTAATCTATCATAAAGAAATTAGAATTGGTGGATCCACCCTTGGCCAATATCCAATACAGTTTAATCTCATTACAAAGTTTTGATGCTCAGCACAGCAATGTTGAGACTTGATTCAACTGGACATGTTTCACCTTGGGATCTGCTACGGAACTTCATCGGTGTGGGGCTTCGGCATCCTTTGGGACCCTCAACCCTGCCACGTTCCTCCAGTCTGTCAAGATCTATAAACTTAAAGACAGAAGGCAGAAGGAATTAGGGAACATGCATTGAACAGAGAGAGAGACAGAAGACACCTGACAGCCCTTTAGATGAGAAACAGTGGAGAAAGCAACTGGAGTAAAAATTCCTCTGTTTCATGTGACAATTCCTCTAAGCCATAAACATCTGATTGTCCTTCACTGTGCAGGACTGTAAGGAATGTTGCAAACTCACGCTGGTGAATGCTTTCTTATTTTCACAGAGGGAGATCAAATCTCATGTGTACATGAAAGCCAATGCATTCATGGAGTCTACTTGGAGGTGTGGAATGGAAATGTGCCTTTTCTCGAAGTGATCCACTATGAACCAATTAATGTGTTTACCCTAAACAGTACAGATTGGCAAAACTAATTTCAATACATATTCAATTATATAAATTTGCTATCTATTGCGTTAGATTTCTGCTTGTAGTTTTGGCAAAGTAAAAAAAAAAAAAAAAAAACACTACACTACCATTCAAAAGTTTGAGGTCATTAAGGTTACATCTACACTAATCGTTTCAAAACGCTCTCCGTCCACACTAGCTCTTTAAAGCGTTTTCCAAAATTTTCTCATCCACACTTGAACGTCGGAAAAAACTAAAATCACCATTTATTCATTGCACATGTGTAAACCCTCATAAAAGCTCACTGAGATGATACGGACAGGCAGTGTTGGGGAGTAGTTAACTACAAGTAGCGAAGCTACTAACTTAACTACATTTTTCAGTAGCTTGGCAGTAGCTCAGTTGCTTTTTAAACAGTGTAGCTTTTCCAGTAGCTAACTACTTTTTGCAACAAGTAACGGTAACGGTGTAGTTCGAGCAAAAGCTACATTGCTACATTGTCGAGCCTGCGCGAATCAGTGCGATCACGCGATGCAAGGATATTCTTCTTCTTGTTAGATTACAAACTCATTTTTTTGCCATTACCGCCACCTGTTGTTTAATCACGCATCTTGCGGCTAACGGTTCACTGACATACAGAGGTGGGTTGACACACCCATATTATGATTAGCTATATAGCAAGACGTTACGGCAGATTTTGAGGATGGAGAGACAGCTAACGTTAATTACCCATGGTCTCATTTGTCCAAGTTCAATCAGTATTTTTGAGAAAATGTTCTACATGCAATTTATGTTGGATGTATATTTTGTTCTTGCAATGTTGTAGACTATTTGTTGCAATTTTGACAAACAGTCTGAGATATTTGAGTGTTGTGTGTAATAAAACAATACTCTTTGAAATCGTAATTGCATTGCCTTGTTTTGAACACTAAGTATTTTATATAAAACATTCCTCAGAGACTTATTCAGTTATTTATAATATACGTTGTTCAAAAAAAGCAAAAGTAGTTTCAATGTAGCTAGCTACTTTTTGATAGTAACTTGTAGTGTAACTAACTACTTTTCTAAACGGGTAGCTTGACTGTAGTTAAACTACTTTAACTTACGAGTAGCTTGTAGCTTGTCAAACTTTTCATTTTCATTGCCAAGTACTAATTTGAGCTGATTTCAACATTGATTTTAATAATAAATGTTTCTTGCACAAATCATCATATTAGAATGATTTCTGAAGGGTCATGCGACACTAAAGACTAAAAAAAGGTGAAAATGCTGAAAATCTGCTTTGCCATCACACCAATAAATGCCATTTTAATATATATATATATATATATATATATATATATATATATATATATATATATATATATATATATATATATATATATATATATATATATATATATATATATATATATATAATTTAAATGTAGAAATTTAAAATTATAATAATATTTCACAATATTACTGTTTTTACAGCACAGCCTTGATGAATAAAAAAAAACTATTTTCAAAAACATCAAAAGATTGGACCAACCCCAAACTTTTGAACTGGTAGTGCACATTGATGCTTTTGGCAGCCCAACATGTGCAAATGTAACAATAATTGATGCTATTTTTTAATTAGCATGGAACTATTATGTCTATCTCTGGTTTTATATTGTAACCACTAAAATCACTTTGCAGTAGAACATTCTGGGTCAAATTCAAAAGGTTCTGCATGCTTAAATGATCACTTATAACTATAAACATAAAATGCAATTAAGTCATTGTGTTAATTAACTGCAATTATATAGTTAACATTACATGTACAGAAGTCTTTGTTAGCTACGACTGCAGATATTTAGCCCAGGAAAAATTCTGCATATAAGGTTCAATAAAGACCTAGGGTTTTTTAAATATTTTTAGAGCATTTATTTTTGTAATAGAGGTCAATGGCATTTGGAAGTCAGACAACCTCTTGTGTTATTGTACCACTTTAATACTGCACCTACTTGGCTGTTGAGAAAAAAACAAACAAACAAAAAAACAAAGAGTTTTTTCTTTCAACCCTTCCAAACCGGCTTGAAGAATGAGCTTCAGTTTCACACAGCTTCTGTGTCCTGAAACAAGTTTGAACAGCAACATGTAAGGGGAAGATTCACTGCTCTCTTTTCAGGCATGCAGACAGAAAGCCCTTCTCTCCGTTGTCAGATATGAGATCTGTCTCCTGCATGAACAAGCTAGACTGAGCTGTTGCAGGTGAGCCTATGGGCTTCCTCGAACCCCATACCTCCGTGCCCCACAGGACTCAACGTGACAGTCACAGCTGCGCTCTTCTTCCAGATCCTTCCCTTTCCTATTTTGTTGAAAATGTTTTTTCCCTCCCTCCCTTTGTCTCATCAAAACTACTGAGCCTGACACTCCAGAACAGATCTGGAGACACGCCTAACACTGTCAGCACTGAACGCCCACATATTAGCAACCACTCATCGCCCTCTTCTGCTGTGGCAGGGTGCTGAAAGGGACTGTGAGAACAGTTTGGACAGGTGTTTGGATTCGGAATGGAAGACTGAAAGGGGAAAGCAAACATATGGCAAACTGAAAAATGAATTTGGCCTAATTATTTCCTGCGTTGTAACTTAATGATAGGGCTCTCACACTTTTAGACCAATGAATTTCCATTGCTTTGCCTTTTCCAGGCATTCATTATTATTGAATAAGGATTTTAAAAAACCCATTTATCAAGATCACACTCACAAAAAAGCCCTTTCTGGATGGTGAATTATTTGAAAGCAGGCCATACTGAGGGGGAAACACTGATGCATAGTTGTTCTTACATAATGCGACCAACAGCTACGCATGAAAGCCATAACAGGTGTGAATGCTGCTGAGCTCTAGGACAATCCTGCAAAAGATGGGCAGCGTATTCAATTTATGGATATTCTATGTCAGCTAAGCTTGTTACTGAATGTAAATGATGCACTTTGTTATTAAAACAAGCTGAAAAAAAGTGTAATTTACCTTTCAAAAAAGCAACATGCAGTTACTACAGAAAACAAGAAAAGTTTGTTTAAGTGCAGATGTTGTAGTTGCTGTAATTTTCATATTCAGAATTTCCCATGACTTTTCCAAGTCTGGAAATGATAATCACAATTTTCCTTCTACATTTTCCAAAGTGATAACTAAATAGAAAGCCACAATGCATCACTTTCAAAATCATTGGACCTATGAAAGATAACATCTGCAAAGTTATAATAAAAACAAACATGGCACATGACAGGAAGTCCTTCTGTACCAGGTCAATAAATCATGGGAAACCATACTGTTTATTCCTCCTTCAGTCCCCATCACTCTTTAAGAGCTCACACTCGGTCATTCATTAGACACTAAAGCCTGGAGGGAGAGGACAGCTCCCTAGAGAATAGAGAACACAGGATGAGAGGAAACTACAGGCTCCTTAAACCTCATCATCATGTCCCATAAGCCTTTATTTACAAGTATTCATCTTTTCAGTGATGAATGAAAATCCTACTGATGTTTAACTAGGCTAAGATGGTCTTTGTCTAGCAACACAAAGATTTTCAAAAGGGCTGGGCGATGAGGACAAAAAAAAAATCTTTTTTTTCTATTTGGATAAAAATATTTCATACCCTGCAAAATATTGTCCAACAAACAATGTTCATTTTGAAGGCAATGAAAACAAATGTGAATTTAACATTGTATTATATTAGTTGAAAAAAAAAAGAAGTTAAAACTGAATTACATTCTAACATTGCAACAACATTACAATCTACAAACAAAAACATTGATTTTGAAGTTGAAGTTAAATTCACTAAACTGAAAATGAAAATAAAAAAAAAGAGGAACACACATTCCCTCATCTAAGCTTAGTAAATACATTAATGCTATCATAAAAATACACTTACTTGCAGGTTCAAAACTTATGGAACATTTAAAAAACAAATATTTTAGCAAAATGTATATTTTAGTCAGAATTATTCCACTCCGTCTGTTTGGCGTGTATGCGAACAGCGGCACACGTTCACTGAAGTCTGTGACGTTTTGCGTAGACTCGCTTGCATAAGACTCATCCACTCTTAATAGCAAATGGAAATATTTGTATGACTTTCTAACATTTACAAATGGAGATTATACCTGTGAAATGTAAGTTATCAAACGCATTAAACAGTACATCGGTCAGAGAATCGAACAGATCAAGCCGCTTGAATTTATATGCATTAACTAGATCAATCTTCCTGACCATTTTCAAATCCATCCATCCATCCACCTTTCATCAAGTCATGTACATGTAGTGATTTAAATTGAACTATATACAGTATCTGTTACTGTTGTTTGCTATTTTTAAGCTTAAAAATTGTCAGTATAAGTAAATTACTAATAGGCACTAGAACATCATAAAATAACATTGGTCAAAAGTTTTTGTTCCACAGTAAAACAAAGCACGCTTTAATGCCCCAGATTCACGGCTACGTTCAGCAGGAGTTGTGGAATGCTAATGTAATTAGACAGCAGGCGGGACGGTTGCTCTTTTTCATTTTTTTATTTGAAAGCAAGATATGCAGTATAGACGCAGTGGGGGGGGGGGTATGACCCACTTTACTCTGCACCACAGAACATCTCAACCAGAGCACCATGGGCGCTGCTCTACAAAAGAGCCGCTCAAGTGTTTAACCCTAATACGTTGAGTTGTGTGGTCTTGTCAGTGTGCCATTGAAACGGTTAACGGGCCGGCATTAGCCTTGTTGTCATCGCTGATCACCAAACCAGCGCAATGTCTCATTTAGTATTGATTAAACATTAACGCTTTGTGATTTGATGCATGCCTGCTTGCGCAGAACAAATGAATAATTTGTTATCTGTGATGAAATAAACAAATGCTGATCCAATGGCTGCTTGGGTAAGCAGTGGCACTAATATTTTTCTGGCAAAACAACAGATAAAACCTCAAGAACATAAATGGGGGCCCTGGCGCACAGATCAAAAGAAGTAAACAGATAAAGCAACTGTGCTATCTTTAAAGCTGTATTTTAAATCACAACATGCTGCGGGTATTTATATTTTCCTAAAAAATATATGGAAAAGCTTGTTCTTATCAGACTATGGAAGTGCATTCGCTTTTTATCAAACACCTCAAAAAGGCGACAGTGAAAGTCTAACTCCACATACTCACACTAACAAACATTTATTCTAAAAGCACTGAACATTTATCAACAAAGCAAACTTTTAATCATAAACACTCTTCTACCGAAAACAGAAAACAGTCTGTTCTAGCTCGTTCTGAGGGCAGCTGAGGCAGCACCAGATGAAAGTGGCAGATAATCAGGCTGATAGGAGGCAAGCGTACGTACCGAGTCCTGGGTGGGCAGTGAAAGACTGCTGGCCCTCACGTCCTCCATGTCCGGCTCCATGTTCTCCTTCTCCTCCCCGGGGGAGGGAGAGGCGTCCGGACCTGAGCACGTGCTCACTAGGTCGGGCAAGCTGGTGGACGGGTACTTGTGGAAGTCCACTTCGGATTCATCCTGGGAAAGGAAGGAAGAGCAGCTGAAGGGAGCATGCTGTGGTCCGTTGAGCAGCCTGCGAGTATTTTTAACTTTAACTCAGAAAGCCAAGCGGCGAGCCCATCAGCGCTTCACTCTTCAATTTTTTAGCTGCTACGAGCATCTGCCTGTGACATCTTTATGTGCTTGAACAGCTGACACACTTTATACGAAGAACACATCAAGAACAGCTCATGATTTGAGTGTGAAGACGCCGTGCAGTGACACACACTTATTGATATACGCTAGTATAAGGCCAAACTCACCCTGCTGGCCACCACCAGCTGCACGAGTCCAGCAGTGGAGCGCAGGATGGCTACAGCCTCCTGGTGTGAGAGTCCAACAAGAGAATGACCGTTTATCATAAGTAACTCATTGCCTGCCTTCAGACGGCCATCTCTGAAAGCAAAAAAGAAGCAGAGAAACATGATCAGGACAGACCAAAAACAAGCAGCATACACTCCTCATGTCACGTTGCAGCTATTTAGGTGAAATGTTAATTGGATGTTAATCAGGAATTGATTGGATCATTACAAGCGGTTTCTATATGACAGGTAGCTTGATGACAACCAGAGAATATGACAACCTGTGATTATTCCTGATGAAAGGCAGGGGTTTTCAAACTGGACTCTGTTGTTATTCTTGACTAAAACAAGTTGGAAAAAAAACTGAAATAAAGCTGAAAAAATACATAAATATTAAGTGAAAAGCAAGCAAAAAACAAATTTTAAAGCACTAAAATTATGAAAAATTAAGATTTAAATTAGAGCTAAATATAATTTAGAAATACAAAAAAAAAAACAGATATACATAAGTAGTTCTTTGAAATGTTTGGGGTAAAAAAAAACACTTCTCTAATGAATCAATCACAACAAGTCCAGGAATGTGTTTCAAGAAAGTAAATATCTAAATGAATTTGAATCAAGAGAATATAGAACATAATTCAAACTATTTTATACTTAACATCCTTGACGCCCATTTATCATGGGAAGAGAGCAGGAATTCTCTTGGAGCTTCAAAACTTTCTAAAATCATTTCTGGATCATCCAGATGCAATTTAACTTTTTATTTAACTTAAAGGTGCAAATATCTAAATGATGCAATAGCTGTTGTGTTCAGGGTGAAATGAAACCAGTTTAATCATGCTTTATCAAGAAAAAGCACAAAGCAGTATTAATTTCATTGATGAATAATTAGTTTTTGTCCACAACATTTTGAAAATGATATGATAACTAATAAAAAACTGTTTTTGATGACAAAAACTATATTGACCTGTCCTTCTCAACGAATAAGTACAAGACGAAAATGTTAGGGAGGGACAATTTGCGAAGAGACTGTTCGCGTGGTAGGAAGGTTAGATGTGCATATGCAGTGAGTTAATAGGATAAAATTGCTGCATGACTTATAAAACATTTAAAAATGTCAACATCTGTGAGAAAAAAACAGACATCCAGATAAATTTCACATTTGATGTAAGGAAAACAAAACCGTTTGTACATCCCTGCGAAACATAAAGAAATTTACAGTACAAATACAGGGCTCATCAAACAATAAGGACTGCACGATGGCCAGGGACAGTTGAAGGAATCATTTGACAAAACTTTGATCATGCATTTGCATGGGATTTGCCAATTTAAATATTAAAGCAATTTTAAACTATTCAAGGAATATAAAACAGAAAAGAGACCTCAATCAGATATGATGCCTCTCTGACAGTGCTGAATTGAGTTTCCCTTCCCTTCTTATTTTGCTTATAAGGACACATACACAACAACAATTTCTAACTGCCTGTTTTGGTGAGTATTCATTTAAACAGAGTTGGTTATATCTTAAGTGAAAGTAAACAGTTGCGAGAAAATCAGATGTGTATCAAATGAGCTGTGCGTTCTTAAAGTGACTTATAAACCTTAAACCTTATAAACCTTAAACCTTATAAACCTACTGCCGTCCCTAATGTTAATTCAAACGACATAACACAAAGAGAAAATCATTCACTGCTCTTGACTGAGTAACTTTAGTAGCTCGTATGCACTATTTTACATTTGATTACTTTAATCAATTTCTGTAATATTTCTCACTTGAATACTACTGTTAAACCTACTTGACAAACTTAAAGCACAATTTATTTATTTTGTATCTTTGTTTAAATGTATTTATTTGTCTCTTATCTTATGTAGATATGATATCTTATGATATTTAGTCGACCAAAATAAGACTAACAGTTCGGATTACTAAGATATGAGAAAAACTAAATGGTATTTTAGGCAAAAGTCTATGGCTAAATCTTAAATTCACTGTCAAAATTAACACTGCCATAAAGCCATCTCTGTCTCTGCTAAGTTCTTCCATTTCCAAATGTCTTCAGACAGTTTGGATTGTTCCAGCCTGACCCCTCAACTGAGGCTTCATTACGATGAACAGTGGGCAGTGAAGAGAGAAAGATTGAAAATCTGAAAGCCTCTCACTGGTCAAAATCCTCAGGGCTTCAGTCACAGTTGAAGGAATCTGAGGTTATCTCAGTGTTAGTTGTTATATAAGAGCAGGAAACTTCATAACAACCCACATCATGCTGCACTGATGGACCTGAATCTGACCACCTCTTATGCCACACTAAAAAGAAAGATTTGGAAAGCAGCCAGTTTGACCAATATGCATGATTCATGTCTATAGGTTTCTCAGAAATGGCCCCCATTAGAACTGTTAAATTATAACAATAAACCCTAGTGCTGGTCATACCAAAAATAGCCTGCTTTGACTGTAGGCACTGAGGGGGAGCTGTGTATGTATTTTCCAAAACATCTGCATTGCAACAACTCATGAATTTGTATATCCTGTAATCAACTAATTTTTCGGGTCCCAAGGCAAAGCCACAGGTGCTCATTTTCCCTAAACACATTTATTTAACTTTGCACATCATCTAAGGGGAGTCATTATTAATTTATTTATATATTTATTTTTGAGACAGCAAGGGTTAATTTTAGCTTTTGGCTCTTTACCATCAGGTTGTTGTGGGTTCCCTGTAAACTTTGCCAAATTGTGCATTAATGAATCACAAAGGGAAGCAAGTCAGCAAATTCTCCAACATGTTACAGCTTTTAAACACAGTTTAAGGGCCAATTCACATGTAGATGGGGAGGAAAATATTCCTGCAGTATTCAAAAAGACCTCACAATTGTTATTGTGTTTGTATAAATTGAAGGGTTATACAGTATCATGTTAGAATCCTATGCTGGCTCTGTCTAGCTTTGCTAAATGACAGCTATTTGCTTACATACCCCAGTACTACAAAGCACTAGAGGTCAAAATCTCAAGGGACTCAAGGAAATTTCACTAATACCTGGGTCATGATATGATAATATCATACATTTAGTTAAGTGGAGATTTATTCAAAATTCTAATTTTCCCTCTCAAAATATAATAAAATAAAAATCTAAACCACAGATTTCAGATCAATTCAAAAATGAATATTTGACACTGTTGTTAAAATATCATTATTACTGATGTGATCCCAATATTTATTTTTAATTTTACAGTGTCTGTAAATATTGAATATATTTAATTCTGCATGCTCATTTCACTTGCTTTTAGATTACTCAGGTCATCATCTAACCCTAATAACATGAATCATTAAAACACCAATACTTTAATAACAGCATTAATAATTGATCAGTACATGATCCAATATCGGCCATAACATGAAAATAATTATCAGCTTATTGTATTGGCCATAATTTTAATATTGCCGTACCCGTAATTATACAACATTATGTTTTCATTACTGGTATTCTGTATTTTGGATTAGGGTAGGTTGGGACTTAAAAATCTTACTTGACTTAGTTGATTAGAGTAAAACAATCAAGTGTACACGGACTTAATACATTGTAAATTTACTTACAGTACTTATGTGTCTATCCAAAGTTTTTAACTCATACGCAAAACTGGAATATCGCATAAAGCATTTGCGAATAAAGCACTGTTTCCATCGAGCGAGCTGAAGAGTTCAAGAGCTGAATGTTACTTCCTGATAAACTGGCAAACTTAATATCACTTAGTAGAGGAAACCAATGTTTATAATAATTTAGTATAATAAATTGATCAAACTGTCTTGCATCTCAGAGCGCTCAGACGAAACACAAAGTTATCTTGTTTTCAAAAGGCAGATGCTGTTGCTTGGGAATGAAGTCATGTAAGACAGTTCTGTCAGGTAATTATAGCAAACCACTTAAACGACAGTCTTTTGCTCAGGCGTTTCAGAACACATTTGATTAATGTGTTTTCGTCATAGTCTATTTTCTTATCAGAAATTTTTTCTTGAATTTATGCACATTTTAGCGTTTCCATCCAGAGTTCCAAAATATCCAAATATGTACATAAAAATAGGTGGATGTAAACATAGCTATTGACTCATTATTTCCCAAAATATTCATGTAAATAATATAACTAAAAGTGATGATTCTTTGGCATGTGAATATCATAGTATTGTGATGTAAGATGTTCTGAAATAATATTTTTTACTATTCCTACACACTGTTAAATTAGACAGTAGATATACTCTCACCTAAAGGATTATTATGAACACCTGTTCAATTGCTCATTAATGCATTCATCTAATCAACCAATCAAGACAATCTCCTGAACTCCAAACTGAATGTCAGAATGGGAAAGAAAGGTGATTTAAGCAATTTTGAGCATGGCATGGTTGTTGGTGCCAGACGGGCCGGTCTGAGTATTTCACACACAACCATTTCTAGGGTTTACAAAGAATGGTGTGAAAAGGGGAAAACATCCAGTATGTGGCAGTCCTGTGGGCGAAAATGCCTTGTTGATGCTAGAGGTCAGAGGAGAATGGGCCGACTGATTCAAGCTGATAGAAGAGCAACTTTGACTGAATTAACCACTCGTTGCAACCGAGGTATGCAGCAAAGCATTTGTGAAGCCACAACACACACAACCTTGAGGTGGATGGGCTACAACAGCAGAAGACCCCACCGGGTACCACTCATCTCCACTACAAATAGGAAAAAGAGGCTACAATTTGCAAGAGCTCACCAAAATTGGACAGTTGACCGGAAAAATGTTGCCTGGTCTGATGAGTCTCGATTTCTGTTGATACATTCAGATGGTAGAGTCAGAATTTGGTGTAAACAGAATGAGAACATGGAGCCATCATGCCTTGTTACCACTGTGCAGGCTGTTGGTGGTGGTGTAATGATGGTGCGAGATGTTTTCTTGGCACACTTTACGCCCCTTAGTGCCAATTGGGCATCGTTTAAATGCCACGGCCTACCTGAGCATGGTTTCTGACCATGTCCATCCCTTTATGGCCACCATGTACCCATCCTCTAATGGCTGTTTCCAGCAGGATAATGCACCATGTCACAAAACTCCAATCATTTTAAATTGGTTTCTTGAACATGAGTTCACTGTACTAAAATGGCCCCCACAGTCACCAGATCTCAACCCAATAGAGCATCTTTGGGATGTGGTGGAACAGGAGCTTCGTGCCCTGGATGTACATCCCACAAATCTACATATATCAATATGGGCCAACATTTCTAAAGAATGCTTTCAGCACCTTGTTAAATCAATGCCACGTAGAATTAAGGCAGTTTTGAAGGCGAAAGGAGGTCAAATACAGTATTAGTATGGTGCTCCTAATAAGCCTTTAGGTGAGTGTTTTGTTAATTGGACAGCAATCGCTACTAGTATAGAGCATTATGACTATAACTACTGAAGCCTCTGATACCTTGTGAACTGGTCATTATCGTACATATGGTAGCGTGACTAAATATTCTCTGTGCATCCATATAAGGGTGTCACAATGCCTTTGAAGATGAATTAGTATCGCAGAGGCCACTCAAGACTCTCTGACGCTTGCATATGTATGAGATGTCAATTGAGAAGTATCATCACGGCACCTACTGTTGCCAAGGCAGCAGCTGAAAACCTTTGCTAATGAAAGCCGTTTACCTCTGTGCAGCTCCTCCCTCCTCCACGTGGGCCACAATGATACCGTGAGGAGAGCGTTTAGACCCTCGACCGCCTGTGATCTGGATACCCAGTCCGTCTTGACCCTTCACCATGTGCATCTTCCAGATCTGGCTGCCCTCACAGGCCTGTAGATGAGAAGAGGGGAATATTCATCCGCATGATGGAACAATCAGGAGTGTGCTTTATGACATAACATTAGATATGCCAAAACTGTAGCAGCTGTTTTGTGGCTTTAACTTACATTACAGTTCTCAAACTGTTTTCTATTTTATACAGCATTTCATGCAAAACGAACAAAAACTAATAATATTTGAACAGACCATTCAGCAAATTAAGACACATTATTGTTTATATAGTTTCAATAAATGTATAGCCTATTTCCCTATGAAAAGAAAAAAAAAGGTTTTGTAAAGTTAAGTGTAAGAACTTAAGCATTTTTCCATGCTTTTCTTTTTCTTTCTTTTTTTAATCCAGGCTTACTTCCTCGTATGGAAAGGCCATTTATCAGAAGAAGGGAAACTTTAGGACCACATGCCATTTCTCTAACTGTCTGAGCAGCACTACATCAATCACTATTACTGTTCATTAATGATGAATTCCAAAATGGGTTCAGGTTCATTAAATTCACTAAGTTCATTATTGACAGATGCCAATCTTGGTAACATTTACTTTCTAGGTCAGCTAAATATACTACCATACAAAAGACTTCTATCTCAAATAAATGCTGATCTATCAAGTTTTTCCATTCATCAAAGAATGTTTCTTAAGCACCAAATCAGTATATTAGAATGATTTGTGAAGAACACTAAAGACTAATGATGTAATGACTAAAGATGATACTGATAATGCAACTTTACCATCACTGGAATAAGTGACATTTTCAAAATACACAGCCCGTTTAAAAAAATAATAATTTGCTCTTTGGGTTTAAATGGGCAAATTAATAGTTACATAATTTTGTTCAATAATAATTATGTTTCTAGCATGTTATATATTTGGCAACAATTCTTCTAAGCCTAATTGATGGAGTGTGTAGCTTTTCATTTCTTAAACAACTATGTTGGAACTTGGAAGACACATCATAGCCATATTCCAGGATGACAATGACAAGATTCATGAGGCTCAAATTGTGAAAGAATGGTTGGGAGGGAGCATGGTAATCATTTTCACATGTGAATTAGCACCTTTGAGTCCAGACCTTAAATTCATTGAAAGTCTTTGGGACTTTATAGAAGACTTGACTCTTGCATTGTCAATATGAGATCAGTGACCAAAAATGTATGCACCACCTCTTGATTGAAATTACATCAAAACATTTATTTTTCAATATTTGGTCAAAATTTTGTATCCTACATGGTTTCTTTAAGGCCGTGTGTCCACCAAAGTATTTTTCCATGCGCCTGGCATACGTTTTCAATTGTTTTCAATGGAAGCGCCGCGTTTTTAAACGCCATGAGCGTAACGAGGCGTTGAACGTTTTTCACACTGAAGCGCAGAGGGCCCAGCCTTTTTTACTGGTCGCCGAGAGTTGAAAAATGTTCAACTATGAATAAAACGCAGCACTCCTTACAGTCACTTTTTTACAATGGAGTCCAATCACAATGGATGAGGGGCAGGACTAAACCACACTGACAACCGTCACAACACTGTACAACGACATCAACCAACAGAGCTAACCAAACAAACATTTTTTGTATGAAACAAATTATCTGAGAAATCAGTTACATGTAAACTGTGCGGATATTCTGTGTCATAGCAACGAAACGTCTCAATCGGAAAAGACGCTGCGCTGCCAAACGCTTTGGTGGACACACGGCCTAAGAAATGAAAAGCTACACCATCCAAAAATGATGGTTTTAATAACTGTTGTTGTTGTTAAACATTTGCCTTTTTAAATCTGATCAGCAACACTTTTTTTGGCACTTTTTTTATTGTAATAGAAAACAATTTATTTAGGTTGTAATAATATTTCACAATATTATTGTTTTACAGTATTATTGATCAAATAAATGCAGCCTTGCTGAGCATAAGAGATTTCTTTTAAGAACATGAAAAGTACTGACGCAAAACTTCTGAACAGTAGTGTATGTCTGATTCTAAAGCCTGGATGGAGGTTTGCAGAAAGTTGAGTAACCTGCTTAGAAAAACTCATTATTTTTGCAATTCCGCTTGATGCCTCTTGTGGCACAGAATGCACACTTCACCTTTAATACTCCTTCCCAAAATGACAGTTGGGTTAGCACACACCTCTGAACTACAAACATGCTGCAACTTGTTCACATTTCCTTGAAATCTGTCTGGAGAGGGGCATGTTCTCAAAGGAAAGCCTGTCGGCGAGGTGAAATGAGCCGACACGGGATAGCTCACTGAGATGGTCTGCTACCTCTCTTTTCACGTTCTAGCGCTTTTCCTGTTCACTGTCAAATAAGCCTACACATCCTCCCTCTGAAACTGTTCCTATACACAACACGCTTGCACAAACACATTAATACTACTACTACAGTAACTGGTATAGTAAACTCACTGTATGTCTCAGGAAACTTATTGTGTGTCACATTTTGGAAAAGTGTATTGGAAAGGGAACATGCCTACAAACTGTAATTAATGTTACAGGTAGATTATTGGCTGTCATAACCAATTAGTCATCAGTGTTTACACAACTATAGAGATTCTTCAGATAAAAACACTATGACTTGTTCTTTGATATTGTGGTTGGTGAGCTGCAACATAACGGTTACATACACATTTTGGATGAGATATTGCATTGCTCTGAAGATAATGTGACTAATTTCAGTGGCTTGAAAATGATATTGATTTGCTTGTAAATCTGCCATGTTTTAACCATTTAGGTAATCCATTGAAAATGGTGAAAATGAGAAGATTTTTCTACCAAAATAAACCTATAAAAGTGACTTTCATTAAATGTAACCTAATGTAGTCTGGTTTATATAACCCGCCTCACATGTTACATCATCCAAATGGCTAAACTTGAGGGTAAAATTGACCCTTCAGTTTCCCCATTATGCGATAGATGCGAGAGCTTCCGATGGGACGCATGCTTACAGCTTTTGGTTTTGTCCTGAGATTTCAGAGTTTGGAAGAACATATTTAGGTGGTACTTCGAACGTTTTTGGAAAAGATATCAGTCAGATGTTGAATTAGGTCTGTTTGGATGTTCTGACCCTACAAATTAGCATTGACACATTCTCAACAATTGTCTCTTTTGATTGGAAATCAACTCTGAGGAGCCAATGACCGGACAATCGTCGGTCGAGTGTGCCCTGAGGGAGCTGGTCACTGGGGATGTTGCCTCCATGGAGCTGTAGCCATTCTCATGCTCGAAAGCCCCAGCTATATTTACTGTCGTTGCTATCGCAAGTGAACGATGAGCAGGAAATAACGCCAAATTTGCGGGTTTCGTTTTCCATTTTGCCAATTGTGTGCGGGGCTGCCAACAGGCTTGTCGGAGACATTGCACCGGGTTCTTTAGAAACGTCCACACAGTGTTGCCATCAAATTTTTTTTTTATAAAATGGGGGGCCCTTTCTAAGGTATCTTTTTAAGAATTGTAAATTGGATTGAGCACTTATGTAATATGGATCACTTTATTGTACATGGCTTTGTTTAACATGTATATTTTATTTTTTTTATTTTATCTGGTGTCGTGTTTGGGGAGGTGGGGGTGTTTGAGGTGTTCTCTTTGTGTCTGTTTATGTTCACTATACTTTTTGTATATGTATTATCTGATACTTTAATTTGACCTGTTTTCTGTATATATATATATATACATACCCATCTCTAGCCCTTCAAAGAGCATGTATTTCCAATGGGAAGTAAGAAAGTAAGTAATGGAAGTAAGGACACAGTTATACAATTAAGTATATTGAGTCAGTCTGTTGTCCTTTTATGTGGCTTTCCGAAAATGGCTTGTTGCAGAATCTCATGGAAACCACTGTCATTGAAATCCTGTGTGATTGTTCAAAATCAGACACATGCATCTTTTTTGGGATGATCCTTCCAAGCAGTTATTTCAACTACTGGCACATGGATAAAACTAGAAGAACCCTTATGGTTATATATTGAGTGAGCCACTCAGTTTAAGGTCTCAAGACTCCACAATGCTCCAAGTAACACTAGCGGTCCCAATGGAGAATTAAATCAGAAACATATGCCAGTTAGCCGCATGGTGGCGATTCAAACTTCTAAATATAGCTGCGAGCAGCGATTCCGGGCCCAAGCCGGTGGCACCGCAACCCCGGTGCCTAAAGGCACCGGGATGGCAGGTACCGCCGGCTTTGGCCCTCCATCGCTGCTCGCAGCTATATTTATATGTGTGTGTGTATGTGTGTGTGTGTATGTGTGTGTGTGTGTGTGAAGCCGGTGGCACCGCCACCTTGGTGCCTTTAGGGTTATTCTGCACGACAGTGCAAAAACGTAACCCCTGCTTTGGAATACATACTAGTATGTATTCCACAATTGGAATACATACTAACATACTAGTCAGAACTGAATAGTTGATATCTGAATGACAGATCACCATAGAAGTCACTGGAAAAAATGTGACTAGTAACAAAAGAATAGTTACTAGTCACCATTGAAATAAGTACTAGTGTCTAATGAATAAGTACTAGTATCTATTTAATAGGTACTAGCATCTAATGAATAAGTACTAGTAACTAATTAATAAGCATTGGTATGTAATGAATAAGGACTAGCATCTAATGAATAAGTACTAGTATCTAATAAATAAGGACTAGTGTCTAATGAATAAGTACTAGTATCTTTAAAAAGGTACTAGTACCTAAAGAATAAACACTAGTATCTAAAGAAAAGGCACTAGTATCTAAAGAATAAGCACTAGTAGCTAATGAATAAGTACTAGTACTTAATGGAATAGATACTAGTATCTAAAAAATAAGTACTAGTAGCATGAAAATAGAGACTAGTAGGTTAAAATGATTAAATGTTAAAACGGCTTGCCATACTCTATCTGTCGTTTCGACTAGTCACAATTACGTTACAGATATCTTAAATGATAATACAAACTATCCAAAATGTAATTACGACTAGAAAGACGTTGTTGATATCTACAATGTTAATTACGAATAGTCAAACTTAGCTTTTAAATGTTAAAAGGGCTTGCCATACAGAAGTGTAGGCTCAGAGAGACACTCAACATTTTCAAACCAAAATATCTGACTTTCTGTGGGTCCTAGCTCATGAGTGTAAATTAGAAAGTTGTCCGGCTTGAGGAGAATATATGAATATATGAAACGATGAGTCAACATGTGTACTGAGTTTCATATTATTACATGCAAGCGTGTTTGATTTATGGACCAAGTTTTTGGACCCCGTTCCAGGGGGCGCTGTCTAGCCCCCTTGCCACACCCGGGTACCATCTTCCCGGCTCTGATGGCTGTGGGATCTGACCTGTGTGCAAAGTTTCAAGAGTTTTCAAACCCATTAAGGGCCCCAAAAGCCGCTAAGAGACTCAAAATCATCAAAAAAAAGGAATGTTAAAGTTTGATGCGTTGCTATGGCAACATTATCTTAGATATTGAATAATGCTTTCACAGCTCTTCATCTGGCGTGTGTTTACATTATACAGATGAAGTTTGAAGCAAATCGGGTAAAAGTAAGAGTGTGATTTCAAAGCATTTTGCAAGTGAAACACTTTCTGCTGCCAGTTGGTGGCGCTATATATTTGACTCACAATAGTCACATCCATGTGATCGGCCTCTTACAACGAACACACTGCTGAAGTTTCATCAAGATCAGTTAATGTATGCAGAAGTTTTAACACACTTCCTTTTGATTTATGGACCAAGTTAATTTAATTAATACACTAATTATATAAAACTATTGTCAATGCACTACAATTAAACAGGTTATATGTCTTTACTTTATAAAAAAATAAAAACAAAAACTTATTTAAAAAATACCAGGCTTAAGAAATGTATTTACTTTTAGCAGGCCAGACACACAGTGAAATTATTAAGCCCCCTCCCCCTACACACACACACAGAGACTGTGTGTCAAAAGACTCAATCACACACACACACAGACTGTGTGACAGGCCTAGGCTCAGAAAGAGCATGATCATATTCAAACTACAATATCTGACTTTCTGTGGGTTTGAGCTTATTATTGTTAATTAGAAAGTTGTTTGGCTTGAATAGAACAATATACACGGCAAGTTTTGTAACTGTCAGGTAAAACTAACCAAGTTATAACACACTTTATGTGTCCTTTTTTTAGTCAAAAAAATCCGCCACGGCCAAACCGTTCGAGATATCAAAAATCCGTCCGGAATATAGCATCCTCAATGTCTTGACTTCATGCACACCGAGTTTGGTGGTGATTGGTAACAGCATGGGTTGTAATTTGATGTTTTTCTAGGACAATTATTTAAAAAAAAACAACATAATTCCCGACTTCCGTTTGAACTGTCGTAAAACTTAGAGCACGAAAGTTGTTTGGCCTGATGTGATCTATGAGTGTACCGAGTTTCATATTAATCCATGCACGTGTGTTTGATTTATGGACAAATGTTCGAATCCCTAAAAGAATGCATCCTAAAAGAATGGTAAAGTTTGATGCGTTGCCACGGCAACAGTTTCAAAGATATCAAGAATCCATTCATAGGTCTTCATCTGCCGTGTATGTACATTATACAGATGAAGTTTGAAGCAAATCGGGTAAAAATAAGAGGGTGATTTCAAAGCATTTTGAAAGTGACACACTTCCTGCTGCCAGTTGGTGGCGCTATAACTTTGACTCACAATAGTCACATCCATGTGATCGTCCTCTTACAGCGAACGCACTGCTGAAGTTTCATCCAGATCAGTTAATGTATGCTGAAGTTATGACACACTTCCTGTTTCACGTTTCTCGCCATAGTTTCGTTTCCTCGCCACGGCCAAACCGTTCGAGATATCAAAAATCCCCACACAAACTTTCATCCTGAATGTCTTGACTTCTAGCTGACCGAGTTTCGTCGAATTTGGATCAGAGCTCTAGGAGGAAGTATTTAAAAGTTCATTGCGTGTGTTTTACAAAAAAACCTCAATAGCCGACTTCCTGTTGGGCTGGGGTAAAAGCAAGAACGCCAGAGGTATAGATGAAATTCTGCTATCGACATGTGTACCGAGTTTCATATTATTACATGCAAGTGTGTTTGAGTTATGGACCAGGTGTTCGGACCCCATTCCAGGGGGCGCTGACGAGCCCGCCCTGCCACGCCCGGGTACCAGCTTCAGCCCGGCTCTGATGGCCGCGGGTTCTGACCCGTGTGCAAAGTTTCAAGAGTTTTCGAGCATGTTCAGGGCCCCAAAAGTGCCCGAATAGTCGCTGAGAAAAAAAAAAAAAAAAAAATAAATAAATAAATAAATAATCGGAAGGAAAACAATAGGGCTCTGCGCCCTTTCAGGGCTTGGGCCCTAATTACACAATGAGCATCAACCAACCACTCTTTCATCCTCAAAGCAAAGTCAATGTTTGAATCTATGGACTTAAAGGGCGCTTCCAAAGATTTTCAAATTGCCCTCTTTTCTGTTTGTTTGCTTCAGACAGCTTGAATTTAGAATATAGAATGTTTTATAATATGTACCATTTTATGAAACAATTTTATGATATATACTGTAATATGGCTATTGTAATTTTTTAATATTTCGTAATATATAATTTTTTAAATAAATTTTTTAAAAGCCTTGCATGCATTCATTAAATTCAGGACTTAATGTTATTTGAATAACCAATTCTAACAACTTGTATTAAAACAACAGTTTTCTTGCGGTTATATTTCTTACC
This sequence comes from Hybognathus amarus, assembly GCA_030378365.1. Lineage (NCBI taxonomy): Eukaryota > Metazoa > Chordata > Actinopteri > Cypriniformes > Leuciscidae > Hybognathus > Hybognathus amarus. Next base: position 461,827 of record JAQIUQ010000522.1, read on the forward strand.
TGACTGTAAGGCTCACTGCTTATGGACTCAGTTTTGTAGCGTGAGTGGGATCGGCTAGGTAGGGTGGCTGTGCTCCCAATCTTCAAGCGATTGGAAATCAACTCTGAGGAGTCAATGACCGGACAATCGTCGGTCGGTGTGCCCTGAGGGAGCTGCTCTCTGGGGAGGTTGCCTCCATGGAGCTGTAGCCATTTTCATGCTCAAAGTCCCGGCTATCTTTACTGTCTTTGCTGTCGCAAGTGAACGAGGAGCGGGAGATAACGCCAAATTTGCGGGTTCGTTTTCCGTTTTGCCCATTGTGTGTGGGGCTGCCAACAGGCTTGTCGGAGACACTGCGCCGGGGTTCTTTAGAAACGTCCACACAGTTACCCCCATTGCTGCCATTGCATGGAGGGAGAGGAGCTTTGCGTTTGATTCTTCGCAGCATGATCAGGTAGATGCAGCCTCCATTCCAGCACTGGTCCGCCAAGTAACTGTGGGAAAAAAGAAAACAAACTGCTAAAACACATGATCACAATGTAAATTAACCCATTTGGTAACAAAATAAAAAAATTTTCTCATATTATTAGGAATTACTGAGCTGTCCATCAAATCAAGCATTTACATAATAAATACATTTATACAATCATATACAATCATATACATTTATGAGTTTACAGATCACACACAAATGACTCATTTTCTTTTGTGGAACACCAAAGGGGAATTTGTTTTTTATATTTGTCCACTCTTTTACATGTAATGAAAGCGAAGTAAGACTGGGACTGCAAAGCTAAAATAAAAATAATAATTAAAAGGTTGTCAAAACAACTTTGCACTTTATTCCAAATTTTCAGAAGTATTTATTTAGAAACGTTAACATCTATTGTAGCTCTTCTTGGTGCGCTGCCTGCTGCTTGACAATAATAATGGCTGCTGAACATTCAGATTTTTTTCCCAGCACGGGAATACATTACATTTTCAAATATATTCAGATATAAAACGGTTCTTTTAAATTTTTGTTAAAATTCTTTTAAAAACAAAAACATAAAAATCTTACGAACCCGAAAATTTTGAACGATAGGGTATATCAGCTTTTGTGTTTTATAAAAGGTCATAATAATAAAATCATGTGAGTTTAGAACAACATAAGGGAGAGTAAATGAAAGAATGTTTTTGTGTGTGTGTGTGTGAACCATACCTTTAAACTGTATAATTCAAAAAGCAAACAAATGACCTTCTAAATGTCATAATTAATGGTTATGGATTATCTGGGAATGTTTTAAATAAGGAAGGGCACGGATACAAAAAATAAGTTCAGAGCACATTTTACACCATGTCTAGACAAGTCCAAAGACAGATATATGACAGAAGAAACTGATATTTGGCACCTTAGGGACATGAGATCACTCTGTGTTAGCTGATGGAAATGATAAGTTTAACTGCTAGCTGCAGAAAACACTTTAACAGGTTTATCATATATGACCTACATTTCAGCCCTTCTCTCACATGATTCTCATAAAGAGTACATGCTTGGATTGACATATTTAGCTGTATACTGAACATTTTTGACAATCTCAGCTGGTTGTGACCTGAAATTATATTATACATTAACAAGTTGAAATTATCATAGTTAATCATTTCTCTTTGTTTTGCAAAGTTTGGTTTTAATGATGCAGGGCTCCAGTCCAGACTAACTTTTCCACTGGTTGAACTGGTGCTACCAACTTTCTCAGTTGGTTCGCACCTTTTTTTTTTTTTTGCTACATGCCATGGGATTAATCAATGCATGCTGATGAATAGTGGTTTTAATGGACCAAAGCTAGCAAATTTCAGGATTTTCATAGATTTCATAGATCTATCTATTATCATCTTTCTGTCTTTTACAAATCATTAAACATTCAAATGCATGCATTACATTTTAAAAGATAAGAGTATAATAATAAGCTAATACAGATTTTTCGTAAATCAAAGTTTATAGTTGTTTATATCGAAGTTTACAGAAATCTTACACTCCTTATACCTTCTGCATTTTATAATAGTTTCCCCATCAGTGTGAAATGTGCGTGACGTCAACGTTCGTCAAAAAATAAACTGCACGTGTCTTGTGGAAGAACATTGTAGTGTAACGTACCAGAGTGATTCAGGATAAGTCAAAAACAAGGTTTGGAAAAAGGATTCATGATGTAGCCTACTCGTTCATTTTGAACATAAGTTACGAACTGCAGCAGCGTCCACTCGCACATATGCGACCACATAAAATTTTTGTCAAGGATATCACAATAAAGTAAAAAATAAAAACTTATTTCCATTGTGGTCCTTGATAAAGCACAACTTCACTCCTGAGAGACAAGTTATCATGGCACTGCATACTAGTATATTTACAACACTACAATAAAAATACACATTACCAAACTATACATCATACTTACTTAGACATCCACCCAACATTAATATCCCGTTAATGCATTAAAACAGGCCACTTAAAAAGTAGACAAACTTCAGAACAACCATAAGACATGTACTATTAGGTCAAAAGAGCCCACACACCTTGAGTGTAACTGACGTCAGGGTCCCAGGGTCAAATAAATGAACATGTCCTTCAATATTAGGGAAACACTACATCCTGTGGCGCTCACATGTCTAATTAACTGTGGCTGAGTGATATGTTCCCGCAGTTTTCCTGGCTTCCAGCTGTACTACGGCATGGGCCGGGTGTGGACTTTCTATAACAATGTGCCCCTGACTAGCTATACTGACAGTGCTGATGTAACACACCAACAAAGCATTTGCTTACATCCCCTAAACAGCAAGCCAGACAATAGAGGAGATACTAATGAAAGAAACGAAAGAGAGGGGATTTTAGAGAGAAAGAGAGTGATTAAATGTGTCATGAATGGAACAACAAAAATCAATACAAGTGTTTTTTTTATTTTACCAACTGTCATCAACAGCAGTAAACCTATATATTCAGTCTTATTATTATTATTATTCAGTCTCATATATTCAATCACCCTTACAAGTCATAGAGAGTGTGGTTGTTTGATGGTCGGCAATTTTATCCAGTGCCATGCCATCAGTAAAATACCAAGCTACAGTAAACACCCCTTTAAAGAATGTATGTTTCGTGAAATACCTCACTTAAACTAGAAGTCACGTATAGCCTATATGACAACCTCTGGGTTTCATCATCTGTCAAAATGAGGCATTCTGCACTCTGGCCAGCTGCTAATGACAGAGCGAGGTCAACAGAGTCTGTTGTTTAGATGATTACAGAGCATACCATATGAATTCACCATCAAGATTAGCAAGAGCTGTTTTCAAATAAACAAAATGCATGAAAGCTTCAGCTATGATCCTCTCTGGAGATCAGGATCAATGAGGTATGCAAATTCACTCACATTAGATCTCCTGGAACTAAAACATGCTGAAAGTACAGAAAGGACTGAAAACTGGCAAGTTAAAAATACAACAAAGTGAGGAATGTTCAGGAAATGGCAAGTCAATGAAGATCACAATTCCCAGAAGAAGATCGAGGCAGAGTATTTATGCAGTATCTGACAGCGTGCTTGCTTTTAAGATTCAGACGTTTTAAGGTAAGGAAGCACATCTGTGGAATTTGTTGGTTACAGCAGCTGTGGTCTCGTTTTTGTTCAATGGGAGAGAATGGACTTTCGGCCTCTAGTGTTCCTTTTTTGTGGCGTTTCTTTTCCTCAGTCATCTAGCTAATAATGAAAAGTGTCTGACCTATTTCTGTCATGATCCGCTTTCCCTGAGCTTTCCTTTTCAATAAGAAAAAAGTTTGCAATGTTGTGGAACTCGAGACAAAAATCGTCCCACATGAAAATCAACCGAGAAAAGGAGAAAATATTTCGACATAACTCAACTGAATCTATCTTGGCACTAATCTGCCCATGTAAAATCCAAATCTGCTTTCCTAGATTCTGGTGATAGTCCCAATCTCAATGGCAGACTGGAAAAATTACACTGCATTCCAAATGATGCAGATAGATGACACTTCGTCTGGCTCGGCTGTGTGCTTAGCCCATAAAACCTTTAAAATACTACTGAGGCCACGTTTACACAAAGCCGGGTATTTAGCAAAACGAATATTTTCCCCTCTCTCGTTTTCAAAAATAACATCGTTCACACACCCGCATAAATACGCCGTCGAGTGCCATCATAACTATGCCAAACCTATAGGAAGCAGTGTAGGGGTTAAGGATAAAGCCATGCAAGCCAATCAGAATCCTCAGAATCGGCAAGAGAGAACCTAAAATGCCGTTTCTCCCATTTCACACAACAACAAATACCCGTCGTTTTCAGAAATCTCCACTTTGCCCGGAGTTTTTAGAGAAATATTCGTTTTCAGTGATAAAAACGGCGTTTTCGTGGAAATGAGAGGGCAAAACGCAGAGAAATATTGTGTAGACGGGCCAGATAATTACTTTCCAGATAACATCTGGACAACTGCAATGCATGTCCCAACACTTACATTTTGCCAACAGAGGGGAAAAATATGAAAATATTTGAGAATATTTAAAGTCATGATAAAATGGGAGTAGTGACACTAACGTTAATAAAAGTTAACAATGAGATCAATAACATGCATTTAGAAAATAGGGTGAATTTTTATTTAATGCAGACTTACAATTCACCTAAAAATGAAAATACCATCATCATTTAGGTCCCTTCCACTCTACTGCGTTTTGTATAAAAACTGAGAATTAAAACAAATACGATCTCCTTCCACACCAACGTTTTATCAGCGTATTAGAATTGATCTCCGTCCATGTAAAACGACTGAAACGCAGATCACATGACCATTCACGAACACTGGGCATGCGCGTGCTGGTGTAAACAGTGGCTGACGAATCAGGGAAGGATACATCATGACTGATGACACCCAATCATAGAGCCGAGCGTCAACCTCTGCGTCATTGTTTCTAAACTTCTCCGTTTTGTTCCATCTTCACTAAAACGCCCTCTGGAGATTCAAAACGCAAAACAGAGCTGCAGCGTTTCTAAACTTCTCCGTTTTAGGTCTTCGCTTTTTCCGTTTTAGTCTGGACGGGAGGTGCAAACGTAGCAAAGGTCTCCATTTTTAAACGAAAACACAGTAGTGTGGACGGGGCCTTAGGGTGTACTCACACTAGCCAGTTTGAACCGTGCCCGAGTGTGTTTGACCACCAAAGCGCGGTTCGTTTGACTAGTGTGAGTGCTCCGAACCATGCCCGGGCACGGCTCGATTGGCCGGCCCTGGCCCGCTTGGAAGAGGTGGGCCAGAGCACGGTTCAGTTGGCATGCAGTGTGAGCGCTAACCGCGCTTGAGCATGGAACAGGACGCGTGACGTGCAAACCTCCTCATACGAGCAGCACGATTTCGTGAAAATTTTCGCGACACATCTGTTTAACAACAGGCTGTGAGAGGGCAGTGGACCAAACGACACAAAATTATCCACAAAGAAAACAGAATGATGGACTTCATTGTGTTCCGTTCAGAAAGCGCGCTCTTCTTGTTTATCCCGAACCGTCACACCATAATGATGTAGTGTGCTCCGCACGAATGCTGAAACCCTATGTGAGTGCAGGCCAGCGGGGAGTGGGGAGGGGGGACAATCGTACTCAGGCCCGGTTCATGGCAACCGTGCCTAGTGTGAGTACACCCTTAGTCACCCTCATGTCAGTCCAAAGGACCAGACTGAAAAAAAGTTGTGAAGAAAATAAACCTGATATGTCATATTTGATATGCGAGTTACAATTTTGTCTTTATTGTACGGCTTCAGAAGACATAGGACCATGTTTATAAATTAGAAAAACAGTCAAGATATTATTCAAAATGTCACACTTAGTGTTTCACGGAAGAATGTCAAAGGGGTTTGGAGCAATATGAGGGTAAATTATGACATCATTTTCATTTTTGGGTGAACTTCCTCTTTAATGAAGGGGAAAATTAGTGTCTTAAGTCTGCAGTGAGTGAGTCTGAAACTACATCATGACATCATATACATAAATCACGTTTTAGAACCACAGTCCATGTCATTACTTAATCTTGCTAGACTGTTCAACTCATGCTTTGCCAACCCACACATGCAGGATCATGAGCAGATGGCAAAACAAACATTACATTACCACACAATAAAATGATATAACAAGACCCTGTAATGACGCTCATCAACCTCATATCAATCAAAAGTCATAAACTCCTTTCATTCAGGCCACTGATCAAACATTTATCCAACTACCATCTGCATCTCTGAGCCAGAGTGATGGATGTAAACCACAGAGCAAACTGCAGGGAACGAAGAAGTTATCAGTGGAGGTAACGAAGGAAAGAAGGAACATGGTTGCAGATGAATGGTTGAAAAAAAACTTGTTCCGTGTAGCAGTGATTTGCTATCTCAGCAGGTGTGTGCCATGCACTGATGATACGCTGTCAAACGATCGCCCACATCAGTGTCCCACACCAACGCAGACACGTTCATCATTACACCCGAGAGAAACAACCTCAGTGAAAAAGGACCATTCTAATGACCTGTCATGCAAATCAGCATCTGATAAATACCAAATAAGAAAATGATGGCATGATCTCAGCTCTGGCACAACAACAAGGAATTTAAGCTGCTGTAAAAGCTAATGGGTCTCAGAGAAACCCAGCAACAGGCCTCCATTGCCTCTTTCAGACTAAACCACAGCTGCAGTAGGGAAATCCATCTATTCCAGCCAAACACAATTTAAGCAGAATGGTGACCAACACGGATTGGCTGAAACGGTCTCGAAACAGTGCTCTCCAAGCATTGTGGAGTGATTTGTTGTCGTGAAGAGGAGGACGCCCAAGACCTTTCCCATACAGTGCTGGCTAAATAATTCAGAACAGTGTCTCCCTCCAAAGCACTACATTTGCTTTCTGCAATCTTGGATTTAGCAGACTCCACAAAGCGGTGCGTATGTGTGGATTGTATCGTAGGTGCAGAAACTGCAGATGTCAGGTTGGGTAGATGATCATTTATATGCATAGCTGAAACCTCCAGAAGTCTTTTCCCATGGCTGTGAGCCAAGCGACTACAGATGTGAAGTAAAAGTTTGCACCTGGATATCATATGTTGGATCCTGCAAATAAATAAACTGATACTGTGACAGGCCAAGTAAGGAAATCCCATTTCTTGGGTTGGATTTAGATACTTTTCCAACTTATTTGCCATAACGACAGAAATACCATTGAGAGTTAGCTTAGGATAGTTTGTCACATACAGTATGGTATTGGATTACAGGGGGACAAGAGGAATGCAAAGAACCATAATCAGATTCAGAAGCACAAAGAGCAGTATTGCCAGGTGTGCTTGCACAAAGGAACTTTTTTTGGTAATGAAGCTTCCAGTGCACACATATTAACAAATAAACAACAACAACAAGACACAGGATAATACCATTTTGAATAAATTATTGCTTGAAAGCAGCGATGACAGGCCTAAGCCCTGGCACCACCGCCCACCCCGGTGGCTTTATGGCAACTGTGCTTGGTGGGCAAAAAGGCATATATAAAGCTTTTAAATATAAAAGGACTATGTCAAAAATGTGTGAATACGCCACATTTACTGAAGACACAGTAAACTGATTAAGAATCAGAAATATATAAGGCCTAAGAGCTTTCTTATCCTGTAATGCTGAACAGAGCAATGAATGAGTTAAACCACAAAACCATCAAGTCTGTTAAATAGACTCACTCACATACACGTCTGGTTCTTTATCTTTGTGGGGACTCTTCATAGACTAATGATTTTTATACAAACTGTATATATTCTCCCCTTACACTAACCCTACCCCTAGACCTGTCCATCACTGAACACTATCTGCACTTTTACATAAAAAATTAAAATAGGTAAAATAACTGAATTTAAAAAAAAAAAACCTCATTCTGTATGATTTATAAGCTTGTTTCCTTAGAGGGTGACACAGGAGTGGATTTTCAAACCTCTCCCACAAAAAAAAAAAAAAACCTGTCCCATTCAAATCCCACGAAAAAACATCCAATCCTGTCCCAATCCAGAAGAATGACTCCTATTTCCTCCCACTCCTGTGTTGTGTTTTTTTTGACCGGAATCTGTCAGTTACAGTTAAAAAACGGTAAAACTAGATGGTTTGGATGACACGCGCGCTCACAAGGTCTCTCGCTCGCTTTCCTTCTTTGCCGTGTGTGTGTGCAAAACAAAACTCACCTTCCAGGCATTTGACTGACCAGGTTGACACTTCAGCGTGAGAAATCAGGGGTGTGGCATGTGAGCATGTGAAACCAATCAAATGCGAGTGTCTCACGGCCAATATGCATGAAAGTTGGCAGCTATGTATAATGTATATTACAGCCAACAACTGGTATGGGTGTGTGGAGCACATTCATTCACTTTACCAGCCACAACAAAGCAAACAGGAGAGCATAAAGAGATGGGGCAGATAGAATTTAGTTCAAAATGTATTTATAGAAACTGTATATTTCTGTATAAAGTTGGGTTTCATAGTTTTATTACGATTTCACGGGTCCCGCCCACTCCCGCTGACATTTTTTCCTTTCCCGTCCCAATCCCGTGATACATAGTGATTTTGATTCCCATCCCACGAGATTCCCGAAAAAATGTCAGCCTCTAATGGGGACCTCAATTTAGGTCTGTGTGCATTCAAGTTGAAGACCCCACTGGGATAGAAAAACAAGTACACAACCACACACACAAAACAGTGCGAGTAACCCTGTCCAACAGCGACACAGGTAAAGGTTTACACAGGTAAAGTTACAAAGGGAGTTTCTGGACAGTCTATCTTGCTTCCCCTGAGCCCAATGAGTTTTAACAGACTCCCTAAAGCATACAGTGAGTGAAGGTGTAATTACGAATGAATAGGGAATGGGGAATGATGAGAATGAATCACGCCATGATTGGTTGTGATCGGTTATGATCGGATATGAATGGTTTATAATGCAATAAATCCGGCTTCTACATGCACATTAGTGAGTCAGTCAGGATGAATAAGAGAAAAATAAGAGATCACATATGTCAAGACAAACAATTAGATATTAGGTGGCCTCAAAAAAGTGAAGAATTATATATAGGAGTAAATAACTGATTTCTGTTTTATGGACTTTTCATATCAATGATAATTATACAATGTATTCTTATTATTATATATATATATTATATAAGCGCTTCTATCCAGATGATGAAAGAAGCTATAACACTTAATTTCAGATTATTTTGATAGGGTTCAGATAAAGGTATTTGTAGAGTCAGATAAAGGCCAGGGTCCAGACAAAACTTTGATTTATGAATTTGAAATCTATTTAATCCTAAACAGTAAACACAGACACAATCTATGATCAGAAAGGTTGGATTCATCACATGCTCGAACAAAACATTGACATTTCTCCAAATACTACTTTAAAAGTATCTGCCTAACTGCATCAGTAGCTCTTGACCGGTTTTGCTTTTGAGTCTGGATGTAAAAAATAGGTGGTACCAACACAAAAAACTGCCTGTGCATCACATGATTAACTTGAAGAGAACAACATGAACAGTCAAATTAATAACAAACACTGGAAAAAATAGGATTAAGATAAGGCTCATTCCCTGCATTTGCTGCTTTATATATATATACAACAAATTTTTATTCTACAAGCTTAGATGTGTGTGAAGACTCAAGGAAGACGTTCATGCAGCATCATTCGAATCATGCAATAAATCACATTAGGTCCTTTAGTGACCATAGAATTATTTGGACACTCAAATCACTCATTTGTCTGAATGTATTATAGAAGAAAAACTTAAACAGTAAAAAAAATAATTTCAAGTTTGCACAGGTGTTCTGGCCAACGTATTGTTTAAAAAAAACGGAAAAAAAAAACAAAAACCTGCAGAGACATTTACCGTAAGTGGTTTAAGAGTCCAAATACTAAGTGGTTATTGTATAAAAAGTAAAAGCCTAAATGCAACTTCAATTTGTTTACTTGAAGAGCATCATGACCCCATGCATCCACAATAATCTTTTAAATACTGTGTGAAATTTCTTCCCTCTTGCCTCATTCAGGTTACTGGAATAAAAAGGTCTTTACTAAGAATACAAAAGCCAATGCTGGCCAGGAAATGAGAGAAAATCATGCTCTCACTAGGCTGATTAACTAATGATTTGGATTACAGAAAGAGCTCAAAATGAGACCAACTTGTGAGGGAAAGACCAAGGAAATCTAAACGGACCAAAGGGTTAATCAAATTCAATATTCACCATACACTCTGTTAATAAACCATAGGGGCAGATGAGATGACCTAAGCAACCGTGAGAATATGCCATAGCTTTTACAAGAGCTTCAAATGAGAGTCAAACCACGGACACACACTTCCATTTCCTAAGGCATTTGAAGCAGTTATGGGTTCTGTAATATGAAGACGAGAGGCTACTGAGCATTTTCACAAACTCAAAATTATGCTCAATATTATTAAATGATTCCCAAGGAATCCTGACTTGAGCATGCACCTGTTGATGTCATATTTTATGTTTACACATTAAAAGTAATAAAATTCCTGATTGAATTTAAAACTAGGGCTAACTCACTTCCTAGGTTAAAACTGGAGGCAATGCGGCAGAAATATGCAGATACTGTGAAGACATACCACAATGCGGTGGAGAGCTAAACTTATAACTTCAGTCAGCAATCTCCTCATGTACAAGCCTACAGAGGGGGAACAGATCCCACCACAAGCGGCTCTGCATTTGAACACTCTCAGATGGAGAGACAGATGTCAGGACAACACAGAGATTCTCATTTCTTCTGGGGTGCAGTGTTGCATTTTTGAGTGAGTGAGTGTGTGTGTTTTAGTTTGTGGGTAGACCGGTTTACAAAATAGTTTACTTCTATAGGCCTAGCTCTTAAATAAACGGTTTCTGTTCAATCAATGACTGAAACATACGCTTAAGCGTTTCTCCAATGACACGTTTTGACTGTATTGTTCAACTTCTATTTCGTACACACAACGTGGATAAGCTACAACAGTTAAACATGTCAGCTGTGTGGACATTAACATTACAGGTACACTTTACAATAAGGTTCGTTAGTTAACATTAGTTAACTACATTAGGTAATATGAACTAATAATGAATAGCACATATACAACATTTGTTAATCTTTGTTAATGTTATTTTCAACATTTACTAATACTTGATTAAAATCTTGTTAACATTAGTTAATGCACCATGAACTAACATGAACAAACAATGAACAGCTGTATTTTCATGAACTAACATTAACAAATATGAACAAATGCAGTAACAAATGTATTGCTCATGGTTAGTTCATGTTAGTAAATACATTAACTAATGTTAACTAATGAACCTTATTGTAAAGTGTTACCACATTACATTTACCTCAAGAAAGCTATTCAATGGCCATAACTCATTAGTTAGCTGAAAAAGAGCATTTTGCTAAATATATGCACTGTATTACATATTCACTATATTTTTTATTCCATATACACTATATCCATTATTTATGCATAAAAAAATATGTTATGAAAACAAATCAAAATTGTTGTTTAAATTATTATTTCAACTGGATTAGTAACAATTATATTAAAACGTTTATATAAAACTGCTTTATGTGTAATTTAAATGTACAACTTGAGTGTTGATTATTAAAGAAGTTTGATAACTTGATTATTTATTTATCATTTATTTTCAGTTTCGTATTTCAGCCATGTGAATCCTGAATTTTTTCGTTTTGGTCCAGAATTTTCATTTTGATGCATCCCAATTTTTTTGATCATTAATGAACAGTAAACAGAATTTTTATAAATATAAATATTTGGAAATATTTTAAATATATATTTAATTTCACTTTTGGCCAATTTAATGCATCAATGGTGAATAAAATAATATTAATAATGTTAATTTCTTTAAAAAATACATTTTAGTTAGTGATCAGAAACCTTTACACAGTAGTTATTACCAGACGCTGAAACAGGGAATTGTATCCCCTCACAAAGATTGCGAGACAGGTGGCCATCTACCTCTAAACCAGTTAGCATTGAGGAAGCAACAACAAAATTGTTTGTTTGGGACAGAGACAGCAGTCAAACAACCCAAGCACGACCCGTTGCTTTAAATAGAGCTTAGTTTACCAAAAAACCTGTTCCAATTGGCTGCTCAAATCTATTGCTCCCTTTGGGGGCTCAAAAGAATTTGTGAACACTCATCTCCAAATCCTGACAATGCTCTCTGAAAGCATTGGGATTCTGCTTTTCAATGCAGTCCGAAATAACTCATAAAGAATGTCACAAGAGAATAAAAACATCATTATTCCACAGAATACGGCATATATACAACCCCATTCCATTCTGTAATTACTGAAGTCTCAGGATGCAGAATTGCAGTAATGCATTTTGTGGAGAGAGAATATTCAGTGCAAAAAGTTGACCAAAGCACTTTTTGATCATTCATACATTTGAGTGTGTGAGCCAGTGTCCGATAGCAATTTAAGACATGCGAGGACATGGAGTATGCCTCTTTATGCAGTGCTGGAGGGGAGCTTATGTGACTCAGAGATAAGGAGATTTATAGTCCCTATTTACCCAGCACTTCCTCAGAAATAGAACACGTCCATTCACAGAACAGCACTTGCAGTAGCTGAAGCTCTCCCTGAGGTTTCATCTATTATGATTTCAGATAAGTCCAACAGGCTACAAGTAGACAACAGTGAAACAAATATAATGCTTAACAAATAACAAACTGGATGAGGAAACATATTAACACAGTGTCATTAAGTGCCATTTGTCAAAACTTATTCATTATTGTTGCTTTCTGCCAGTAATGAGTATAGGATCTGGGTAATGAATGAATGCTAATGGCATGTTTAACTTGCATGTCCATTTCTGCAACAAAAATGGGAGGACATGGTGTCATACCAGGGAATCCCAGATATATGTCAAAACAAGAAGCATGAAAAGCTGTTAAACGTTGTTGAGAACTAATATTCACCCATTAAATATCAGTAGCAAAACTTATGATACCTGTCAGCCAACAAAAAGTGAACTAATATGACAAGATCATCTGTAAGATTTAATATGTTATGCTACTTATTTCTCCAAGAACCTGTAAATATAATGTCTCACGTCACTAACAGCAAGCACAATACAGTCATGCCTATGCAAATGCGTATACCTGAAACGTTCACTTCCACTCCTTCATCATCATCATCATCATTTTTTGCGGTGAGGTCAGTCCCTGGCAGCTGGCACGCGCTGTTTGGGCTCCTGGAGTTCAATAATCATAGCAATCATCCGTATAAAGTCCCTGAGCGACTTCGCTGTATGTTCATGGAAATGTAAGCTCGAGGGACTCGTCCCTTTCATGTGATCTACTCACAGCTTGATTAAAGTCCATGGCTGCTTTTTTCCACAGGACAGCCTGTCGATACGGACAGTGTCCGTGCCTCTGAGATTGGCAAATGAAAATACAGCTCTCGGGTCGGCGCTTGCAAACTTTGCACGAGCGTCAGAGATCCATTAATCCAGCGCGTTGCATCTCAGCGGTTGTGAGATTGTTTGGATCGTCCCGCCCCTTCTCCAAACTCCCAACAGAAGACGCTCGCTCGGGGTGAATCTCGACTCAGATACTGACAGTGATACCATGGGAAAAGCCTACTACAGTGGCGGGGTTTAAATCCTCCTGAACTATCTTCATCCTAACTGTACTTCTCATTTGGATATGATTACGGTTCGGATTCCATTTAAAAAATGTAATTAGATAGGGCAATATTTATTCATTTTTATCAATGATCACTGACTAGCTACAACAAAACTCATTAACATTCTAGTGTTTTTATTATAAAAAATCTTGTATTAATTTTGTCATTTCAGATTTTTTTTATGAAAAGGGGCAGGTTTTGAAAGTGACTAGTAGCCTAACACTGTTATACTGTTTTTAAGCATAACTAACTTGTTTTATGCCTCTACTTACGTAATTTTGTTGCTCAATTGATAAAATTCTGTCACAGATTCAATTATGCATTTTCCTTTAATGCCTCAAAATGAATATCACGTCTATTATTAACACTCAATGAATAAATATGCTTTTATGGGCTCTCTGTTGGGGGCAGAGATTCAAACGATTTAAAGAACAAAAACCCCTCTTTTTATGCAGAATGTGATCAAAATGGTTGTATTTCTTACTAAGTGTAAATCTGTAAAATGTTCAGTTATTACTGGTAATTGAACATCACACCAATTTTGTGATTGGTTGTTATTTGTGATCCTGATTATGGGTTCAAATGTAACAGCCAGGCCTGTTATAACAGTCTTTCGTTATGAAATCAGAGTGGTCGCACTGTAGAATCAGTAACGGTGATTAGTTTAGTAACAGTATGGTGTTGCATTACTAGATGCGAGAACCAAGTCACCATAAAATCATAACTGATCATTCGTTTTGAGGAATATTTATAAATGAATTATTCATGCCTATCATTATGTTTTTGAAAATGAATATGGCCTTGTAATCTTTAATCAAAATAACATCCCCTGCCTCTTGCAACAGCATCTCATCTCTTCAGATGACATTTTTTCTTGTTCGAGAAGCAGTTTCACTCAGATACATCACAGTCGGCAAGAAAATGCTGACTTTAAAGGAACCTAATGTGATAACAATCATTCAGTTTTGAATGAGAACCTCTTCATGGTTCTGAAACAAATCAATGTTGCATGCGATTAAGATGACCATTCTCTGTCATATTGAGTGATCTCATCTCTTGACTCTTATTTTTAGCCAAGAGAGCTCAAATCACTGCAACGGAAGAAAACACATGCAAATTGAAAAAAACTCCAACAAATTAAGAACACATCTTTATTAGTTTGACAACACATGTGCTGTAAATACTCACAATGCAACCAAATACAGAAATGTGTTGCAAATAGCACAGACGACAAAATACATGTTTCAAGGGGACATCACACTCTAAAAAATTCTGGGTTGTTTCAACCCAACTTTGGGTCAAATGTGGACAAACCCAATGGCTGGGTTACATTTTTAAATTCAATTTAAACATTTTAAAATTAAATTGAAAAATGTTAACCCAACATTTGGGTTTGTCCATATCTGACTCAAATATATGCAACAAGTGATGAACCTGGCTGGGACATTGTTTATTGCTTTATTGTTTAATGGCTACTCGTCATCAGTAGTGTTGTCGATGACCTGAAAGTTTTTAGTTTATTTTAACGTCCTGATCACGAGTTGTGAGAATTTGCGGCACGTGTTTTTTTGTGAGATTTTTTTCTTATTTTGCTGGTGTTTTTTTTTATTTGCAATGCATGTATTTCCTTCAGTTGTAGTGCCGTTGAGCTTTCCGTATCTGTCTATCGTACCTATGAAGATACTGAAGAGTTCAGATGCAAAAGCCTCTAAATGCCATATGAAATTTTCTTCTAAAATGACCATTTTTATCAAGCTTGTATATTTAAGTTCAGTAATTTCACTTAAATGACAATTAATAGGTAATCTTCATTGCCATTTAAGTGAAATTACTGAACTTTAATATACAAGCTTGATAAAAATGATCATTTTAGAAGAAAATTTCAAATGGCACTTAGAGGCTTTTGCATCTGAACTCTTCATATATATATATATGGCACTGACAAATGAATTATCAGGGGTTCTCAACTCCAGTCCTGGCGACCCACTGCTCTGCATATTGTATGTCTCCCTTGTTTAACACACCTGATTCAGATCCTCAGCTCGTTAGGATAGGTCTATCCTAACGAGCTGAGGATCTGAATCAGGTGTGTTAAATAAGGGAGACATACACAATATGCAGAGCAGTGGGTCGCCAGGATCGAGTTGAGAACCCCTGAAGAATTAGATTACAGTTGCATACTTTTATTTTGGAGTGCCATTTGGAAATAACATGCAGTGCAGTAGACAGTTCCTTTCACTTGGCCTGTGCAATACTGTAGTTTACAGAAAGTATTTAACAAAGGATTTGGGTTTTGTTGTAATATCAAAGTTCATGATCCTAAGCTACTTCATGAATAAATCACTACTTTTTATATGTTTTAATGATCCAATTCAGATTCCTGTCAGATTTCCGACAGAAAAGCAGCCTCACTGTGCTGTCCGCCCTCCTGGCAGTATTATAATGTTCCAGACGATAACTGCATCATTTACTGCTGAAGGGAAAGGGTGTCTCCACTAGGTTATGAATAAATAAAACAAACAAATAAATACCCAACACCACAAAAAGTAACAGACTGCACCTGAGTCTGCACTGCCTGTGCGTCTCCTTCTAAAGCCTGTTTTCATATGAAAGACATCAGACGGCAGGCAGAAGTCTGACACACATTCTTTACATAACTCTGAGGGGTTTGTGGGGGAATGTCCCAAAGACAGTAGCACCATTCACTGCACCCTAGCCTTCCACAATATTCATAGTCTTGAAATGGACATGTCATATCTTCTGTGGTTGCTGTTCTGACCATTGTAAATGAGGTAATACACAAAAAGTAAAAAAAAAATAAGAAAAAAAGTTACCTTTTTATTTCTCACAATCACATGTAAAATATCTGGATGCTACCTAGTGCTCAATTTTACTTAAATTAGGTTAGTCAAATTTTTGTTCATCACATTTCCTGGTGTTTATTTCAATTGTGCAAGTAAAAGATTGATGTTTAACTAGAAAGTTTTGTACTACTGCCCTCTAGTGGACAAAACCACAAATGTACACATGTCACCACAAATAAATGCCTCACAGATATCACTGCATTTGTTCAAATCATAGGCCTACCTTGACTCAGTAAACAGCAATAAAAGAAGTCTACCCTAATAAGCCAATCAGAAACGCTCCAGAAATCAATGCTAAACCTAAAATCAAAAAGGGTTTCATATCAAATTGAAACATGAAAGAGTTCAAGAACACAAACCCTGTTTTAACTTAAAAAGGACATGTGTGACTTCTAATATATTCACTTACAATTCGATTTTGTAATTATACAGACAGAGCTAGGAGGATCTTAAAATAGTAAAGAGGCACTGTCATGCCTGCAGATGGCCTAGATCAGCCTTGCTCAGATAAAACCACCACTTTCCACTAAACAGCCACAATGGGCACGCTTGAAAATCACAGAGCCAGACATGGTGGAATGTAATTTGTGGGGCTTCAAAATGGTTGGTTCCACAAACCAGACAGTATTACCTGAATATCCAGATTGAACAGAGCTAATCCTTCACCCCATCTGTGATCAGAGAAATGGGGGTTTTATGAGACTTCGTCTTATTCTCATGGCACGGGGTTTATGCACAGTAGATGAATAATCTTATTTTAAACCCATGTCATTAAAGCATTTTTCCAATGATGCATGTGCAATTGAGAATTTGAGACTGTTAAAACTCTTAATTGCATGTACTGAAGTTATAATTCTGTCCATAACATTAGGCTTGATTTATGAGCAGTACTATCTTTCATCTAAAGATTGAACAATTCTACACTGTAAATATGTTGGTAATGCTAACAGAAAAAAAAACAATACTGTAAAAATGCAACAGTTACAACCTGATAAATGGTTAAAGGAGTAGTTCACTTAAAAAAAAAAAAACTTTTGCTGATAATTTACTCGCCCCATGTCATCCAAGATATCCATGTCATTCTTTCTTCAGTCGAAAAGAAATTAAGGTTTTTGATGAAAAAATTCCAGGATTTTCTCCATATAATGGACTTCAGTGGGAACCAAACAGTTCAAGGTCCAAAAGACACTTTCAGTGCAAACTGCAAACTGTTCAAAGGACTTTAAATGATTCCAGACAATGAATAAGGGTCTTATCAAGCGAAACAATCCCTCATTTAATAAATAAATAACAAAGTTTAGGTTTTATAAGCTCAAATGGTCACCTTGCTCTGTTCTGTGATGCGCGTTTGTGACTTCTGTTTTGACTCCATCAGAAATGAACAAATCTTTTCCCGAGTCAACTTGTTCATTGCGTTCGTTGAAATGAACCAAATGACAGTGAAAAAGATTTGTTCATTTTGATAAACTAGTCTGGACAGGAGAGTCACAACGCGCATACAGAACAGAGCAAGGCTACCATTTGAGCTTATAAAACGTAATCTTTTTTGTTAATATTTTAAATGAGCGTTTTCGCTGATAAGACCCTTATTTAATCGTCTGGATATCGTTTAAAGCCTTTTGTACTAAAACTGTCTTTTGGACCTTGAACCGTTTGGTTCCCCACTGAAGTCCATTATATGGAGAAAATCCTGGAATTTTTTCATCAAAAACCTTAATTTCTTTTCAACTGAAGAAAGAATGACATGGACATCTTGGATGACCCCTGCAGGGGGTGAGTAAATTATCAGCAAAAGTTTTTTTTAAAAGTGAACTACTTCCTTTAACTGTATTTTACCTTACATTATCATAAATGGTTTAACATATATGGTATATTTATGAGGTTTTATGGTTATATATATACATTTATATTATATATATAAATAAACAGATATTTCACACACATTTTCATTCAACACTTTACTGCTTCATACAGCATCTGTTTTGAACTAGAATAAAGTTCAAAATAAGCCTATAAATAATCGTAATTTTAACGGTAAATGACTGTAAAAATGCTATAGTGCAAAACTGTTAATTGGTTAATCAGTTATGTACATTAGGGTTTTATGTTACATTTAATGTTGTTAAATGAATGTTTATTGCATTTTTAAATTTCACATGTGTTACCATGATGGTGTTTAATGTTTGTGTGAATGACACTGTGCAGCTTCTTTATGTAAGTATGTTCTAATGGAAGACAACTTGTGATGAGCTTTGATTGCTCATTTAACTTAAATCACTGCTGTGGTGATTGATGGTTGTCAGTGTATTACAATGGTACAAAACAGAAATCAAATTATCATAAAATTATTATATCAACAGATTTCAGTAAATGAAATACGGTTTATTACTGTAAAGTTGATTACGGTTTATTATTGTAAAAGTGATTACGGTTTTGATGTCATTTTTACAGAATTGTTCTGGCAACTGAAGTTGCCAGCATTATTCCGTAAAAATTACGGGATTTATTTTTACAGTAATCAATGACGTGGACTCAATGTTTTTTAATCAGTTTTATTTTATAAACATGATAAACATGACACAATATAACATCGCGACTACATGAAAAGACTGTTTACTGTTATAAAAAAACTGATTTGTGAGCTTTAGTGGAGCTAAAGGTGTGAGAATAAACACGGAATGCACGTGATCGTTGTCGTGTCTGAATGCGGCGAATTGTGGAACAGCTGTGACATCATCAGAGCTCGTGCAGCCGCTTCGAGAAGCTGCGCTGGCTGAGTCACTCTCGTATCGCTCTCGCGGTACTTTGATGGCAGACATCACAGTCACGTGGAGTAAGCGCTGCATCAAGTCAGACAAAATTTCTAACCGGCATGCACTGTTTCAAGTCAGCCGCCAATCGGTCTCCGCAGAGCTACATGAAGTCGAACAAGCCTAATATGTTTGCGCTGTTCCGGATTAGTGGGTGTGGCTTGCAGAGCTGTGCAATGTGGTGCATTGTGGGAGTTGTTGTCTTACATACAAATGCACCCCTCTGTCTTTTCTCGGTCAGAGAGGGCACCAAATTCAAAAATTCTTTTACATTTCGACTACATATATATTCCACTTTCAATAAATATTAATGTTGAAATGGGTGAAATGCTCCTTTAAAACAAAACATTTGATCTGATGATTACAAACTATTTTCAATCAAGGACTATTCTTGCACGAGTTTTAACAAGACCTGGTTTGAGTTTCCATTACTGTGGGAAAATGGCACCAATTTCACTAAGGACACAAGAGTCAAAGCTTACTTTTGCTTAAGAGAAAAGTGCAAACTCAGACATAGTTAATGCCAGGGAAAAGATGGCAGTCTTTCTCTCATTCATCCAAGCGGCAAGTTAACAACCGCAAAGAGCTGGTGAGCCAATCCAGGAATCAATTTAAAGCAAACAGACTAAAAGGCTTTGATCTTTATATTGACAGGAATCTCGGCAGAATTACAAGCTGAAATGTGTAATGTTTCACTGTGGTTTTGATAGGACAGATGGAGATTCTGAATACAGTTAATCACTTTGACACAGTATATGTCTGTAAAAACAGTTGTGCAGGGAAAATGTACGGTTCATAATTCACTCTGTGCGGTCCCTTTATTTCTTCACACCTCTGTTCTAGACTGCTAAATACTTGTGGCTTCTGGATCCCAAAAGTTTTGGAAAAATCCTTTAAATTAAATCCATTAAATCAGCTGATTCTAGCTTTCTAGGCAAACAGGTATTTTCTTTGTTGCAGTAAATCTAAGTAAAGTGTATTGTTCTTAAACATGTTTTCTCCAATACTCTCTCATTGAGCACGTGGCGAACACTTTGCATGGGCCGGTTGGAGCAGTGCCACTGATCTATTTTCCAAGCTCCCCACAGACAGATGCTGGTCCAGGCTGTTACAAAAATTACAAGAAGACACATTAAACCAACAAGGCTTTTTGTGGTGAGCTGCATTCAGGCCCAGAAATTTTGCATTGAAATCATTAACATGAAAAGCACTTGATGAAAAATAAAGTTTCCATCATGTGTCTCTTTTTTTTTTGTGTGTGTGTTTGAAGGCTTTGGTCCATTGCTTTTTGAACCGTGTGTCCAACCCTCATCTCTCCACTCACACCAGACTTTCTACTCTAACAGTTCTCAGTGTTTGTACCCTTACCGATTCAGGCCTTACCTGAGAAAGGAAATAAGAGTAATGCAGTAATGAGCGAACATAACCCTGAGGCAGACTCATAAAACTTGCTTGAACTGAAAGTTAACCAAAGGTTTGTGTGAGTAAAGGAAGGAAACAGCTAATGGATGGCTGGACCTCTAAAAATGAGTCTGCGGTATCTTTCATTAAAGATTGAATAGGAGACCTTACTAGCATGAATTTCAGTTGGTTAATGCAAGATTGTGCTGGTCAAGTAAGTTTAATGCTACGTTCACACCGACGCGAATAGTGCGTCGAATTCGCGTCTACCGCGTCTAGTTTGACGCTTGACCACTTTGTTGAACTGCGATTCTGACACGTAAATTTCGCTTTCATGCGTTTAATTTTAAGCGCGTCAAGAGTGAAATTGACGCGCTTAAAATCAAACGTATAAAGCGAAATTTACGCGGTCAGAATTCGAAACCCGTCTGGCGGCCATCTTTTTTATGTTGATCGAGCATTCATCGAGAGATTCACCGCACTGTATTTACTCTGGAGAGCTAGAACAGCGGCGTGGGGATCATCGTCGCCGTATTTGTGCCCACCACACCCTTCGGAGGTGAAACGTTTGGCGAGTTTCACCATTTGCTCGCTCCAGGAGCTGCGCTGGATGACGGCCGCTGATAGCGGTACTCTGCCTCTCCCGCGCCTAGTTTGATGACCTGTTGTCCCGCATCGGAGCGAGGATCACCCTCGCCTTCATCCATCTAATCTAGCTGTTGATGATAAATAGAGCTAGCCTTCAAAAGTTATTAGCCTATCCTGTGATTTTTTTTCTCTGTCACGTCCAGACACGAATATATGCACATGTATGTTGGTTGTCTTTCCATCATAATACTATTTCATATAATCTAGATATGGAATGAATAACATTCAATACAAAATGAACATGTCTCGTATATAGAAATTTTTAAATGATAAAATATTTGCTTTGTTGTGCATAGAATTCCCACCATGCATTTTGTCATAGTACAAAATAATTTATTGAAGCATCCAGATACTTCACCACGTGAGCAAGCAGCTAGGCTCCTGATTGGTTAATGTGGCGTGAATCGACGCCAAAGTTCAGATTTTTCAAGATTCCTATTTCAAATAAATGCTGTTCTTAGTATTTTTGTTGCTTACTATCATAAAAGAATCCTAAACATTTTTTTTTCATTATGGTGTGGCAAGGAGGGTGGGGCCGAGAGCTGTGGGAATGGAGTGAGGCCGGAGACGTGAGTCTCGAGTCCCACAAGGAGCTCAGGAAGGATAAAAGGAGGACTGACGACAGTGATGGATGAGAGAGAACCTTGGACTATTTTGTAATTTATTTATTTTGATATACATTTTTATGTTGAACGCTCACCAGTGTCCGCTGCTTACTTCCCTGAACTTTTAACATTGCTTTTAACATTGGTTTTCACAAAAATATTCAGGTGCATAACTGTTTTCAACACAATAATAATTAATAATAATGATAATAATAATGAATGTTTCTTGAGCATCAAATCAGATCATATTCTAATGATTTCTATGGGATCATGTGAAGGACACTGAAGACTGGAGTACTGGATAGTTAAAATTCAGGCTTTGCAATTACAGCTGCCATCATAGGAATAAATTACATTTTCAAAATATATTAAAATACAAATCAGATAATTAAAATTGTAATAATATTTCACATTGTTTTTTATAAAGTAAAAACAATCACATTGTGAAATTTTGATTGAATTTTGATTGTTCGTACCGACCTCCAACCTTTGAACAGTATATGTATGTTGATTAGCTTTGCTAATTTCCCATATTATTTTCCACACAGTTGTCAACATTTGAAGTGGATCAAAAGCTTTCATCAAAGTTATACGTTATCAACTCCAGTCCTCGGGACCCACTGCTCTGCACATTTTGTATGTCTCTCTTATCTGACACATTCAGTTCAGTTCATAGAGTCTATCCTAACGAGCTGAGGATCTGAATCAGGTGTGTTAAATAAGGGAGACATACACAATATGCAGAGCAGTGGGTCCCAAGGACTGGAGTTAAGAACCACTGCTATAAAGCATATACATTTGAAAAATGTTATCGCAAATCACCATACATGATGTAAGCATGCAAGCACAAGTGACGTAAATCTAAATTTTCCTGCCAAATCCACAGATTTCTTGGTATAAGAAGCTTAAACCAACAGGAAACAGACTGATCTCTTGTATCAGAATAACAAGAAGAAATACAGCCGTTGTTTCTCTTCCAGAGATGTTTTGACATGAACAGCTTTTCTTTAGCTTGAGAAAATAATACGTTTGTTCTTGGTAAAAACCACGTGCCACTCCCAGGAACCTCCTCCCTTTCTGTATCCTGCTGTCCATCCGTACAGGAATCAGTTATCCCAAACCAGATTCTGTGTGAACACAGCAAAACTTCCTATCCTTTATCAGTCACACAATACAACCCCTAATTATAGAGCTTAAGTTACAGGGATTGAGTCAACCCTGACAGACCACAACATTCACAGGACATTCAAAGGAAGTAGTCTTCAACTTGGGTATATATAGGACTGTATTGGATATGAGACAGAGATTTAAACACTCTAGAATATGCTAATGCATTTTTTGTCTTTTGGATGTAGACAATTGGGCAAATTTATGCATGCACTATTTTAGTGTCCAGTTAAACCAGTTATTTTGGTTAAACAATGTCCTGACTCTTCCAAGCTTTATAATGGGTGTCAATAGGTATATTTTTTACAAAGTCACTTCAGAAGACCTTATATTAACCACCCAGAGCTGTTTCGAGCACTTGTATAATGGATGGATGCGCTTGATGGACTTTGATGAACCAAAAAAATAAACCCATGACTCCCATCACTCCCACCAAAGCTTGGAAGAGTCAGGACATTTTTTTAAATATAACTCCGATTGTATTCGTCTGAAAGAATAATGTCATATACACCTAGTTCGGGGATGAGTAAATCATGGGCTAATTTTCATTTTTGGGTTTTAAGGTTTAAAGGGATAGTTCAAGCAAAAATTTCAATTCTGTCATGTTTACTGACCCAAACCTGTATGACTTTCTTTATCCTCTGCAGAACACACATACACACAAAAAAAATATTTTAGGAAACCATCTTATTTTTATTTTTTGTCAATACAATGGAAGTCAGTGGTCACCAAACATGGTAGCCAACATTAATTTCTAAATATCTTCTTTTATGTTCCACAGAAGAAATACTAGTTTGGAGCGACATGAAGGTGAATAAATGATGGCAGAATATTCATTTTTGGGTGAATAAACTTTAAAATTGCACTGTTCGGTCATTTAGAAGTCTTGTTTTGCATGTACATTTCAGCCTGATCAAAATCAAACATATTTTACCATGGTTGGACAGAAATAAATAATTTTACTGCAATGTTACTATTATATTTGGTGGCTGTATGTATAAATCATAATGATGAAGATTACCAAAGAACACTGGAGATTGCAAGGAAACAAAACAAAAAATCAAAAGAGTCCATAATTGTGACAATTATATTCTCATTCTCAACAAAAAGGTTTGCAAACTGAATGGGCTCTATGCACAGCGGTATTTCCGGTGAAGGTCTAAGGATGCTTAAACTTCCGCCGATTATAGAGTCCAATGCAATACCGAGAATTTATATTGGTTTTTATACTCTATGGCTAGTCTAAATTATTAGTTATTCACAAAAACAGACACCTGTCATTTTGTTTATTCTTCTTTTTAAAATGTTATTAAATAAGCATAACTATATAAAATTACATCTAAATGTATCAAAGTTTCGTTTCAAAGACGTTTTAAGTCATGGTGACCTGGAGCACAAAAGTACTGGTAATGTGACACATTTTCCAAGGTTCTGTTAGCTAAAAAAGGAAAAGGCAAAAAAAAAGCATGGCACTGCAACATGGTTAACTTCACAGTGCAGGTCCATCCTTTGTTTTAGTTAGACACAGACATTTGGCGTTCTAAGTGAAAGCTGAGCGTGTCAGCCAGTCCAGATGGAGGCCAAACAAGGACAGACACGAGACTGTCCACACCACTGACACATGCAGCCGTCTGTCAGAGCTGCCAACATGAGGAAACAAATAAGGAAAAGACCCACTGGCCCTGATCCAAGGACCATGCACTGGGGCAAAACTAGTCAACCCCAGGACATGCTGACACGATGTATATAGACATATGAACACTAACAGGAGGCCCTGTTCTCTCTGACCAGCTGTGAATCACCCTGATACCTAAATAAGAAACTGCCACCCAGACAGATGCTATTCAGAAAATGGTGTGATACTGTATACTATACTATTACTAATGTGAAATCCCACTCACTGAACTTGTAGAATATAGACATATGTTAAAAAAATTCTATCCATTTTAACAATTTTACTTTACTGGACGGCTGCCTTTCCTTTCTCTATTTGCAGACCAGTGACATCTGTCCCAAATGGGATTCCCAAACATTTTTGTCAAAGGAACTCCTTTGACCCAACATATTTTCCTATTATTTAATGTTTTTAACAGTTGGTGTCCTATTATTTAATGTTTTTAACAGTAGGATTTTAACCTTTTATTTAATGTTTTTAACTCTGATGTTGGTTAATATTCACATGACATGCAGTTTTGTTTTATTAACATGAAGAGGTGGGGTAAAGTAATTATTACCAAAGCTTCTCAGAGTAATTTAATCCTTCTTAGACATAAACAACTTGATGTCAATTCTTCAGCATAAAACTTCATGACATTCCCCCCAGATTTAAGTTTGGCAATCTACGATGCTATCACTGTCACCAAGTCTTTCACAAAAGTTCAGTACCAAACCACATACTCACAGCAAGTTTAGCACGATTACAATGGACTTATAGCAGGCCCATTTCCCATTGGCTTTTACAGATTGAGGGGAAATCTTAAATTATGAGGGTACTCCACATACTCTCAATGAATTCCAGCATACTCTAATTACTTTACATGATGACAAGACGAAAGAGTGCACAGAGTTTCAGTGCACACCTTTTCCAAAACTGATAAAATACAGAGATTCAAAGCTAAGACAAACTCATTAAATCAACAGCAGATTTAGCTCTATTTTGTTAACCAAACTAATTCTTTACGACAGGCCAAAATAAAGCAGAACATATCATATTGATTGTAAACAAATTCAGACATCTTACCTGGCTCCAGTGACGTCGACCCCAACCATCAGCTGTCCGTTTAGTGACAGTAGCTCATCTCGCAGCTTAATATCTCCACAGTGGGCTGCTGGACTGTTCTTTTTCACTTCAGTCACCCAAATACACCCGACATCCAACACAGGGCCTTTGTTCGCACTTCCTGCGCCTCCTCCTGACACCTTTCTTTTTCCCCTCTGGGTCTCCAAAAATGGGAATATTTCCAAAGCTGAGCCCGAACTCCGGTCCATCTTCCTCAGATTTGTTCAGGTAGACCGCCTTCACTTCAGCATCAGTTTCCTCTCTAAATGGGCTACTACTGTACAAAGGGCTCTCAATTTCAGCAAAGTTTAGCTGGATGTATTCCACAAGCTTGCAGATGGCAGCCTGGCAAACACCGCCTGTGCTCACCCGAGACTCATCGCCCTCGTCTCGGTCCTTCTCTCGAGCCCTGAGCCAGTTCTCCAGGAGGGGGAGATGGTTCAGGGCATTTTCTTGGGTGATAGGCATCCTAGCTGCTGCTGCTGGGCCTGCCTGGGCCACCCCTGCATGTTGAGTCAAGGCTCTCCAGTGGTGGCTGTAATCAGACGCATTAAAATGGCTTCACATTCCTCTCAAAATGACACACTGACCTCACAGACTTCAGATCCAGAACATTGGCGTCCACTTGTGATACTCTTAGACCACAGAGGTCCATGATGTCATCCGCAGAAACAAAAGGAAACCAGGGAGACTGAGGAAGAAGGGCACGTTTATTCTTGAAGGGGTAACAAGAGAACGTGTGCCATTAGCTGGTCGTCTTGGTACGTGCCAAATCTGATTTCCAATACCATTAAAGTGGAAAACAGCAGATCGCTGGGAGTCGGGATCTATCCTGATTCACAGGCGCCACAGACGTCCACCTGAATCAGAAAGAAAATAAATAGAATTGCCATTACAAAGAAACTCAGCAGGCATGAACTCATGTTAAAGCGCTGCAGTCATGGCTCATTTGCTGCTCAACCTCAGTACGCACAAGAACAGAAATTGGCGCAAGTATGACAACAAAGAAAGCTTCCTATATACCAGCCGTTTCATTTGACTGACAGAATTCATGAACTGGAAATGGTTCCAATAATAGTCTTATGGGCTTTTTTTACAGTTGTGTCATTTGGCTGTTACAGACATTCAGCAAGGGTAGAATCAATGCGGTTGACATTATTCAATGCACAGTGAACAGACAGAAAGGAAAAGCAAACTTCCTTTCAGTTCTTATTCACCTTAACCTTGTGGAATGTAACCTGACAATAAATGATGAAACTGCCAGCCAGATGTTGTGATCGTGTAGCTAAAACTCTTGGACTGGCAGACCACATTTCTGGCATATTTAAGTATATGCTGTAGACAAAGACCACAGTCAAATTGCTACTCTGGGATTTAGCTCAAAATAACATGATGTTGGCCTCTGTGAGCATCACACAAACTACTAGAGCTCTCTTTTAAGGGCAAATCCTTCTCCCATAAAAGATAATGGAGCATTTATGTGTAACAACATATCAACTTTGCATTAATGTCCAATACTAGGGGGAAAACAAAGATTAAACTGTAAGAAGATTAGCACAGCTATATAAACAAGAGGGGGATGTAATACCGAACTGTCAGCTGAAGTCTAGAGCAGACTAGAAAAGTAAAGTGACAGCTAATGCCACAGGACAGAACCCCTTTCAAGAGTTTAATCTCAATAAGTCATATGCAGTTTATCAATGGCAATGCTAAAACATTTCTATTCTAAATATCTCTTGATTTATTTTTGTCCCTTTATTTTTTTCTCGTTTTAATGCTCGTATCAACATGAAAAGTGGATCAGCTTGCTTTGTGCAAATGTTTTTTTTTTTTTTTTTAACAACATTGGCATATCTGTGTTCAGTTTCACACTAACATTCTCACTTGGAGGAAATAATCTCTCACACAATGTAACACTGCCCATCAATAAAAGGGTGAAAATACTGACGATGTAGTGATATTGATGAGGGGAGGAGAATTCGTGTGTGCTTGGCTATCAAGTGGTATTTCAGTAGGGTTGGGTATCATTTGAATTTGAACGATTCTAATTCCGATTCCTTGTTTCGATTCCGGTTCCTAGCGATTCTCGATTCCAATTCTTTTAAGAGGCAGGGTCAAAAAAGTTTAGCTAACCTTGCTAACCAATGGTCTTTCTGAAGGAAATACTCCTTTCTGAAGGAAATACTCCTTCTGTCACAAATTTTGCATTTTGCTGAGATTTCGTTATTTTTAGAAAAGTGAAGCCACACTTTGGACCGCCGACATAAGCTACTCGTGTTGACTTGCACGGTTATGCCAACACTTCCGGTAGACGCTTCTTCGTTGGTGTTGTCCAACGGTTACTTCTTCTGGTCGGCGGACTGTGAATATCGAAACTAGGAATCGAAATTAACTTTTGAATCGATTCCGGAAAAACGAAAAGTTAGTCCCGGTTCCAATCGATACTCAATTCTCAATACCTAACCCTATATTTCAGACTGGACGTGCTGCGATGATGATAGCTCAGATCACAACGAAAAAAACACACTGATCACTTTGGTCTTGTCAATGGAACAATTTGACAACTTTTTAAAAGTAAACTTTCCATTCGGAATCTTATTGGCATCCATGTCGGCATCTCGTGCTCGTCATCCACTCAAAACATACGTTCACACCGCCACCAAATTGAGCGTCAAAGAAGCTCTGGCCACCCTGTCAAGAGCACTTGTCAAAAAGTACGGGGAAGCTTGTAGACGTTTTGAACGCTCTGATGTTGCAGAGAGAATAGAAGCTTCACAACATGAAATGTAATACAAAAAAAAACAAGCAATACATTGAAGAAACCTTTTATAATGACAGCATTTTATAACCGTTTTGGTCACATTTGGTTGGGAAAAAGAATAGTTAGCTATTATTATTGTTATTATTTGCGGTCAAATCGAACAAATTAATTGCATTCCAGCTTTAAAACAAGCGTTTGTAAATATTTCAAATAAAAGTTGCGCTCATGCGGTCCCTATAAGCAACATCATATCATAAATGACTGGAAACCTGTAGGAAACCCAGCAATTATTAGCTTA
This sequence comes from Hybognathus amarus, assembly GCA_030378365.1. Taxonomy (NCBI): domain Eukaryota; kingdom Metazoa; phylum Chordata; class Actinopteri; order Cypriniformes; family Leuciscidae; genus Hybognathus; species Hybognathus amarus. The sequence goes on from JAQIUQ010000522.1 coordinate 490,856, forward strand.
TCTTCCATTTTCTCGGAACTGAATGTTTTGGTCAGAACGAAAGTTTACATTGATAACATGTTTCTCCGGAATCATATCTCAGATATAGCACACGTGCGTCTGCAAGATGTCTCTTAAAGATCACATCATCTGGAAAGCATCTGCTCTTTACTAACATCTGATAGACATCTTTAAGATTGTGAGTTTAACATACATTCTAAATCATTACATCTTAAAGACATCTTCTAAACGTCTATTTGACATCTGACAGGAAACGTCCAGTAGACGTACTGCAGATGAGCAAACACTCAAAAAAATACGTCTTCCAGATGTAAACACACATCAAATAGACGTCTCTGTGATGTACGTGTTCCATCTGGGAGCCAGCGCGAAGGACGTCTATATTCCGATTGGTTACTGCCGTTTTGCCGCTGCTTGCTGCTGAACCGAGTCACTGCCTCATTACCATAAAGTTGAGCTTCTTTCAACTTTCTGATTGATGCTCAAAGCGCAACACCGATGGATTTGATGCTCCCTGCAGCTGAGAAAAGCCAGCTTCCATTGAAAATGAATGACTTCCGACAACTTTGAAAGCTCAAGTTGGTGGCGGTCACACGCACAAACTCAGAGCAATATTGTAAGTTACTGCATGTAATAAATTTTTATAGCAGAAAATAATACATCACAATACACAGTCTCAAATTTAGTTACATCTTTTAACTATTCTAATATTTCGAAGGGCAAAAATAAGAATTTAACTATTGGCTTTACTTCATTTAGCAGTCACTTTAGAGTGAGCCCAGTGGCATAACAAAAGCACCTCAGCTCCACCCACGTCCCGCCTCTTTGCCCATTTTCATTTATCCGGTAGTGACAAGGGGTGACGCACTGCCATGATGTGGCTATATGCAATGATGTGCCGGCCCCGCCCACTTTAGGCTTCAAAAGCGCTCTTCAGAAACCTACGTGTGACGTCACAGACACTATGTCCATATTTTTTTTCCAGTCTATGGTTTCTAAAGTAACCGTCTGCCTAAAAAAAACTCACACTGGGGAATCAGTTTGAATATTTTAAACTTACGTGTGAAAGGGTTAAGCCAGTGACACTGAGAAGAACTTTTACCAACAATAACATCCCCATGAACAGCCTCATGATCAAGAAAGCTGTTGTTTCCCATTGAATTGACCCATATTGAAGGCCCAAGACCACTTTTTTTATATTCATTTCATGGACATAATGCATCTCAGCTTTATCCAATGCAGAAATACAATATATAAATGCACTGCATTTGATAGTGACGAGGAAACCATGTGTCACTAGTAAAAACCAAGAAAGACTGTGATCAATGCTGGCTGTAAACCATGAACTCCACATGGTTCTAATAAATAAGCCTTTCATATTAAAACAAACAAGACTTAGTATTATGAAAATCTGTCAAGCATTCCTTTTAAAAAGAACAATGAAAAAGGATTAATGGTCATTATTAGCCATATAGGACATAATTAATGTCTGTGCTTTGGTTTTTCCGATTAATTAAGTAAAGTTTTTTGTTTCGATTATACTAGAAGAACAATACACTTCTCCAGCTTAGCCAAACAATGACATAATGGAAGTTGAACTGCCTGAGCTCAGAACTCTGTAAATACATTTAAAATAAAAAGAAAGAAATGAGAGAATATTTCAAAGACAAACACCAATACTGCACTGAACTCTACAGTCCAACAGCATTTGTCACTCTGTTAGGGTGGTCTTTCAACTCCTCTTTGTTTTATTCATTAGGATCACATTACAGAGCTCTCTCGTCATTTAATAGAACTGTTTATCATGGACGTGGATGTTTTCATCCTGAAACTTTCCTTCACTTCGCATACACACATTTGACATACAAATCAAAAAAAAGCTCACGCTGTGAAGTGATTCCTGAAAAAAGAGGAATATTTCAAACGCTGTGGTCTGAGAACACTGACTGACAAATAATAAAGTTGGATGCCAACTGTGGAAACATGAATTAAGTTGAGTTTTCCAAAGAAGGGCCGTACTGCCACTAATCACAGAGGTCTTGCTGAGAGCAACCGTAAACGGGTTCTGGCCTCAGGCCCACGTCAGTGCTTTACTGATCTATAGCCATCGATTATGGGGTGGACTTCATCTCTTCTTTGATCTGGCAAATGTGATTCTTTACGACTTAAGTGATGATTATCATTATTGACAAAAAATATATATTTTTTAGTTGCCAAAATAAATAGATTTTGCTCAACAACATGCATCTATTCATGGGGTTGAGCTATTTGTAATGTTAAACAGTATGTTTTTTTTCACAGATACAGTGTAGTTGTGTGATTGTACCCTAGTTCACACACTGTCAGATCGCCAACAAAGACTGGTTAATAGAGCAACAAATAGCAGCTTTAAAGTGGCTACAAGAAACTGGGTCAGCAACCGACCATATTTAAACCACTCGTTTTAATAGTCCTTATTTGAGAAGACATAGCAACTGAGAAGCATGTTGAGTCTAAAGGAACCCCCCTCCCCCCAAATGCTGTTTGTTATTAATGTAAATGCAGATGGACAGCATTGCAGGCAATCTGCTCAGAGGATGGAGCTCTAATCCTGGACAGAGGGTGGAGGGGTTACAAGACTGACCAAAATGTAGGGGGAGGGCTGCAGGTAGAAAGGAGGCAAAAACGACTTCAACTTAAGCTCTTATCCACTGCATTTTTTCAGTGTGTAAGTCTATAAAACAATTTTACCTAAGACATTGCTTCACAGGTTTACAAATTATTGCAAAGTGGCAAGAAATACATTGAATTAAACATGTTGATGCAGAATGACTGAAACAATAATCTGTGTTTTATTTTGAAAAACATTTTTTACAGTGTAGAATGATTAAATATAATTATATTTTAATATACTTTTTATACATTATCATGTATAATTAAAACAAATACCATTTTCATTTTCATTATTTTATATATATGTTGGTGCATGTTGGACTCCGGCAGGGCTGCCCTTTGTCGCCGGTTCTGTTTTATGGACTGAATTTCTAGGCGCAGCCCGGGGCCGGAGGCTGTCAGGTTTGGTGACCACATCGATTTCGTCTCTGCTCTTTGCGAATAATGTCGTCGTGTTGGTCCCTTCAAACCAGGACCTTCAGCATGCACTGGGACGGTTTGCAGCCGAGTGTGAAGCGGCTGGGATTAGAATCAGCACCTCCAGCAACTTCAGGTTGGTGGAGAGATCATGCCTCAAGTGGAAGAGTTTAAGAACACTAGCAGGATACGATATAGCCATGCGTTAGTCAGGTGGCGTCGGCGCTGTCTCAAGTCGGACACAACTCTCAACCGGCATGCACTGCTTCAAGTCAGCTGGCGATTGGTCAGCATAGCGCTGTATGAAGTCAAACGAGCCTTATAACAACATGGCAGCACTATGACGAACCAGGAACATGACAATGAGCATGAATTACAAAATAAGACATTAACAGCGGTAGTATATAAAAATCAAATTGTACAGTGTACCTATTTCTCAATGTACAATGAACTTTTAGATAAAAGTCTATTCATTCTCTTTTTAGCAGAATGTAATGTTTTAAACATCAAGAATAACTTCCCTTAATGAAACTTATTGAGCCATTAATTAAAACAATATGGAGTTCTAAGAACTGTTGTTATTTGCCACTTCAATGACCACTGTAAAAAAAATACTGCTGCTCCTGGGTAAAGTTATGCATGAGGAATGTCAGAGATAATGCTGTTCATAGGTTATATCCTTATGGTTTAACATGAGGCAGCAGCCTCTCGCAGCCGTGCTGTCTGGACACTTCCACACACCTGCCAGCTTATTCAGTCATGTCAGCGGACACATGGAGAAAGCTTGCTACAAAATAAGGCATGTTCTTCACATCTCACCAGTCCACAAGCTCTTTGTGTTTTACATCCCAAAATAGCCCTTCAACCCCACTAACACAAACTTTGGATTTTCTAAAAGAATTGACAGGCTTTGCCAGTCGTTTAGAAGGTCTGAAAATCTTAGAAAATCTGAGCTGTTTCAAAGAGTTTGACTTTGAAGAGAGAATTCAATTGCAGTGCTTCAGTAACTTGAATATTTGATCTGCTTGCCAAAGTAACATTTTTAGTTACTACAAAAAGGAAAATCTGCAGCCGAAAAGTTCAATATTATATTGAAAATCGTGGCATCCCTGAGCTCCCACGGCTCTCGGCCCGCCATTAATAGCCACAACAACCAACGCTAGGAAAGACTACAAATATGGCTCTATGGTTTATATGTGGTTATAAATTATAAATAACATTTTTTAATAAATGTTTTCTTCTTTCCAGTTTTGCAATGTTTTAATGTTTCGCCTACTCAAATGAAAACACTTCAAACATAACTGCACATTTGTGGCGCCATCTCCCAGCGATATCACTGTCTGAAAGCTGGATAGCAGAGCAGGTAATACAGTCACATCCAAAAAAACAGTCCCTGGCTGATTCCTTCCAGCACCAGAATGCATATCTCAACTGGTTCTGAGAGACACAAAAAATAAAAAAAGCAGTGGGGATGTTCATTGCCAAAGGTCATTTTTCTGTAAAGGGCACTTGGCAACTCTAGTTTTATCTTCGCTGATTTCGACTTTTGTTGTGGCATGTGTTCTCATCAGCATCAGCTACAGCTGTGAGGCGTAGCTGTATTTCACAACACTGACATAAAAACACTCACTTGCAGTGCCCTCTTCCCGCTTTCTACCACTGCGCGCTTCTGTTATTATCGGAGCCAACTCCATCGTGTGGTGCTTTGTCTACCGAGTGGGTAATACATCATACACAGTATCATAGAATTATGTCGAATTGCCATAAAGCAGTTCGTGTTTCTCGCTCGTTCTCGCTCATTCTCGCTTCTCACTATTTCCAACTTACTGGGACATTAGTCCTCATGTTGCAAGGTTGGCTTTCCACCTGGGGATGCTGGGGGAGCGGGGAAAGCCATCGTTCTCTCTAGAACAGGTTATTGAACCATTCAAATGATTTCTAAACGGTTTTATTAAGATGAAATAGTTGCCAAGTGCCCCTTTCTGGTCCTGTCGCCCAAGCATAAGACAACAACAAAAAACTGATGTGCCAAGCCATCAGGACCAAACCGAAAAACGGTATTGTTGCATCCCTAATTGAAACGTAGCCGAGGCAGGTGGCGTGAGTGCTTCCTTATAAATTATGAGCGTCACCTGCACACCAGACCAGTTTTGAGTCCAATGGAGGAGCTCCGGAAGGATAAAAGGAGGAGTGAGTGACAAAATATTTAAAGGGACACTATGCAGTTATTTTAGCTTAATTTAACAGCTTCAGAGTTATTGAAATGGTTATATGACTTCTTTCAGTTTGAATGGGGCGTCTCGACCCCCCCTGGTGCCTGTGAGCGGAAAAATCTCACTTGCAACCTCGGTGCGGCCGAGCCGCCGGCCTCGGCATTAGGAAGTATCGCGTGATATCAGCTCTCGCTTATGTAACACATTTCTTCACGGCAACACTGCACATATCCAGGAACAAGGTCAAGAGATTTTTCACACTATCATCATGGCTGAGCCGGCATATAAGATATAGAAAGCTAGGAAAGCATTGTCGGAGGAACAGAGAAAGAGGAAACAGCAGACTGACCGAGCGAGCGAGGAGTCAGACACGAGCATAGCCATAATTTGCGCGTGATATGTCCCCATTGAAACATCTCGCAGCACGGATGTACCAATACAAACAAATAAAACATCTCCAGGTAACTCTAGCAGAGCATTCATTTTGTTCGTTTGTTAAATAAGAGGCGATCTGAAATGTGTTGTTTTTGAAATCAAGTGACCAAAGTGCTCGTTGCCACTGCGATCAGTTTCAGTGGATTCAGTGTTCTGTTGTGATCTTCAAACAGCATGCTCAATCCGTTGCGGGGACTGAGAGACTCATTACGGTGAAATCACAAAACCCAATGCACAAAAAACATGTCCCTGCTTGAAATACAGCCAGTAATAAACAATCGGTGTTGATGAGGAAAATAAACTATACTATTAGTAACATTAGGGATTAGAATCCAGAACCTGTGACACAAATGGCAAAAGTTCTTCCTCTGGACCATTAAAGTTCATGGGGAGATGTATTTAATCACGTAAAAAATTCTCACCACTAACAACATATATTAGATCTCATTAAACGACAAATTAAACACAATGTACTATTGTATATTATGTAACACTGCTCACGCTCTCCGTGAGTGGTATTTACGACAGGCACGTTAAAAACAAGTACTCCACAGTTACTCTAGGGGTCGCTTTTTGACAAAAACAGCATTCTTGCCTGGTGTCCCTTTAATCAAAATATCTTCATTTGTGTTTCGAAGACTGAATGAAGGTCTTACGGGGTTGGTACAGCATGGGGGTTTAATGAATTAATTTTTGGGTGAACTATCACTTTTACCTAACAAGGAGGGTTCAGAGTTCCGTCTTTAGCGTTCTGTCAATAGTAAGTTATTGAAAATATATATATAAAAAAAACTTTTTTTGACATTTGTGAATCGATTTTGGATCCGTCCACGTCCGCATCGCAATGCATTTTACTTGGTGTTGATGTGTGGCAGTGCTTCACATTGCCACCTAGCCATCTGGAGTGCATACTACATTGAATTTTACACACTTTTGCGTCACCATATGCACACGGATTTCCCACCCATAACGCTTGTCTAAGTGCAGAATAAAAAGTGATAACGCAATCGCCACTTTTGCATTTTCTCTTCAGATAGTTTCCGTGTAAACATAGCCTTAGTGAGGTCACTTCTGGGGAATGATTCTCTAAGCGAAATTCAAATGAAGCTAAACAGTTTTTTTTTTAGTATTCAAAGACTTGAAGCAATAACACAATCAAACCTGCCAATTAATGTATTCAAATGTTGTGAAACACAGTGCAAAAGTGAAAGAACTGAAACCCGTGGGGAGAAATGTGTGAATGTGTGAGAAGGCCTTGGGGCTAGGCAGAGTGTCAGTGTAATATACGCAGATGTCAGAGGTGAGACACTGTAGGAGTGAGACCCCTCATTCAGATTCATTCATGCACTCTCCGTTCTCATTGAGGACAATGAATTGCACTGACAGGGGGCTCTCATATGTAAATGAAACCCTACACAGGGTACAATTCATCAAGTACCCATACTTGCCATAAAGACCAATATAGTGATGGCCATCCACAAATGAATGGTTGTTTTCAACATGATTTACAATGATGCCAATACGGACTGAAATAGGGCAGTAATGAATGGACGGATTTTCAATAGAAGCTTTAAATCTGATTATTTTTGGGCCCTTCATTGGTAATACATCTGGTATTACGTTTTGTGTGTGTGTGTGTGTTTCAGTAAGTTAATATCGTTCTCTTAGGCTTCCCTCAGTTTTTATTTTCAAATACATACACATAACCGACTTGTGCATAATGAGTTAGCCACAGCATTTGAAAGCTATTCATGTATTTATATTATAAGCTGTGATTCTCCCAAGTGAGCTCTGTTGTAAATGTCTTTTCACAAGTCAAGGGCTGAATGAAGTCTAGACAAGACAAAGTAAGGGCAATTGCCATGCTTTCCAGAGAGGTTAGGAAAGCCACCTGGAAAAGTATTAGTGGGTGCACTTACACAAGATGTGACATAATAATGATGTAAAACCCTTCTGATATCAGCAGAGGTCAACCCTTTAGATTTGAGTACACAAACATGAACATGTACAGTAGTATGCTGTAGCCTACATTATTAATAAAAATCTGTTTTGCCATTTTGCCAGGTTATTAAAATGTTAATCCCTGATATTAAAGTCTGTGAACTAAAAAGGGAGGGACTACAATGTAAAACATGATTTTTAGAAGTTGTGAATAAAATAAGATTATTTCATATTAGTATGTTATAATAATAATTCCTTTATGCTTTACAGTACTTGAATGTATGGAAGCTTGTTTCCACTATGGAAAACAAAATAAAAAAAGGTAATTGTGACTTTTTATCTCACAATTCTGACCATTTTTCTGGAATTTTATGATACAGTGGCAGTTGCAAGTTATAAAGTCAGAATTACGAGATGTAAACTCGCAAGTGTGAGAAAAAAGTTTGAATTGTTTGAACCTTTGCTTCATTTAGTATACCTGATCCACTCAATCAACTGTATTAAACACAGCCCAATGGCAAGTGGAAATATTGGTTTAACTCAGCCATATATTTAAACCAGCAGAAGAATAAGAGGATGAGCGAATTATAAAGGGTCGTCTACAAATTTATGTATCATAATGGTAATACATTTTATGTATCGCTCTCTAAATTTTCGGACACAAAATGATAATTATTTTATTAGCCTTTGGCTTGACTATGTTATCAAACAGCTAATAATGTGTTGCTAATGTTACATCAACCAGGTTCCCGTTCATCATCTCAGAGTCAGACTTTAGCATCCAGCATCCTTAAAAATGCTTTAACAGGTATTGGTAACATGTTTGAGTAGAAAACGAACATTTTTCAAACCGCGCTTATGAGACTGTTAGTAGGACTGCATTTTTGAGATGAAAATACTCAGCAATGGTGTTGACTAATGAATTTGCACTTGGTCTTAAAGCATATGAAAACACCTCAAACAGACATATAAACAACATTAAAAATGTGTTTTTCACAGTGTCTTTAAAATATATTCTGATTAATACGTGCAAAAGTTAGGGGTTTTATTAGATTCTCTAAACCAAAATATTGATTTAATCTGATGGTCCAAACGTGAATGGTCCACTGTATTTTCATATACACATATCTGCCATTGCACCCACTGACCCAGACCCATGCACCACAAGAGAGATAAAAAATATTTAAATTTCATACCAGCAAGGTTCTATTCAAATGCTGATGCCATTTATCTCTGAACTTTGACCATCCTTAATAACTCGTTAGCTCCATTAAACAGATAGGGGTAAGTGTACCCATTAAGCCCACCAAAATCTAAAGTCCAATTTATACTTCTGCGTCGAACTCACGCCCTGAGCTACGTCACAGGCTGTGCATAGCGTGCGTCACCCTTTCGGCGTACCCTGACATGCACCTCTCCAAAAAAAGTAACAACGTGTCAATTCCTACGTGGACCGCAAGCACTGTGATTGGTCTGCTAGCACCCTGGGTTTCACATGCTCCCTCTCTGCATTGCGCGTCAACGCAGACAACAACGCAGAAGTATAAATAAAAACCCAACGCGTAGTCTATAGTGTAGAGGTTCTCCGTTGTAGGTCCGACACTTAAGTATAAATCAGCCTTAAGTCTAGGTTTTTTTTCATAGATATTAACATGGTGAATAAGAAAATAATTTGTAAATATGCAAGATTTAGCTCTCATTTGAAAATGTATTAATTAGTTGATGTAGCATTTTAGAACATACAATTAGGATATTTTATGAATTAAGTGAGAAAGTCTGGGCATGGGCTTAATTGGTACTTTGGCACCATTTAAGCCCGCATGAGTTCTAAATGAGCCCACATCATGAATGATCCTTCCTTAACTCTCTGCCTAACGGTGCAGCATGAAATGTAGAGATGTAATCCCCCAGATGAGAATTTGATCTAGAGGGGGCGTGTTGGTTCAGTCCTGTGGTCTCCCCTTTGGATGAGCCATGCATTGCTGTCGGGCGGGGTGCCAGATGCTGTCCAGCTTAACCCAAAAACAACAACTGTACCACAACCCACTGACACTCCCCTGCTCTAAGTCTCACCATTCTTTCTAGATGCACCATTACGGTCTCTTATTTTAGACTAAACACTGCTATTCATTTTTTCCAGGACACACTCTCCACTTCGGTGCTGTAACACTGAAAGGTTGTTGCTGCTGGGTTCATGTAAGAGAAGCATTAAAACGTAGTTTTTCATGATCTGTATACATGAATGTAAGTCACGTGACCTCTTACATCAAATGCTCATTTACCAGTTGACTTTTTGATGCTTCAAAAAGTAAATAAAGAGATCTAAAACTAGTCAAACTAATCCATATTAATTGAGCGGTTTAGTCCAAATTTTCCGAAGAGACTCGATCGCTTTATACTGATGAACCGATTTATTTTTTTTATTCAACATTGATCAGCGAACATTAACAGAAAGCTCAACTGAACCTGCTTGACGCTAAAGAACCTCTTGCAGAAGCTGCTGTCACACAAGAAAGGACCTCATTGTTTCTTGCATATTGAGCAAATATGCTTGAGCTTTCACTTACCACAACTGATGTGTGAGTTGATGAAACCGTATTTGTGAATAGAAGCCTAAATTCAATCTGTTCATCAGCAATCATGTCTCTTCAGAATATTTGGACTAAACCAGTCAATTGAACAATATGAACTTTTTTTGAAGAGTCAAAGTGGCATTTGCATTGGACAGTGGAGATTTGTGGGTTTTAAAATGGAGACACACTAAATTGTAATCTCTGGGGATCCTCGAGTATGATGATGATGATTATTTTTATTATGATTTGGCTGAGTGCTTTAAATGGCTTTTTGATCACTTCTTATCAGAAAATTACACTTACAGCAATATATAATACAAATATAATTTCACTCACCTAGCCTATTGAAGCAAACATCCATCCCTTCTTAAATGTCTGTGTTCCCATACAGAAAAGAAATATCAAAAATAATATAAGTGACATTTTGAAATATATTCTCAAAGATAATAAAAATATATTATAAAAAAATATGTTGTTATTTTAAGTGTGCAATATTTTTACATTTATAACATAATGTAATTTAAATGACAAAATATATGGCCATAAATAGTTTAGCTAGCTAAAGAAGGGTTGAAAATGTATTTTGATCATAGTAATTCTTTTTCCCCTATACACAACAGTAAACTACTATATTTCACTAACTGTATTATGACCCCAGCTATAATAAATACTGTACTCACATTTAAATGACTGCAATATAAAATGACAGATAGTTGCTCTCCTACTATTAGGCCATATTAGGTGACACTGGCACATACCTAACACTATGTGCAATTATTAGATTTATTGTTGTTTTATTGACATCTTTCCTGAAGTCAATTAAATATTGAAAATATGCACAATATTTATGATGCGAGTATAACAGTGACACTCCAATAGTGAAGTACACTTAAACAATAGATAGAACTCAGTGTCTCACACAGCACACACACACTATTAAATAACTGTATTCAATTCTGAAAATATATTTCAAATGAAACCATTTGCAAAAGTTAAAACATATGAACAAATATATGTTGTTAGTAAATATATTGACATACAAATATATTCCCATATGTAACTAAAATATATTAAAAATAAAATAAAAATATATTGACATATAATTAACTAAATTATATTATTGGGCAAACTTCATATATTTGCAGATATACCAAAAAATATATTCTGAAAATATATTTATTTTGTGTGTGGGCTGACGTATCATTTTGTAGCAGTAAATTAAGAGATGTCTTATCGATCACAAGTTCAGTATGGTGTACCATAAGGCTCAGTATTTTAGACCGTTGCTGTTTCACTCTGTACATGCCACCCTTGGGAGATATCATTAGGAAGTATGGCATTAGTTTTCACTGTTATGCTGTTGATAAACAGCTTTATATTTCTTCACACCCTGAAGAAACTTGCCAATTCACAAAATTGACGGAATGCATAGCCGATGCATAGCTGAATGACTAGCAACTTCCTACTAATTCTGAAAAAAAACAGAGATTCTATTTATTGGTCAAAAACCTTCTATAACGTAATAATATAGAATACTGTCTAACACTTAATGGTTGCTCTGTCAAGTCTTCGTCGTCAGTTAGGAAGCTGGGTGTGCTCTTTGATACCAACCTTTCATTTGAAAGTCAAGTGTCTAGCATCTGTAAAACCTAATTTTTCATCTTAAAATATATCTAAATTGTGTCAAAATGCTCTCAATGAAAAATGCAGAACAATTGGTTAATGCGTTCATGACATCAAGGCTTGATTATTGTAATGCTATTATGGGTGGTTGCCCTGCATGCTTAATAAACAAACTACAGCTGGTCCAAAATGCAGCAGGTAGAGTTCTTACCAGAACCAGGAAACATGACCATATTAGCCCGGTTCCCTCAACACTGCATAGGCTCCCTACTAAACATCATATACATTTTAAAATACTGCTGATTACTTACAAAGCACTAAATGGCAATGACTTCACGTTCCAACTCAGATGGAACTGGATTATTACTCTGAATGTTCTGATCCAATCTGACTTATGACATGTAATGCTGCCTGGATCAGTAATCATACACTGTTCGCTCGTTGGTGGAACAATGATGCGATTTTCTCTAGAAACAAACTTTGTTGTATTATTTTCATGTTATCACTGTGAAGCTGCTTTGATACAAATCTGTATTTTAAAAAGCACTACAAATAAAGGGGACTTATGCTGTTTGTTTGGGTTTCAAATAATGTGCATTTGGAAATGCATATAAAGTCAGACATGCTTTGTGTTTCAAGTGTTGCACTGTTATAATTTAAATGTGTAAAGCGTCTCCAAACTCCATCTCTGCATGTGCTGAGTTTGGATTGCATAATGTTCGTCTGGTAATGCAATGTGCAGCATTTCACCCAATTAGTAACATAAATCATTCAGAAACTAACGCCACCACAGAAGAATACATCAATGTTTCTAAATATGTGAATTGTTGTTCATCACAACTTCAAAATAAAAGTTTAAACCCTTGCTCTGAGATTGCATGTTTTGAATGTCACATATTCTTGTTAAAGAAATTACAGTGGCTGTGGCATTTCTATTGTAAAGAAGTGGCCAACCATTGCAGATTGAGTTAACATCTGAAATAAATGTTGTTTGCCCAATATTAATCAAGGATTTGGTCATGCTGCCACAACAACATCGTCGTTAGCACCCTCTGCAGGCATTTGTTAGAATACGTAATGTAGTTGATTATGTGTACTTTATTATTGCATTATTTATTTTAACAGTGTTGTTCAAAACCAAATTATAACTTTGCTGTTGATACTTTTTAAAAGGGGAGGGGGGGGGGGGGTTCGTATTATTAAGTTCAACTGCATGATGAATATGACTGGTCATGTGATGTCAACATGGTGGCACACATGGGGGCGACCCACAAACCTTTTTTTATATCTAGAATACAGACTGGTATGTCATTTCATGTAGTTAAACATTATTTTTACATTATTTATCATGCACAAAAGTTTTTATTTAGCTAAAATAAATAAATGAATAAATAAAAATACAGAGTAACTATCCCAATACTGAAAACTAACAACTGTTAAATTACTCTTTTTAAAAGTTGGCATATTCACAAGTGTAAATTACTTGGTTGAGCGATTCTTTCATCTCATACTAGATACATAAACTTGCTTTTGGTAGTAATACACCAGTGTGAATAAATCAGGATGGATTGATAACCGTTAGTCAACATTTTTTCTCCTTTGAGTCTTAGCACAACCAGCCACAAGGCAAAAACGCGACAGAAGTTCAGTGAAGGGAAACTCGGGAGTTCAGAGAAGCTTGTAAACTATATAAAATAAAACTTACCATCCGTGAAACTGCATTAAAGGTGTTAGCAGACTGTATTTCCATGACCAGAGGAAATGTTAATCCAAATCAATGAAATTAGCTGCATTCCCAAGTCGAGTCCTCATGAAACGCCTTGATAGTGACCTGAGAAAAGTACCACATGTACATTTAACAACTGAGCTGTTTTCGTCTCTGTGTTATTGTAAAAAAAAAAAATATCGCCTCCCTTTTGGTCAACTTTGACAACTCTTTCACAAAGGATGCAGCAGTAACACTACAGGATCAGTTTTAACACATGCACGCGATTCGCCGTGAGGCGTGACGCAGGGAGTGGGCGGGGCTACGTCGCTACTGCTGCGGCTGCTGGATCTGTCTGTAAACATAGAGCAGGTTGATATATCTTTTTAGAGCAGTTAAAAGATTTCAAGTGGAATTTAAACTATCAAACTGAGAGCCCATACAGATGTGCCACTTTTTTATATTAACCTCCAAATAAAATGCTTGTTTGAGCTGTTTTAACTGAAAGCAACTAACACTGACATAGGCTATTTTAAAATATGTAGTGCTGTCTCAAGATGCACACCAATAATGCCAAAAAAATTGTCTTCAGTGTCTTAATTGAGCTAAGGCTTAATTCTGCCTTAATATTATCCTTCTGTGAAACCAGGCCTTGTCTGAATTGTGTGCTGTTAAAGGGAATGACTTTCTGTTTTTGTTCTACTAACAGTCAAATTGACTATAATGTAAATCTGTTATATTCCGTTTTATCATTAAAAGCAACAACTGGAATAAGATTTTTTTTCTAAATGATTATGTTCAAGTAAAAACGTTTATAGCCTACATAAGTGCATTTTTGGCACATATATACAGTTAAAGAACCAAACCTCTGGAAATCCCCAGCTGAGTTTTGTCTGGGCATGGCAAATCAGATCATACAAGTCTTTTTTTTTTTTTTTTTTGAAAGGCTTAAAGCTTTTAACTCCTTTTCAGATCAGACTTGCCCTGCTTTTTAACTATCTCATTCAGTATCACATGCCTATAAACTTAAATACACCAAATACCTTTTTTAAAAATAGCACGTTTGTAAGGAACTGTTAAATGAATGAAGTTATTTCATTTTCAAGGCTTTAAGGAATTTCAATGTTTGTTTCAAACAGGAACACAGAAAAAATGTCTCAGAACAAAAACTTTGCACTATTTTCATTTGCTTTCAAACACAATTGCATGTGAACATTTTTGTTTATGATTCAATTGGTAATTAGAAATATTATGATTAACACATGGCTGTTGATTTGTTAGCTTTAATTCTGCTAGACTAAATTCTTTCATATCACCCCAAAATGAACACTTGTCTTATTTATCTGCATTTGTATTCATTTATTTATTTATTTTGCTCCTGCAAGAAAGTAGGTAGGCTATAGGTAAGTCATACATTTGTGATTTTGAGTCCCTTCAATATGACTGATGGAGATGGAGCTCAAAAAATGTGCTCAAACCTGGGCTATTACTTTACTTTTTTACTATTAATATTTCACTATTTTACATTCAAAAGGCTGTTCTGCAGATGAAGTATCGCACTCTTCAACTGCAGGAGTCTATAGAAACAATGGACTCGCAGGCATTCATGGGCCCAGGTGGTTTTGATTTGGGAGGCGCTTATGTGCCTTTAGGTCATTTATTATTTCAAGGGAAGTGAAATTTACCATGAAGACAATGTTGCACTTTCAGACTGCTGGACACCCATAGATTGACCACTGGTCCTGCCAAGTTAAGGACAGACATTTCAGCATGTGAGTGATACATTTGAACAGGCAATGCATTTTTACAGAGTGCTAACCCCTTGATTTTATTTCTGCATTTTGTTATACTTCCAAATTTTAGCATGTTGAATAAACAACAACTTCAAGACAAGGCCCACTATACATTCATTCTGTGCACAGATTCCTCTGGTAGCCACTAGATGACTTGTCTTAGTTATGTCTGCATGAGCTTTCCACATCTCAATTCTTCAACACAAATTCACCCCATCTCTGCCAAATTAGAAAGTGTTGGCTAGCAGCAATGTTCAGGTCATACCTAAAAAATATTCAATTGGATTATTGTCTCAGCTCAGTCAGAACCATTCCAAAACTATACTTTTTTCTGAGTGATTTATCGTCGTACTGGAACAGGAATCTTTAATCAATTCCAGAATATGTTGCTGCAACCATCAAGTCTGATAGAGATTGTTTTACCAATTGTTTGTGGTAAAATCTATTGATCAGACCGTTTTCAGTTTGCAGTTTTCTTTGCAAACTTTTTTCCCTTCAGTATTTTGTTGCATCCTTTCTCGTATGGTTTCCGTGATTTACCAAGTAAGACATGGTCCTGGATCAAAATATTTTGTTGATCCTGGATCGACATTCCTGTCCCAAGTACTTCACTCTGGTTCTAAGCCTAAACTTGACATAAACTGTAAACTTGTCCCTCAAATCTTATTGATTGATTGGAAAGTTGATCCAGGATCAACAAAGATGTTGATCCAGGATTGGAACGTGTGGTACTTGGTGAAATCACGTTCACTCTCTAGTAACTTCTACACATGATTAAAGGTTTGCCGTTCTACACACACAAGATGCCCAAACTTTTAAGTGCTAAAAAAGATATATGGTCATCTTTGCCCATTCTGTCACTTGATATTTTAAAAAAAAACTTTTATACAAAACCATCATCACCAAGGTTTTTTTTGTTGTTTATTTATTTTTTATTCCTTTAATGATTGTAAATAATGTTCAGTGTCTTTGTAACAACATGCCGTTTTAAAGTGCCCCTATTTTGGATTTTTGGAAATGACCTTTCATGTAGTGTGTAACATAGGTCTAAGTGAATGAAAACATCCTGCAAAGTTTTAAATCTGAAAGTTGACCATATATAAAGTTATTGTCTATCAAAAGTGAGAGTCGACTCTGAGTTAATCAAATGAAATGTTTAATAAACGAGTCATAAGCCGTTCCGTTGTGACGTCAAGACGAAACATTAGCAAATTGCCCGCCCACGTATTGCGTGTACCACGTATTTTCATGTGAATAAATATATCTAATCCGACTTTTTGGAATGTGCTTTAATAGTCCAGTGGCAGAATTTTAGACAAGCGTGTCAGAGATTCTGGGTTTTAGCACACGCCTGCACGCAAAGTCAGAGCTGAAGAAGAAGCCAGCGCAGTGCTAGCCATTTTGGTGCCCTAAGCATAATTCCTTTATGATGCTTCATAAAAAATTTTCATTTAGGATTTTCATTTAGGGGGTATGATTTATAATAAAAAAATCTAAAAGTTACACTTTAGTAATGCTTACTATTAACTCATAACCTGGTTTGTGGTAACCTGGTAACTAATCTGGTGCATCAAAAGCAGCACTTAGTTTTTCACAAAATAAAAAACAGATGATGTTTGAGGCACTTTCAAGACCATAGTTTATTTCATTGTAATAAAGTATATACATTGGGGTCCCTTTATAATGAGTCCTAAAGCTACACACATGATCTTAATTGTCTTTTACTCTGAGACACTTTTCAGACAAGTAAAAATCCCGACTCTTCCAAACAATTGGTGGATTTCTCAGACCATCGCTACATACAATAAACTATTGTAAAGCAAGCATTTAGCGTCATTGTGAAGAAAACAAAGAACAAAACAAAAGCATGTTGATTCAATTATTGCTATAAAACAAAAAAAAAATCAGCATAATGACAAAAAAACAACATTAAAATATCATGATTGAATGAAGGCTTTCTCAAAAGATTTTCATAGCGTAAAAACAAAATTAAGACGTGCTTGTGTAAGCTTTTACATGCCAGTTAAAATAAATGAACAGGTTTGATACAGAGTTGTGGTAAGCAGCATGATTACATCAGAAACTATATACAGAGTTAACTAGATTGTGACAGAATGCATTGTCAATGAGCAAATGATAAAATACTATCAAAAATATACTGACTCGAGAAAATGGTGGAATCTGCTCTTACATATAAAAGTCACATTATAAAGTCTATATGTATATATATATTTTAATCCTATGTCTAGAAGTGTGAGTACATGAATGAAACCTTTTGACATTCAAACCCATTTCCATAAAACATCTCTTAAAACCTTGAGGACTGCCCTTACCTCTACATAAATCAATAGAAAAATATTAAAAGAAAATTAAGCTCCATGCCATACAGATGTATTTTTATTCGCAGGGAGAACACAGATTCCTTTATTAAACTCTTGTGGTCCTCATATTAATTTCTGGTAGGCATATACAAAAGGTATGAAGACTACTGAGCAACCGAGAAACAAATGCTTTCTGAATCTACTTCCATTAATGCCACGTCACAAAGAGCTACAGTACATCCTGCACCTTGAGAGCTATGCATCCTGTAGCCAATCTCAGGCACATAAAAGTATTTGAAATTAATAAGGAACACAAGAAAGCTAATGAGGAGTCACAACAATAAATGTGTGAAGAGGTAGAGTATTGAAGCATTGAAGTTTGAAGCATTCCCCACGAATGTTTATGGACCAAACAGAATGAATCGCAATGGTTTAGCCGTCATAAAAGATTGCTGATAATCCACCCGGTAAATATACTTGACAGGTCCTCTAACAGCCTGAACTTCGTTTCTCCTCTCTAAAACTTCTTTTTTCTCATTTCAGTAGTGTGAATATGAATCTGCTTTGTGGCACACTTGCCACAAACCACTAAAATGTTATCACATCAGAATTTAGTCCTTGATTACCTTTTTGGTTTCTTTTCAGGGCCCATTATTAGTATGAAAACAAATTTTGGTTTAAAAATATGACACACAGCAGTGTACTTTATTTTCTTAATGATCTGTTGTGTCTAACCATAGACAGATACTGCTTTGGCGTACACGGCTTATATCACAATGAATCAACTCCAATGAATTGTATGAAACTGATGAAAATCATTATAAGAACTGTTAGATACCCAACACACATCCAGGCAAGAAAACAATGAAAAACAGGCCGTTTTGTGCAGCAATGCAAAATGTAAATGTTCCAACAGTCTATGGTGAGAAAGTACCCAATTGCATTCAAAGGAACAAACAATTAAAGGAGGACAAACTACACCGGTCAAACAAAAGAGAAACCCAATGACAGATCTTGCAGAGAGAGTAGGGAGGAAGGGAGCTATCTACAAGGAAAAAAAAAAAAAACAAGACTCCATTTTGATGCACCAGGTCAACCACTTCTCAAACCTGATTTAACCAGTCCAACCGTTTTATTTTCCATTGCTTCATTTGGTGAAGGCGGCCACCACAGCCCACAGCAGCTCATTGGTGTTGTTCTTCATGCTCTCGCCCTCAGGCTCCAGGTCTAGCAGCTGCCGTACTCTCTTCATGGCCAGATCGTACTGGTCATCCAGAAGCGGGCAAACGCATTCTCTAGTACATCAGAGGAATGGGCTAGGAATATAAGGGCCAGAATGCGCTTGTCCATTCGATGAGGGTCGTCTACCCACTTGTCCAGCACGGCCTCCTGCACCTTCTTAATAAGGCGCTGCTTAATATTATTATTGGTAAGGGGGTGTGTAGTCATGTCGAACAAAAGGAAGTTTTGTTTCTCCGTTGTCAGGACGCCCTTCTCTACGAGATTCTTGGCCAGGCGCTCTCGGACGTTGCGCAACTGATAGTGAAGCTTCAGCGGGTTCCATGTCTCGCCTGCAAAAGACAAGCACTTTCAGCACCAGACATCAACTAACATTCACTTTATTTGACAAGGGCAGAGATCGAACCAATCTATCGGATTCAATCTACTGAAATATTTACAATTTGCGACCGTAGTAAAATAGTAGAGGTTTTCTTTTTCAGAATTGAGACGCATGATGATCTTTTTTTATTATTGCTATGGCTACAGCTTACAATACCAAAAGGTATCACGGAAATAAAAAAACGGACAGAAAATGCACTGTGGCAGCCGTTAAAAAGTCTGGCGTATGAGGTACAGCTCCCATGAGGCCTGTATATTTGAGCCATTTCACTGTGAAGGACAGAGATGGAACAAATCAGGTCTGTTTGCACCTTGTGCAGTTGCTGCCGAAATTTATTACATTTATTTTGGGAATTAGGAGTTTTCAGGAATGTATTAAACCAGAAATGTAAATAAAGATTTCATCACTCCTTTGATGACAGCAGCACAAAAAAAAATTATATTTTCTATTCTGTTCAATGGCACAGCAGTTAGATCCAAGTCTATAATTAACATATAATTATTATTATAAATGAAGTGTTGCGCCATAATTCTAATTCTAGTCAATTTGAGTAAGCTGTTATTTATTTTATTAGGGCCAATAACCAATAAGGGTTAATATAATAATTCTACATTATGCCTAATTAAATAAAATAAACACTAATAAAAAAAGTATTTAAATGCAAATGAATTTAGGCGTTACAGTATTAAATGTACTGTAAAAAAGATTAATTTTGAGAATGATTAAATTTAACAGTGTGTTAGATTTTGGTGTATTTGGCCAAACAGTGGTTTGGGTGGCTCGCCAATATACTACATTACTCCAATACATACAATAAGTAAGCTTGACCAGTTCTTGTGGGGAGAAGAATTTATTGAAGGTTTGTAGTGTAGCAGTCCTTCAGAAGTGATGTTAGCATGTCGCTCTTCAACAATCTTAACCCAGAATGCACTTTATGCACAGAATGCACTTTATACATGATGGGCTATAAACAATAGAAAACTGTTAGGGCCTCTCCCACAGGAGATAGATCTACCCTGAAATATACTCTGTGCAATGTTGTTTCTTTGCCATTCACACCAATCAATTTCTGTGGGCTATACACCTTTACACAGATCATTAATTCGTTACATCTAAGCATAGTTGATTAAATCAGAGTCACAATGTAAATGAATCTGATGACTGAAAATATAATCTAATCAAGTGTCATTCAATTTATTAGTGCTTATATTGATTTACTAATTTTAATTTAAGCATTAGATGACAGCAAAGGTAATCTAAATGTAAAAACAGGGGTGCATGAGCATGCACAATTAAAAGGAACAAAAAAGAAGATTTTGAAAGAATGTTGGGTTACCAGACTGTTGATGGTAGCCATAAGAAGTCAATGGTTACCATCAACTGTCTGGTTACCTAAAATATCTTCTTTTGTGTTCAACAGAGGAAAAACTCAGGTTTGGAACAACTGGTGGGTTAGTAAATGACAGAATTTTAAATCTCTAATATCGACCAATGCCTACATAAAAAACTACTACCACTAAAGAAAAAGAGAGAAGAAAAAAAATCCTGCTCATATTGTGCATCCTATTTTAGTTTTCGGTAAAACATTTTTCAGGAGTACAATCACATTTGTTGAACCTGCTCCTACAGGCTCATTACATTATTAATAGTTTTAATATGTTTTTGTTTAGATTCTGACTTTTACAAGTTTCAGACAGGAAATTTGGAAGACATTGGTCAGCTCCTGTGCTGAAAGCAGAGAAGCACAGACAGCCCAGGATCAGAGCAGGCTGTGCTCAAGCCATTTGCTAGTCATCAGCCTGCAGTAATTCATGGCTCTGATCTAATCCTAGCACATTTTATACACTCTCTTATACGAGAACGCTAGCTCCTTCTCTGAGACGCTTTGATCTTACCCTTTGACCCTTCTGGTCTCTCCATACTCGAGACATTTCCAACTGAGCTCAGAGCCACAGTAGGTACCAGAAATCTTCAACCACTGGACCAAAGCAAGTCTGGATCCAGATGTTCATACTGCTGCACCGAGGCACAGTATATGTAGCAGGTGGCAATGGCTAAAATTGTTCAATTTAATACAATTTAATGTAATGTAATTACACTATTATTCAAAAGATTTGTAAAACTTTTATTCAAAAAGCATGCATTAAATTATTCCAAGGTGACAGAAAAGACTTTTATCATGTTACAAAAGGTATCTTTTGTAAATAAATGCTGTTCTATTCTACTTTCTATTCATTAACATAATACAATAAGAAGATAATACTGAAATGTTTCTTAAGCATCAGATCAGATATATTAGAATGATTTCTGAAGGATCATGTGACACTGACAACTAATAATGGCTGCTGAAAAATCAGCTTTGCCATCACAGGAATAAATTGCATTTTAAATACCAAATTTAAATACCAAATAGTCATTTTAAATTGTAATGGTAGTTCACAATATAACAGTTTTTACTGTATTTTGATCAAACAATTGCAGCCATAGTAATCTTTAGAGACTTCTTTCAAAAACATTTTACAAACCTTACAACCCTGAACTATAATCAATGATATAATCAAATAAGAGTTCAAGTTTTTAGAGTGTAAGCATTTACATCTGTAAAGCCAAGGTTTGGTATTACTGAGGTAATCAGGGGAAAAATTCAGATCTCAAATGATCTGTGGTTACTCACCACTGAGCAAACTCTACCCAGCTCTGCATGGTTTCGGCGGTTGAGTGTCTTTCATGTGTTCTCAGAGCCTTGTCCAACAGCACGTCTCCAGTTGGAGCATCAGACTTGCATATAATCTAAGAAAAGGGAGAAAGAGAAATGTCACTTACATTAAAATATTATACTGCACAAAAGAGAAATCATGAGGGTAAAATCATGCGAAAGGAGATGAACTACTTCAACTGAAGATCAAAGAGTTTTAATTCATGAATTAAATCTAATGCATTTTCCAGGGATACATCTTCCAACAGCCAACACCAACCGCAAAAAGTGGCCTCCTGACACACAATTAATATCAAAGTGCTCCCTCTTGTGGTAGAAAATGTCACGAGCGTGCTGAATTCTACAAGCACATAAAGAATATATCATCTGAATTTGTTCAGTCCAGCTGTGTTTGCAAAAACCTGTCCAACTGAACCTGTAGCATCAGTATAGCCTAATATAACTGAAATGTTAAATGATGTTCTGGAGGATATTTTTAAAAAACATGTCTCTGTATTTAATTTTTAGTCCATATAATGAAAGTCAATAGGATTCTGACATTCTTCAAAATATCTTCTTGTAAAACGTCACACAAGTTTGGAACAACATGAGGGTGAAGAAAAGATGACAGCATTTTTGTTTTTCGGTGAACTCACCCTTTAAATGTGTAGCGTGAACAGAGCTGAAGGAAGCATCCAAAACAGGAAGCCTCTCCTTATCGTATGATCATTTCCAGCGTGGTGAACAGTTTGTCTTACCTTCCGGGTAAGCAGGCTTTTCCTCCTCATGCCACAGGCCTCCAGCTGCAGTTCTCCCTGTAAGGCCAGCTCAATGAGCATGCAGCCCCGCAGGCCTGATGAAATGCAGTCATTCCAGAAGGAGGTGTAGCCCTGCACATAAACAAAACCCAAGTCAGTACAAATGCCCCATCAAGGTTCAGAGCTTCAGTGCAGCTATACAACTTCCATCCAAATGGTTTGTGAGCAAAGAAAAATGTTCTAAACAGTTTACAGATGACTCAAAATGATAAACACTGCTAATATGGACTACAGTTCTTTTGTGTGAAGTCCCACAAATATGGCACAAATCATAAAAAGTAAAAACAAATTCTGAAAAAAAAAGAAAAAAAAAAGAACTGCAATTCAAATGTAAATTTAACAAAGAACTGCAGTATAAACATGTATTCCCATAAAAATGTTATCACACAAAATATGGGGAAGATTGATAAAGTTGTATATTAATAACCAAAGGTTGAAAAGTCACCTACAGAAATTTGTAATTATACTTTAATTAAAATGTCATTTTCAAATCTCTCAAAATAATCTATTTATTCACAATTTTGTCACCATTTATTTTAGGGTGACGTTTGTCAAAATGATGCTCGTTCACACGTATCGGCGAATACGACTAAAAACACGGTGTTATGCTGCCAGTAGTTGGCGATGTTACTTACAACTACAGCTAATAACTTAAAACCACAGCTAATAACAGACTCGTAACATGCATACGCATGAAATCACGTTTTCAAAAATTCACATTTTTGTAGTTTACACAGGAGAAAATAAAAGTATCCTTTTCAAAAGTTTGCATTTCAGGCTCCCAAAACGTCGTTGGGCGTGTAAATGAATGGCCAAAAAGTATAAACTGTTTTACTTTTTTATTTAAAAGTGGTGTCGTGTAAACAGCTCCTTAGAGTTATCTAAAAAAAAAAAAATGATGGTGCTGTATGCGAAAACAGAAGAGGTAAAAACAATACCTGTTATTTATAACCTTGTTAATCAGCTGAAATTAAAATGTATACTACAGACCGTACCAGAAAGTCAAATGGTAATACCGGTAATAAAACTTGTTGGAGTAATACGTTTGTGTAACTATTGCATTTCTTTGCAATTGCACTTCAGTCAATTTCTCCTGCTGTCATAAGTTTAACTTTCTGTGTGGTGTGGACAATGAAATTCAAATTTCATTGCTTGAACTAATTTAATGAAAAAAAAAAAAACAGGGATAATTATGATGTTTTCATTTTTGCAGCTCCATCTGCTGGAGTGTCATGTTCAGCAGCGGATGAAGAGAGCGATGGATCCTTCCAGCACTAACAAGGCCTGCTTTGTGGTGGTCCAGCCTCTCTATCCCAAAGGCCACAACCGGGACACAACAGGCCTCTTTTAAGGCACTGGCAACACAGGCAAGTTTGCTCAGCACAAGCTAAACCCCAGAGTGATGCACAACGAGTAGGCTAAATAATCAAGTAATCATTTTGAATACATCAACAGGAATAATAACGTGAAATGTCAAGTTTCCACAGATAATTTGCTTTAAACTGGAAATTAAGGATGCATCAAAAATGATCATTATCATCATTCCGAAAGAGAAAAAAGGCTGAAAATATGGCGCCCTGCCCCTCCTCTCCATGTTCAGCGATCAGGTTGAACTCTCTTGCAGCACGTTTTGTAACTTTGGAAATGTCTCCGCTTCCAGAGATGCACAGCTTCGAAACAACTGATCAGTGTACCGCTCTGTGAGTGCATGTGCTCTGCTCTCTACATTCTGTGTGTGCGCTGCGCACTCTGCTCAATGAAGTGCTCAGTGCGTGCGTGCTCTTAAAGGACCGCTGAACTAAATTTAAGTTTGCTAGCTTTTAGTATGAATATGTTAGCTTTGAGGTCAGAGGTGGAAAATAATCAAATAACACTCGAGTTTACTCGAGTTACTTAATTGAGTAATTTTTTGTGTACTTCTACTTCAAGTAGTTTTTAAAATCTTTAATTTTACTTTTACTCAGGTACGTTTTGATTGAAGTATTGTACTTTACTACATTTGAAATCATGTCCGTTACCGAGTAAAAAATAATACAAGGGAGAAAACAAACTTCACACTTCAAAAACTACTGCATTGATTAGAGGGTGGGAGAACAAATGCGCAAAAAATGTGACGCAGACCCAGCTGAAGCTGATAGTGAAGCGTCCTCTTTAATTCTTTATGAAGCGAATTGCCAGTACGGAAATTCTTCGGATGTAGAAAAAAGTGTGGTTGTCCTCGAGATATCCAAATTGCAAACAAATGTGGATGCAAAGTGGCTGCAAAAGGAGGATGCATAGGACACCATGTATCAAAATGATGGATGGATGAATACATGGAAAGTAGAACTGTGCAATTAATCCAATCACGACATCGTCTGTGAATAAGTGCAAAAAAACTGTAAATATATATATAGTTTAGTAGTAATAGTATGGAATGCTAACAGTAGGTGATGGTCTGCTACAATGGCAGCCCACAAGGGAGGCTGATGAATTACCCCTTGCATCCACGTGTCTCCCATTTTTTGTGATCGCTCATACTTCACTACGCTACAAAAGCACCAATTGCACGTGCTAGAAAAACAGCATGGACGTCGAATTTGAAGAAGTCCATCGCTACACACACATCTACAATCCGTGCTGCGCTGCAACATGACATCATGACTTTTGTGTAAACATACACGTCAGTTTCAAGTCAAGTGGTGTGTTATCTATACGTATTTTGAGCTATCCGCGTGTATGTCTACGCCATTAACGTCCGAGTGATTCCGCGTCCATGTACACGCGGTTAAATGTCCTAGTGAAATGAAGCAAAATGTAGATCTACATCTGGGGAGCGATCTTTTTTTAGCCTAGGATGGTAGGGGAAGACTCATAAATGCCATTAACCCCAGTGACGGGTAGGTTTAGGGACGGGGTTGAGGTAGGTCATATATTTATATAAACAGTAATAACGTTAAGTCAACGGCGTTCATAAACATGCTGAAAAGCGATTATGCGTGTTGATAGCACGAATTGTATGAATAAATACGAATTGGCGTGTCATACACACGCAATTTCATGAGATCAGTCTGGCGCATGTGTGAACCCGCCCACCGAGCGGAGCCCAGCATACATTTTGCGTAGTAAATACAAGTAGCTTGCGTCCAAGCACTTCCACTCATACAATCACGATCAAATAACATGGCGACATTACATTTCTCTGGACTTGTTTCTGTTTGCAAAAGCCCTCCTGTGCTGTAACATTGTTCACTGATCCATTCCCTGCTGTGCTCAAATGCTCTGATAATATCTTTCGAAGACTTTACATTTATTTTTTGACCAATTATTAAAATAAAGTAATCTGATTCTCTTGCATAGAACTGAATAAAGAATAATACAGTAGTCAACATTTGAAGTGGATCAAAAAACTGAATCAAAGTTGTCTCAAGACAAGAATGGTCATTGTTCAAAATGTATGCATAACTTTGATTATTTCCTTTAAAAGTCTAATAAAAAAAACAACTAATTTAATATAAGACATAATTATTTTACAAAGAAAAAATCAATTTCGGTTTTCAGCCAAGTGAATACAGAATTTTCGGTTTTTTGGAACCAATTTCAGAATTTTTGGTTCATTTTAGTGTATCCCTACTGAAATTGTTCAGGAAAAAACAAAAAAAAACCATGAGATTACAAGCACCTGGGTGTGCAGTGATAACATACTACACACATGCTTGGTTTATTAAAAAATAGCTTATATTAAGAACAACTTTATACTTTAAAGACCTACTCTACTGTTCAAAATTTTGGAGACAGTACGATTTTTTTTATCTGAAAGAAATTAATACTTTCATTCAGCAAGGATGCATTATTTAAATAAATGACAGTAAAGAAATACATTTAGACTGTCTTTTCTTCCCAATTGTTATGTATATCTGAGGAGTGAAACTACAACTAGCAAACATTTAGGACAGTACTTGATTTTGTCTATTGGGAATTGATTGGATCATTGTTGTTTGCGTTTGCTGTGGCAAGTTAGACAACATTTCTTCTTTAAACAACACAGCACTCAAACTCAGGAAAAATTGGTCATGGTTTTCTTGTCTGAGTTCTCTGTCCTGTGAGTACACTAGATGTACTTTGTGCTCCGACAACAACAAAAGCCGGAGTAAGAGCTGAGACACAAGCACACAGGAAAAGGCAGCTGTATTTAAACATGGTACACTACAGTCACAACTGTTGGAGATCAACCAAATGCAAAATATAGCCCCTTCATTTCCTCCCGAGTTACGTCACAGTAGACCAGTGCTTATTTCAATATCTTCTTATGATACATTTCCTCACCCTATTGTTGGTTTCAATTTGGAACAAAAATCAAAAAACTGTTCAGCTATCCAGGTCACATTTCACAACAATGGTCACAGTTAATGTGTCTTTTACACAAACAGATATACTGTCTACTGTGTAAAAGAAACAATATGGACATAGTACAGGTCTGGTTCAGTTTTAGTGGCTTCTTGTTACTGTAGTAAATACAAGTAATGAGTTACAAAGAGGCATTAAAAAAAATTATATATATATATATATATATATATATATATATATATATATATATATATATATATATATATATATATATATATAGTGTGTTCTACAAATGTATTGACAAAGTGGCTCTTGAGTAACCATTGATCAAACCATTAATCCAAAATCTTATATTTGACATGCAAAACACAACCAGAAACCCAGAGTTTGAGGTTTGTGGGAAAAGCAGGATCGAAGACATATTGCCTGAATAAAACACTGGCCATTTTCTATCAGCTACAATTAATTTTGAATGGTACCCAAAAGCCATCGCTGTTGAGAGCATAAAGTAGGCAGTAATTCGATATGAATTAGCTGTAAAGACAGGTGTCTTCAGGAACACTGCCCTGTCCAATGCTTCCTCAACCAAAATCTAACTATAAATGCCAGACAATGAGCTAGGTACAATTCACTACCTAATTTAAATCTTAATTACCGAGTTGGTCAATACACCAAACTGGCTAATTTTCGATGCTTTGCCAGTTTGCCTCTTTCCCTTAGTTTATTAAGAACAGTCATATGAGTTAATCCCAAAATTTTACACACAAAATACTTATGACCTTCCCTCTTAAAGCGACACTGTGTGATTTTTACCCCATCTAGCAGTGAAAAGTTATATGACCATCCAGTGAATATTAGTTTCTGTTCCTCTCAATTCCGATTTCATTTTAACTCCTACAGTGGCCAATGTAGTCCAAGATTAAAGGGTTAGTTCACCCAAAAATGAAAATTAAGTCATAAATTACTCACCCCCATGCTGTACCAACCCCGTAAGACCTTCGTTCATCTTCGGAACACAAATGAAGATATTTTTGATTTTATCTGAGAGCTGGATCACTCCTCCATAGACTGCCTAAGGGACTGGCTCTTGACGGCCATAACATCATTAAAGAAAATGTTAAAATATTCCATGTGCCTACAGCAGCTCAATTATAAGTTAATCAAGCGAAGAGATCTACTTTTTGTGGGAAAAAAACATAAATTACGACTTTGTTCAGACTATTCCATTACTTCCTTATGGGCACATGCGGGAGAACTGAGACGAGGATGTTCTTCTTCGACTACTTCTTGTTACCGGCTGCTTAGGAGTATTACCGCCACCTACCGTATATCTTTATTTGTGTTCCGAAGATGAACGAAAGTCTACGGGGTTGGTACAGCATGGGGTGAGTAATTTATGACTTAATTTTCATTTCGAACTTCCAGTTGGTCCATGAGTGTTAACTCAGACGTAACGCGCAAAGGCGAAGCTTGAATTAACGGGCATGTCCCTCTTTGGCTAATGTACATTCAAGATGGAGGGGCAACATCGCGATCCGACATTAGAACCCCTTACCCGTATGAATTTTCAATGGCATATTATACACTCACGAGAATACTTTATTAATTGAACGAAGTAAATATACATTAATGAGCACATATTTTTGAAAGAACTAAGTGTTTTTAGCTAAGAATAAACTAAAAGAGTTACACAGTGTAGCTTTAAAATGAGATGTTCTACCTTTGTGGCATCTAGGAGTGTAACAACCAATAAAACACACATTTAGAGAGTTTTGATAAAAAAAAACATTTGTTTGTTTATAGTTTAAAGGTGCTATATGTAATTTTTAGCGGCCTCTATCGGTGATGTTTCAGATTGCAACTAATTTTTACAATAGTGCTCATGCTCTAGCGCGTGCTCGAATACGAGCAAGGACTCATTGTACCAGCCACACTGAGACTTTCAAACACGCCACACAGCATCAAACAACATTCTGGAAACTCAATAAATAATAGGCTACTATCAGCTTGACGTTGAACTAATGCACCATGCTCGTACCATGATAACGCTACATTTGTGGTGTTATCTAGCATAAGGCATTTTACTAACTTGATACTCATGTATCTTTCACAATCAGCAATGTCAACATAGGTAAATGTATAATATGATAATGCATCCCTGAGCAAGACACTTAACCCTTAGTTGCTCCGGAGACGAGCGACCCCTGACATATAGCCATTGTAAGTCACTTTGGATAAAAGCATCAGCTAAATGAATAAATGTAATTGCAAGTAATATCACTGCACTGACCATGTCTGGAAATGTGTATTATAAACAATATGATAGTAGTAGGATGAGTGACATTAGTCAGTAGATCTAGTACATGAAATAAAAATTACATCCTGAAAGCACCTACTTTTTGTTATCCTGGAACAGTCTTTTGTATTCATTTCATGTCTCATATGTTGTAGTTTACCATTATTTTATCAGAATAAATAGCGGAGGTCTCTCCATAATTCAAATGCTCTGTCAATGTTGATTGTGTTTTCGTCCCAAGTCAATCTGATTTACATCTGCCCTGATGAGCTTCAGCAGATACATTTTTTGTTTTTGTGTTTTTATATTTATGTGGAGTTTTTGTTGGAGTCTGTGTTGTGCTGGAGGCAGGTCACGTTTTGGGTGTTATCAGAACTCCATGTTGTCAGCTGAAGTGCCATCGCCATAGACTGTATAAGAAGAGAGGCTCGGGAGTGCGCACGCACTGGTCACATTCGATGGATTTCGCAGAAAAACCAACCCGGAGGTTTCACATAGAAATAGGAATACTGGCCTTCTGAGGTAATAGTAAAACCTGAAAAGTGGATCATTTTAATGTGTGATTGCAACCTCTTTATACACAGGCATTAAAAAAAGGATTCATTTTAGAAGAAAAGTTACATTAGCACCTTTTAAAGCCATGCCAGCTACCCCAGCTGTAGCTATTAATGGTGAGAAAGAGAATCAAAATGAAAAAACTAGACTTACTCTAACTTCTATTTTTTAAATCATAAGAAAATAAAGATTTCTTACACATCACATCTCACAGAGATGTGTGATAATGGATTAGAAAGTTCTAGATAATTTTATGGAGCGTGTCCTTTGCTTTTCAAACAGATCTTACATGTTGGTGACCTCCCACCCAATGAATGGCAATGGTCAGAAGTTGTACTAGCTTACAAGTCAACTTACTAGACTAAATACTTGTTTAACTCGGCGAGAGAGCGTTATTGCTAGAGTTATTGCTTTAAAACAAAGTTTTAACCATACATATTTTCTCTATTTTAGGGTCCAAACTAATTATTTGATGGAGCTTAAAACAATGGTTATCAAACCATTTTGGATGTTTTCCTACTGTAGATTTGATTTATGTTAACTAGTAGAGGTTTCAAGTTTACATATCTGTATCAAAAGGCAAACTTTATAAGTGCAAAAGTTAAATAAACCTAGCATTTGTCCAAAACACAGTTTGGATTTGCATGCTTTGTTAGAATGTGTACAACATGTGGGTGACTAGTAACAGTTATTTCAGTGGGCGATGAAGACATTTCAACTATATTAATTCTTCCTGCAATTATAAATCTTAACATTAAACAACTGCTTCACATTTTAGTTTCTTAAAGCAGCACTGTATAAAACCATCATGCTGAGCTTCATGTGGATATGACAAGATAATGTCATAGCATCTTAACGTCACAATGGTTATCATTTCCTATAAGAAACGGTGTATAATTTAAGTATTAGACAGTTAAAGGGCATAACTTGGTATTTTAAACTATGTTCTTTACGCAATGTCGATTTGTATGTCTGATGGGACAAGGAGAGAACTTGTAACTTAACTGCAGTGCAAGGCAAGCTAAAAGCTACATTGCACCACAGCAATATTGTTGTTTGCTTTTGATTCAAAACGTCATCAATTTAGAAAAGAAAATGAGTTTTAATAAACCCAGACTCTTTCCAGCAGCATCTTTCTTTAAAGAGCTTTAATGTAAACTATGAAGCACGCGATCGTGGAGAGTGGTGATGTGACATACGAACAGACAACTAAGCTAACGTTACTGAAAAAAGCAAAACAACAACAACCTCGCGGTCTTTCAAGCCCAGCAGCAGTACTTCCTCCATCAGGGTCAGTCTGGTTTCCTTGGCATCGCTGCTGTCGTCGTCGTCCTGCTCGTCTCCTCGGCGGGGCTCGTAGTCCTCGTCGCCGGATCCGCGCTCTCTGTCTGCGGCTGCAGCGCTGCGCGAAGCCTCGGTGCGCCTTTGCACCAGGCCGGAGCTCCGCTGGGTCAAATTACTCATCTCTCAAACACACTAAAACAAAACCTCCTTCCCAGACTCCTGTCTGAGAACAGACTGGATTATTCAGTCCTATGCATAAATGATCCCCGGGGTGAATACGGGAATAAAGGTGTGTTTAGGGATTTGTTTTGGAGAGGGGCCCCTCGCGATCCCAGCCGCGGACCGTCGCTGATTCCGTCAGGTTTAATATGGCGACCTGCCGTGACGACTAGCTACAACAGTAGATGTGGCATCTCAACACTCAGTTTGTATCTAAGGAGGTGCACAACGAGACAGCATTTTCAGTGAGGTAGCACAACCAGAGTTATTATAAAGCCATTAAAAACATTATCGTCACGTAATCCTCTATGGGGCACCGTTTATAATTGAAGCGAAGAAAATAGCTTTTTATAATACAATAATACATAGTAAAAAAACAGTTTAGAAATATATTACATCAAAATATATGAAAAGTCAATACAATTAAAATCTAGGTATGTGCTTGACTTTTTATTTTTGGGCAAAAAAAGTAGAGAGAATCCACTCACCTAAAGGATTATTAACACCTGTTCAATTTCTGATTAATGCAAATTATCTAATCAACCAATTACATGGCAGTTTTCTTCTGCATTTAGAGGTTTGGTCCTAACTCCAAACTGAATGTCAGAAAGGGAAGTGAAGTGATTTAAGCAATTTTGAGCGTGACATGGTTGTTGGTGCCAGACGTGCTGGTCAGAGTATTTCACAATCTGCTCAGTTACCTGGATTTTCACACAAACCATTTCTAGGGTTTACAAAGAATGGTCGAAACATCCAGTATGTGGCAGTCCTGTGGGCGAAAATGCCTTGTTGATGCTAGAGATCAGAAGAGAATGGGCCGACTGATTCAAGCTGATAGAAGAGCAATTTTGAAATAACCACTCGTTACAACCGAGGTATGCAGCAAAGCATTTGTGAAGCCACAACACGCACAACCTTGAGGCGGATGGGCTACAACAGCAGAAGACCCCACCGGGTACCACTCATCTCCACTATAAATAGGAAAAAGAGGCTACAATTGTAAGACCTCACCAAAATTGGACAGTTGAAGACTGGAAAAATGTTGCCTGGTCTGATGAGTCTCAATTTCTTTTGATACATTTAGTTGGTAGAGTCAGAATTTGGCAGTAAACAGAATGAGAACATGGATCCATCATGCCTTGATACCACTGTGCAGGCTGGTGGTGGTGTAATGGTGTTTTCTTGGCACACTTTAGTTTCAGCAGCACCTCAATGCAGCTACATGAGATCCACGGAGGAAGTTCGGATCAAGATCCAAGGGGTGGAGGTTTAGGTGTATGTAAGATGGGAGGAGTTGGATCTGGATTCAGCTCCTTCCCGTGAGTGGATTCGCATGTTCTGTAGTGAGAACCTCTCACTTAGTGCCAATTGGGCATCGTTTAAATGCCACGGCCTACCTGAGCATTGTTTCTGACTCATGTCTATCCCTTTATGGCCACCATGTACCCATCCTCTGATGGCTACTTCCAGCAGGATAATGCACCATGTCAGAAAAGCTTGAATCATTTCAAATTGGTTTCTTGAGCATGACAATGAGTTCACTGTACTCAGAAATGGCCCCCACAGTCACCAGATCTCAATCCATTAAGAGCAGGGTCTCAAGACAGATGCTGCGTCCAAATCTCCACTCAGAGCACTGCTCTCCCCACCCCTATGTTGGGTTAGAGACAGAGCACTATATAGTGAGCTCACCAACATAACAGAAGCCCCACTTCAACACGATCTTGATTTCGATTCTCTCTGCGCCGATTGATTACAGTCATATCTGTCAAGCTGAGTGCCGAAGCCGGGGCTCCTGGGCTACTGACAGAGATTTTTAAAATGAATACATTTACATTCTGTCGAGCTTGATTCCAGAAATTTTAAAAAACTCGAGAGTGATTTCTGACTCGTTTTGTTATAAAGATGCCGACTACTCCACACATGATTTATGGCTTATTTCTACGATCCGCACAATGCATGATGGTCTTAGGGGCTTGGGTTGGTGACCAAGTCGGACTGCTCACTACTTTTCTAGGAATGAGTTCTGGGATACATTGAGATGGAACTATATAGGGTTATGAGATAATCATCAGCCATACATCTGGAACAGCGCTATCAAAATGGGCGAGCACACTATATAAGTCGACTATATAGTGATTTAATGGGAGGATTCTCGACGATCAAGCAGGAGTCTCATGCCAACGAGCTGAGGATCTGAATCAGGTGTGTTAAACAAGGGAGACATACACAATATGCAGAGCAGTGGGCTCGAGAAGGACTGGAGTTGAGAACCCCTGCATTAGAGCATCTTTGGGATGTAGGTGGATCGGGAGCTTTGTTACCCTGGAATGTGCATACCACAAATCTCCATCAACTGTAAGATGCTATCCTATCAATATGTGCTGACATTTTAATAGAATGCTTTCAGCACCTTGTTGAATCAATGACACGTAATTAAGGCAGTTCTAAAGGTGAAAGAGTGTCAAACACAGTATGGTGTTCCTAATGATCTTTTAGGGAGGGGAGCCATAGCTCTTTCTGAGAAATTGATGGTAGTGATGGCAGTGCAGAAACAGAAGTCATAGTAAGACAGGGAGAACGACAAGGATCAAGTCAAAAGTAGTCAGGGTGATGGCAGAGATGAAGAATTTAAGTCATAGATTGTTGTGGAACTTAAGGCATTTGGTGCATTATATGCCAGTTTGGAAAGTTTCTCCAAAATGACTAAACAGGTCAAAATCGAGTAATGTGTGGAAAGTGTGGGCTACACTAGGGTGACCAACAGTTCTGTTTTCCCAGGACATGTCCTGTTTTCACATCCTGGCTGTTTTTTTTATAAAGTGATGAAAATGTCCTGGTTTTCAAAAAACTTGTTGGGTAAGATCAGCTCTAAGCAAAATCAATAGGTGGCAGACCAAGGAGGATTAGGGAGAAGCTCAGAGAGATATGAATATGTTGTGCTTGTTCTAAAGTTTTGCTAGAGCTATCTTCTCTGTTCGAATTTTGGAGGTTATTTCTTTTGACTTTATTTATGGATTTATTCTCTAACACAGAAGAGATATTATTTCTACCATTATTTTTGAAACCTGTGCCTAATAAAACATGTTGAGTAAAACCTCTGAGAAAGCCAATCTGATTTGTGTTGCTTGTTGTAACAATGAGAACTTTCTCATGCCATACGAGGAGGCATAGCCTACTTTATGTACTGAAATTCTGAGTATCATTGAAGTATTGAGTCTGTTGGCCGAAGTGTGCCTGGTTGTCTGGCAATCGAAACATGATTAGTCACCTGAACCCAGAGCTACAATAAAGAGAGCTTGTTGCTCAATTTTCACTATGTGCTTCACAATCATTGATTTGAGAAATCCCACGAAGAGGACACTTTAATACATAGTTTTCATACTTTACAGATAGTGAAGGCACCTGAATTTGGTCAGTCTTTGACATTTAAACATGCTGAAATGAAAATTGTAGCACAATATGAAAGATAATGTTAATGTTAATGCTTAAGCTTTTTTTCTTAAACACTAAGAACTTCTAACTTAATTTTAATGTGTGTGATGTTTCAGTCAATTTGCCCCAAAAAATGTACCCATATGGGACAAAGTCAGTTATAAATTATGACTTTGTAAAAAAAGAAAAGGTAAAAGGTCTGATGTTGAAAACTAATTTTGGAAAATTATTTTAATCTTAAATTATGTGAAAATAAATACATGATAAATACAATTAAAAAGTAATTTATTTTTTCTAGCTGAATATTCAGCTGGTGCCAAGGCAACATTTCTCATTTTCATTAATTTTAACTTGTAGTAAAAAAAAAAAAAAAACTGTTAGGCTAAATGAAACAAAAACGGAAAATGTGAAAATACGAATAAATATAAACTATAATAGTATCTGTACCACTAATATTTTGTTTTTAATTATATAAAACATTTTAGATAACTTTCCAAGTTGTACTATACATTTCTTTCCAGCCTATTCTGTTTGTCTATATTTATAAATGTGCATGTTCAAGAGAATCAAGAAACCACAGAATATTATATACAATTTCAATAATAAATAAATAAATAAAATATTTGTCAGAACCATTTGCATTAAAAGATACTTTTCTAGAAGTACAAGAACTGATAATCATTGATCTAATCTTTTATTTCAATCATATTTTGTGGACAAAAAGAGCAAGTTACATACTCC
Organism: Hybognathus amarus; assembly: GCA_030378365.1. Taxonomy (NCBI): domain Eukaryota; kingdom Metazoa; phylum Chordata; class Actinopteri; order Cypriniformes; family Leuciscidae; genus Hybognathus; species Hybognathus amarus. The sequence goes on from JAQIUQ010000522.1 coordinate 526,519, forward strand.
CATGTGCATATATAAAAGTACTTAATGCTACTTTTACGTGAAATTATAATTTTAAGTAAATAGTCCAAAATAAAGCAATCTGACATTTTTCATATATTCCACGGCCAAACTCTGACAATGTGAAACTTGAAAAGTTGGTTACAGAAAAATACAAAACAATTATACAGTAATCAGTTTCTTATCCAGCACACCATCACTTGTCATACACAAGAGCAGTGCTGAACTGAAGTGAACAGAATCAGATTAACAGCTGACTGATTGTTCAAGTAACAGTGAATGACTGGCAAAGGAGCAGTAGTGCAAAACAAGGGTGAAAGGGTTGTGGGGAAACTGCTTTCTCCACACCTTTGCTAACAAATAACAACTTAGCACAATGCTTACATCAGTTTCATTACATTACAAATATTATGGGGAGGAGGGAAGGGCAACAGACATCAAACAACACAATTTAGTGCCTGTTGATTTGTGGCAGTAGTTCTGCAGGCACCAGTGAAAAGAAAATAACAAGAATGTGCACAAATGCAGATACAGTATGAAAATAGCTTATGCCTTAATAGTTATATTTGCAAAGGCTTGCAGTCTACTATGAGGACTTACTCTTAAATTTGTCAATTGAATCTTGCTGTGTAAGTGCTGATTGAAACTCTTTCACATCCAGTGGTAATGTCTATTTGCATGATGGATTTGCCATCATAAGAAAAAACAGTTACAAATTAATTATTCAGCTTTGTGCCCTTTAAAAATGTCCCATACTAGCAATTACAGCATCTAAGGTTCAATAAAGTCATAATATAGTATATACAATATAGTCAGTCGGTCATCGGATGGATAAGAGTCACACAGTGTATATCAGTGTACTATAAAGCACTGAAACTCTCAGACAGCTGATCTCATATATTGTTCTCTACTTCCTGTTTTCTTACAAAATAAAAGCCCCCATGTACACATTCAAGATTTATAAACCCTAAAGGTTCACATGGTATCTGAAAAAAAGAGACGAAATCACATTGGTCCATAGCAGTCTAATCTTCAATAGATTTTAAATGTAAAAAAAACAATAATATACTTGTAGATAGCTTCACACTATTTTCATTGCCTATAACCTTTTTAGACATGTCACACTGTCATAGATAGCTAGAGTGAATACTGCCCACTTTTAACCCCTGCGGCGGCATGACTGACCTCTGAGTGCATGGATGTATCAGAAGTTATAATAAGTGAGGGGTCAGAGAAGTCAAATGCATTTTACTCTTATATTTGCTATCATTCATTCATCCATAGATCACTGGAATGGAATACTGTGTGTTACTTGGTAAAGATTTTATGTAACACTGTGCACTGGAAAGGCTGGAGGTTCAGGGAATATATCCTGTTCCTGTTTTGTGACGAGCAAGAGGTAAATGCTAGGTGTTGTTCCATTAAGAACATCAAGAACAACAACAAAAACACTCAAATAAGAGCTTTAATCCTGTTTTAAGGCTCATATTATGTTTTCAGTATAATAGGGCACAATTGGTTTGACATGGCGTATTTTCTTTTCCAAAAGGACCCGCTTTAGCACGGCACAAAGGCACTTTTAGGCACAATCATCAGGATTTGAATCTGGATATTGACGAGGTCAATATAATCCCGATTATATTATGGTGATGATCGAATAGATATATGGACAAATATTTAACATATGGGTGGCAAACAGGATTTCCCTGTTAAATAAAACTCACAACCTAACTGGCCTCATCCTCCTGACTAGCTAGGTTGTCAGTTACCATAAGGCTTTGCATTAGGCCTGTAGGAATGATGGGCTGAAAGATCGGATTACGGCTGTAAGGCAAGGGGAAAATGGAGTGAGCAATCGTCCCAAGAGACCGAACGAGAGCAGCCGGTGCTGAAGGTGTGGGCGGCTGATCAAATTTAGCAGCTTGTGATGCGTCTCTGCTCGAGCACACGCTTCAGATCCTGCACCTGACCTACCAAGTTCCATAAGCTCTGGTCATGACGGCCATGGAGCCCTCCGCCTGGACTGCACCTCAGGTATCCAGCGCACGTAGCGCTGCATCCAGACGGACAGCCGTCCATCTAGGACTGGGGAGCAGGATGCCGTGAAATCCAGAGGGCGCTGTTGCCAGGACTCGTAGAGACCTCGCGGGTGGCGGGCCACAGGGGAGTCAGGAGAGCCCATCCAGCGACTGATAGCGCTTCACTCGTGAGCATCTTTTAAGGCTGTCCGATCTCCTCCTTTAAAGAAACCTTTCTTTGGGTGGGGTTTTGAAGGCTGCACTGGGTCAGATAACTGTCTTTGGTGCTCGTGCGTTTAACATAAAATAAAAACTATTTAAATATTAGTCTGCAAACAATTATGCACAGAACGAACTCAATTTAGATATTATTTAAATGAAGAGCAAAGTCAGACGCACAACAAATAAGCCAAAGACAAATAATTCAGGGCAAAATTGGGTAAGATGCTCTTTTAGTTTCCTGTTGACAACAGGTGTCACTAAACTTAATCAACATTTGTGTAGATTTATTTTATCTGACATAAATTTATGTATGGTAACAAATAGTTTTCTTATTTTGAAGCAAAAGGTTAAAAAAAAAGTGGAAAAAATAGGGGAAATAAAACAAATTGTGAGTTTGTCTTCTCAGTTGTATAGAAGAAGTATATCTGAGTGAAATGGAAATAATAATTACTTAAACTTTTACGGGACTAAATAAAAATTGTTTGTGTGTTCACAAGATTTTCTTTTTATAAATAAAAATATTAATTTTATGGATAAATCATTTATAATAAACATGGCAACAATTTATAACCAATACAATATTGTCATATTTGATTAATGGTGACTAATAATTATGATAATTCATTGATAATTAATAACTCCATGGCATCTTTATTATTCATCGATAAAGTGTAGGCTAACTCAGTGGCATCACTTAATCGAAATACATAGTTTCTTGCTATTTCTTATCGATACACTTTTAAAGATTAAAAAATATAACATTTAAACATTTTCAGTATTTTACAATTATGTAAGGACCCGATTACACCCAGGTCAGATTGATCCGATTGTGAAAAAACCAGGCGTAAATGCTCTCTAAAACGCTTCATCGTGACTGATTAAATCCGAATCGCTCAGACCACTTCAGCAGATGATAAGAGATGCATTCCAGATGAAACTGGACAAGTGAAAATGCATCTGGTTTTTGAAACCACATTTGTAAATTTGACTCCTCCCAAAGCGGAAAAAAAATAAGCGTCGAGCGCATGTTATAGGCTATGACATTTAGCCAGATATGACAGGGCTTCTGCAACACCGCATCGCTTCAGCAAGCCAACGTGCAAACTGCTGCAAATTAAACTGAAAGCAGAGTCCGGATAACGTTTGACACACAATCATCTTCATTAAGAAGTATCGAGACTTCTTACCAGTCCTGATGGCGCTCTCTCTCCTATTGTGGTCTTTGATCTTGAAATTAGCTGATGATAAAATAAAATGCAGCTCATATCTTTAACTTTCGTTGACGTGATTTTTGTTAAATTTGCACATTTATTAGCACGAGAATTTGTTTTTGGATTGAATTGTTGGATTTGGATAAATTGTTGGATTTATATTAGTTTTGCGGAGACATTTATGTGGCTAAGCGTAATTGGCACCATTTTATGAGAATCAGATTTTAATCAGCAAAAACACAAGAAGTGACCAGATGTAAACAGGCCCTGAAACGGTTAGAGATAGTAGAGCATTTCATCCTCTCACCTTGGGCTTGTGAGGTTTGCGTTACACGTCTTCCATGTTTCACCTTCTCTGAATACAGTGGGTTAAAGAAGAATTCTCGGGCCTTGCTGTCAAAACTGCACAGACCAGTCCCACACTGTAGGGCAGCTCCAATGTGGCCGCTTTGTGAAAGTGGTGACTCGGCCTGCCAAGACAATCGAGCACAGGCAGTCGAGCAGGAGGCAGTGTCGACTGCGTTCAGGGAGGCAACGGCCACTAACTTCTGAGTAACGATAGATGTAACAGAGAGCATTACAGAGGGCTGACTGTTTTCTTTTCAGCCACTGTATTTCTATAGAGGCCTCTAATATGTTTCATCTGGCAGAATGGTAAATGCCGGTACTCAAAATGCAAATGAGTGTAGCTAACTGATTCTAAGCAGCCATCACAAAATCTAAATATATATTTTTTAAAACATAAAATACATAAGTCTACCTTCATAACACTTTCTCTGTGATAGGCAAGAGTTGAACAGAAGGTGCTGAAGACTTGGCACGTGAATACTGTCAGACAACACAGTCAGGTAAGTCTCTGAGAACTGGAAAGCCGGGCTGTGCTGGTGAACAAGCTGCCACACACACTCCAGGAACAGGAGGAAGACTGGAGAATGACACTGCGCATTGAGAAACAAGAATGAATTAAAAAGACAATGAGGATGAGAAAGATTATTTCCATTATTCATCATTAAATGAACAATTGATGATCTATAAATAAATCCTTGTAGGGAGATCAAGATAGTCTCATTCTGATTTATTTTGCAATTCATATTTTTCATTTACTGCACATCCTTACCCACCTTATATTTGCAACACGGAAGTTTTGCAATTTTCTTGAATGTGCGAGACTTCCATTTCATTAGAGACCATAGGCAAATAACTACAAGAATTACAAATTGCTGTAAACTGTAAAACTATTTCCGCTATAAAGATGATACGCTTTGCGTTATGATAATGCAATTAAAATAATATAGAAAAGTTTGTAATATAAAGCAGTTTAACATTCAAATGGTTCTTCATTTCCTGTTTACGCTTTCTGGGCTTGGAGGTCTATATGAACCCAGAAATTGATTGAGTAATTGAACAAAAAATATACATTTAAATCATACAAATAATATATAATTCATTAATGCTGTGTTTTTAAAGAAATAAAGTACTTTTGTAACCATATACCACACAATTCCTCAACTACACCATTAGCTTTAGCATTAGCATATGAAATGTTTTTTTTTTATGATACATTGCATTTATGCCCTAGTACTAGGCCTTCATTTCTGTGTAAAAATGTTACACTTTTTTTTTGACATGAAGAAATCATATTTCGTTTTTTCACATTCCCCATTCATTTTAATGTGGGGTCATATTGACCCCAAAGACCAGAAGTGTAAACATTTTTTACATACCTTCAGAACAGATCAAAATCAAGCCAGTTTTTTTATGTGTGTATAGATAGAATAATGTATTAAAAGTCACAAAAATCTTATTCCACTGAGATGAAGGGAACCCTTTTTTCTGTTAAGTAAAAGTCGAATGGGGTTGTATAGACCCTATGACCCAATTGAGGGCATAACTCAACTGGCTGTTTTTGTACAGGTAAAATAACTGAAACTAGAATGACACCAGAAGCAATTAAATTACACATGGCTGTGCCCACTCTTACGTAAGAAATAAGGTGTATGGGAATGCCCATCTGGAGGGCAAAACAGGGCTTTCCTCCATTGCACGCTAGTTATTTTTACCAGGTTTGTATTAAGTACTAATGTACTTAGGCCATTAGTGATATTATGATGATTATGGATTAATGGATTATGTCAGACAAGCAGGTCAAACCAGAATATAAACAATCTGCAGTTTTCTTAGGTGTTTTCCCACAGAAACCTTTATAAAGAAAACACTTAATCTTGTTTTGTTTTTTTGAGGTGATCTAAATAGTCGTTCCTCTGAAACAGATGAAAAATTGACAGGCCTGTGCTGCAGTTTAGATGTTTTGCTCTCAAGGTCTCCTAACGAGTAGCTTGACGGAAAACTATGAATAGTGACCAGCTGACTGTATATTATGTATATCACATGGCTACTTGGCAAACAGGTAAATAAATGGACACTGATTTTAGGCGATTTATTTTTATATGACAGAGAAAGTGTCTCAAGTGGAACAAAAAAAACATGATACTAGTGCCGGAAATTCGTTTGATCGGCCAAATGTGAAATGCTAATATTTAAGGATTTTTTTCAGTAATTTTTCAACTAGTGTCATTAAACATGACATGATTTTACAACCTCATAAAAGACATGTTTGCAGGTGAAAAAGCCTTTAAATCTAAGAGGATAAGAATAATACAAATAGGAAAATATACAGTAGAACAGTAACTTTCCACTAAGCCTCTGAAGAAACAACAGGCAAGAACGAGCATGCAATAATTACCTCCTTGTCTTTCTGATGGAGGTGATTACATCGATCCAGGAAGGCATGGCAACCAGCCACCCACTCCTTCTGCACCAGACTCTGGAAACCCATCAGTGTTCTGTAATAAGGGTCCAGCATTATCTGAGCCAGGCAGGAGATCACACAGCACAGATCTGTTCCCTCTTCCTCTGAAATCAATCAAGAACAACAGAAAACATCAGGGGATACAATCTCAAAGTCATAAGATCCATTCATTGAGGTTTAAAAGTACTTTATTTTTTAAAGGTGAGGAACTGTAGTTCTTTCAGACACTTTAACCACCACCAAAAAACAGGTGGTCCCATCCCAAACTCACACTACTGGCTCACATGTCGGCTTGTTCAAACAATCAAAACAGTGTATTGAAATCACAATATCAGCCAATATAGTTATAACATGCTTGACTTACCTGTTACAAGGACATTTGTGTTGTCTTTATCAATACATTCGACCACCTCTACTGCTTTGTGGAGACATTGTCTGTTGAGGACATTACATACAGTTTGTCAATAGTGTCAAAGTCTAATACTCAGTAAATCACACAAATCTAATATTTTATCAATGTAAGCTGACCTAATAATGTCTCAGCCATCCTGAGCTTTCAAGGGAAGAGAACCATTTCACATCTGACAACCAAAAATCGGATTGAATTATCTAAGAGACAAAAAATTTTTATTGAGAACATTATGAAGTGACTGCAAACAAAATACCCATCCTTTCATTTTATTTTAGAGGATTTGTTCACATTTCCTTCTAAAAGAGACTTCAGTGTATTCTGTGACTCACCGAATAAGAAAGAATTGTTTGAACTTGTTATACGACTGCTGGATGTCAAGGATTGAAGGAAGGGATTAGAGAGGTCCTCTGTTTTTACGGAGTAGAAGATAATTATGTGCGACTGCATTTATCATTACTGCAAAGAAAAGTAAAAAAAAAACAACAACAACAGAATTTGTCAATGTGAAGGTACCAGTGACAGTCAAAATAAGATATTTTTTATTTGCTGTGCTTACATGACTATTTTATTTGCCAATCGGACATCCCAAAACACTAAAAGTTTATATTGGTTCATACTCAATGGTGTCTAGAGCACTACATACATAACATACTGGCATGTTGTTCTTTGATTAAGAACAGTGACCTTGAGTTTTAGCACCTAAACACACAGAAACTCAGGGCACAAATAACCATTTCACAGCAGTTTGGCTGATTCCAGAGGATAAATATGAGACAGAAACTGAAATCCATTACGTGTCCAAGTGCTTCTGGAAATCCCCTTCTTCCTGTGTCATAGGTGGGAAAGATCCTTTGAAGAGCACGACCGCTGTGATGAGACCAACACCAGATCTAAAAAGGAAAATAACAGGCAACTGACCTCAGTTGCATTCAGCTATACATATGACAACTTGTATACAAAGGCCAACATTACAATTATAATATATAACATTCCAAAAGTATTTAAATGTTTACATTCTCTTCTTAAGATAAAATCCTTAACTCACTTGGCAATCCCTTCCCTCGATGGCTGAATACATCCTGCTAGTGCTGATGGAATGACAAAGTACTTCGGTAACCTAAAGACAATGTCAGAGCAGTGTCTTTGTTGAATATCATTTATTTCACATTAACATTTTCAACGTGTGACATGCTATTATAGATCACTAAAAACTATTTTGCTAATCTTTTTACAATTAACATAGATCCATGCATTATATCCTATATTAATTGAGATAATACTTTGGATTTCTTTTGAAAATTCACATTTATTCACTGCAGGACTATTTAACTGCCAAAAACGGATTAAATAAGTTGCATTACTTAAAACTATTTCCAGTAGTTTTGAACAACCTAAATATAAACAGTGTAGGATTGATCAAACAAAAATCTAGGTCAGTAGCACATAATGACTATGATAGATTAGAGATTAGAGATGTCGTTAGAGAAAATGCACCTTCTAATAAAAATTAGTAGCAAGGCTTTATCAGACACTTTATAGCCATCAACAACAACATTAAGTACCTTTGAGAAAGACTCGAAGTTCTCAAGTTGTGTCTTAGCTAAATCTGTCATTTCAGCTGTACCATTTGATATTTACATCCCTGTGTGCAAGTCGTCTGGTTGACTCAAACACATAACTGTCTCACAGTTTTTCCTCGCAATTCTGCAAATGCCAATAGCATATTTTGTTGTTCCAAATATGTGTTTTTTTTTTTTTAGCTATCACCTGGTGAATTTCATAGGTAACACTTTGGAAAGTACAGATTGTTAACGAGAATGTTGATACAGCTTTCATGAACTTTGCATGCAAAATACGATATTCAGTTTTACTGCATGCATTATTATTTGAGCAATACAGATTGTATCTTGATGTTTAGTTTATAGTACATTAGGTAATAACAAAAATCTAATTAAAATTAAAACTCAGTTGAAAATGTATGAAACTGTTATTCACTGTTTGTCTATTAGTAAGACAACACTTATCAACCTCAGTTAAATGCTAAAAATGTGAATCTTATTGTAAAGTGTTACTGTTACCATTTCATATAAATCCAACAAAGAGTCATGCTTAAAGATGGCCATATTTAAACAACCGCAAAGGCCCCACCTCTAGAATTACATAAATGTAGACCTATATTACATGTATAGTCTCTTTAAACTGGTTTGCTTTCTCTTGTAGAGAATTCTTGATGTTTATCTAATCAAAATAACAATATATCTTGAAGTGATTCTAAAAAAACAAAGCTGAAATTGAATGTGTTTCTGATTTGTTTGTTTCTGTCGGCTGCATGATGTTCATCAGTGTTTAGAAAGCAATCACATTAATAGCTTTAAATATGCAACTTCACCAGCTAATGGATGCATAACAGTGACCAGCCGGATGTGCAGTATCAATGGAAATAAATGGTAACAATTTTGACATAAAGTTTTTGGTCGTGTCTGCGTGTGTTTTTGTCACATTGCTTCAAATCGCTTGAGGTAGCCATTAATGTTATTCCTCTCAGACTCGAACAGCAAACATACTGTTGTTATTTCTACTGCTAATGCAGCATCTAGTCAATAAATTAATTACTTTATGATAGATATATAGGCAATATGTTTCTTCAGATGCTCTGTATGTCATTGATGTTAGCACTTCAAGTGTCAGCGCTCTTCTAGGCGTTAAGCCCAAATTTTATACGTTCTGCGTGAACTTACTGCCGTAGCTGCCGCTGCAGGCTGTGTGTAGCACGGCGGACCTCTGGCATACCCTAGGCCATTGCACCTCTACAAAAATGTAACAACGCGTGGTCTTTACAGTGCCTTGGCGGCTGCTGTGACTCGGTCTCCTGCGGAGCACTTGCTGCCGTGGGTTCACGTGCTCCCTGTGCATGTATAGTTGCGCATCAAAGTCAGGAGCGGTGCGGAGAAGTATAATGTACCTGTTTCTCACAAAGGGAAAACACAGATCTTTCCCTGCCGGTTGGCCTCTCATGTACACATGAAAGTACGTTCTATCAACAAATGACCGATTATTTCTAAAAACTCCGGCCAAAGCGAGAGACTCTCTAAAGCGCCGGTTACGTGCTTGTTCGGGTTAGACTGGAGTAAGAGGGTTCTTAGAGTTTCTTCTCTTGCCAACTCTGAGGATTCTGATTGGCTTGCAAAGGTTTAGCATAGTTAAAGCAGTTCCCTGACCATAGGTTTGGCACATGGTATGGTGATGCTTAAAGGCATATTTGTGCGGGGTGTGTCCACAATGTTATTATTGAAAACGAGGTGGGCAAATACCCGTTTCTCTAAATACCTGGCTTTGTGTAAATGTGGCCAAAATGAAAACCAATAGCGCAGTCTAGTGTAGAGGCTCCGCCGTAGGTCTGACCGCAGAAATATAAACCAGCCTTTAACGTAAACAACTTGTATTTGTCTTCTAGAGGTTGCTCTCGCTCTGTATAGTGCCAGCAGTCTTTTCCGAGCACTCTGTGTAATGACCGTGCAGACATCTTCAGCCGCTTCAGCAACAGACGCAAACCCGGAAAAAGCTATCGGTGTGGATTTTTGCCTTGAGAATGATAGTTCCACCAATCAACTGTCAGTACCGAAATATTGGCAAAACTGATGAATCGGTCGAGCCTCTACCCGATACCAGCTGTGTTTTCTAGCTCTCACATTCTCTCCGAACAGCAAGTTTACACAGAAACTTGCAGGCTGCAAATGCCCTAAGGTCAGGGGCGGGGCCTTACCTGGCATAGAGAATCACAGTCCCACCCACAGCCGGTGCCGGAAGTAAAAATTCAATACAATTTCTCCATTTGACATTTGGGATATAAGTCATAAAAAACGCAACCATACACGGTAGACTTAAAACCAGCTACGGCTGTACTAAGTGATTGTATATGCAAAAGTTTATGGGGCACTAACCTTGTTTTAAGATAAATGCCTAATATTTGCGATGTATTGGATGAGTACTTCATTACCCACAATCTGAAAATCCACAGTGATGCATCTGATTGGTGGGAAGTCATATCATGTAATCTGAAATGCAGGCGAAGGCGCGTGAAGACTGAAGATTCGTGGTAATGACGTAGGGCTAAGTTTATTGGTCGCACCCTCAGATACGCCCCGCGCCATTGGATGAGCTGTTGCCACAGCTTAAGCTAATGAGCGAGCCTGATGCAGCTGCTCAATATTTTAGCATGTGCATAAGCTTCAGTAAATCGTGGAAAAGGAGTTTCCTGCACATTCACTATAAAATTCACTAGAGGAAAAAGTTCACGCGGCCATCGTCAGATTTGGAAGTCACTCAAAAGGTCTTTCACTGTGGCTTCAGTCGACTTCAGTGAGGCGCGTGTCTTATGGGAGGAGTAGTTCCTTTGCTCGGAAATTGAAATATGTACACAGCGCTTGTTGCCTTGGCTTCTTTCTTCAGGGGATTTTCTCTTTGTTTTTTCACTCGAAACTGATATGTCGTATGCTTATACAGTTTAGCCCAGTAGCTGTATTACCCCCAGTACATGCTGCTACTATACTCTTTTAGATATGGATTTTACAAAATGTCAATGGGAGAAATTAATAGAAAATGTACTTCGGGCACCAGCGTCTCTCTCGGGCTGTGCGAGGCGGGACTGCGATGCTCATTGGCCTGTGCCGCTTCTGTCTGTCTAGCCAGACATGGTGCAAATTGATGCTTCTGCAGAGGTCAGGCATGGATGCCCTTCTCATAGGTGGATCTCTCCACTCTGACGTTTCAGAGAACTGGGGTTACTGATAGTAACCTATTGTTTTAAAGTGACAGCACACCTAATATACATGCTGCCAAATTATGAATTGATTAAAAATATCTATATGGCAGTTTTTAAAAAAGTTGAGTGGCTAGTAAGTTGGAAAAAGGCTGGGTGGGCACATCAGTAATGTAGAGCCCTGATCACATACATATGTTTTTCAACAAAGTTTGTCATAAAATTTGCTAGCTAGCTGACAATGAAAGACTTGGGGTATTCTACAAAGCACTCAGATACAGACCACTAATGCCTTGTTTTTCCTGGCTACAGAAAAATACATTTTTCCTGCTACATATAAAGCCTCGTTGAGCCACTGAAAGTGCAGAAAGATGGTACTGAATACTGCATAAATGTCTATAAAGAGACACCTGACTGTTGTTCTGGCAACCATCTGTTGAATTCCAGGTCCAGTCTCAGACTACTGATCAGAATTTAGCAGCTGGTGCTACAGAAGTCCAGCGCTGGATGCATGTCTGCATTTCAGATGTGTGCAAAGTTCATGTTCTGCATTAGTGTGACTTCATGAACTTCTCATGGTGATGTTTTCCCTAATATTGCATTAGTGGTTACACATGCTTAGTGGATTATCAGATAATTGATACTTAGACAACAGCTGTATTTAACCAACAAGTGAATCTATGGAAAGTAACAGTAGAAACAAAATGAAAGCTTCTAATTTGAGCTCAAATCTGTACCTTGGGTTGGTGTCCCAGCATAGGAAAAAGCAAAGATGCACTTTAGAGTTTCCCTCCAACAATAGTGAGCAATACCCTGAAAGATCTGACAAAAAAGAAAAAAAAAAAATGCCCAAGGAAATGTGTAACTCTTTTTTAACGTGCAGTACATTTTCAATAACAGACCTCGTGTTAAACAAATTCTACCTTTTTAGTATCTTCCTCCTTGGTGAACGTTAGGCAGAACTGAAAGACGCGCAGATCTTTACCAGTGATTATTATTTTTGATGGGTATTTGTTCTTCACAAAGCTTCCTGTTATCAGTTTCCTTTTTCATCATCATAAACTCCAAAAGAAATTAAATGTTTTTCAGAACTCAAACATTTCCAATAAAAAACTTTACTTTTTTAAACATGAACAGCTCTATAATCAATAATGATGTATGTGAACTGTGATTCTGCCACCATAGACTGTGATCCACACATTAAATGGAATGTCATTTTCTCCATAACGAGTTCACAATTCTCTTAGAAGGTCTTGGACTGGAACAAAGAAGAGAGACACGACAGCTTCTCATTGAACTTTCACATTGCAGACAATACCAAAGTAAATAATGCTTGCAAAAGACAGTGCTTAACAAATGCTCAGTCGGCTGTGAAGGAGCATTTATACAAGAACACAGTAACGTAACAGGAAAGGCAGATGCTGTTTCCTTGTTAAGTGTGCTGCATCAAACTGTCACACAATATTTTATTTGCGAAATCACATCCTGCTTAGCCACCTCTGAATAAAAATCTAGCCAATGAAACCTTTGGTACCAACCAACACTAACATCTAGCCAATAGCTTTCAGCAGCATTGTTTTGCAGCTTCTTTGATTACTGATTAATATTCAGATTAGTTTAGTTACGTCTTCATATCGATGTTGGTCAACATGCAAAAAAGCAACAAAAAAAAAACGAACTGAAAACAAAAATACCTGGCACAACATGAATATCTGACCATTTGAACCTGCTGTAAGGCACTGGTTTCCCACCAGAATTTCACTGCCAGTGAGTCAGACACTTAAGTCTCCTGAAGCGGCAGCTGAAAGTGAGAGCACTCACAGCACAGTTCCTCATGCAAGGTCACCAGCATGCTCTTAAGACACCCAATGTTTCAACAAAGTGTGATTCACACTTTTCTGTTTACTTGTTTAGCAGCTGCTTTTATCAAAACCTGACTTATAAATGAGGAAAAAGTATTTATCATACAGGTGCCAACAATATAAGCTGATCTGCAGTGCTTATTCTTTTGGCAATAAAGCTTTTGAAGCAAACAGAATCTTCCTGTACACTGAACCTAAATAGTAGATTTGTAAAGAGATTGGGTCAATGACAATCGTTCGGATACACATGAAATTGTTTTGGAATAGCACAGTTGTCAATTTAATTGATTTCAAGATGTCAAGTTAACACCAATTGTTATTAAAGATTTAGCCATGCTTTTTTCATAAAAATATTTAAACTGATAAAGACCTCTAACAATACAGCATCCTTATCATAAAGATTACCATTATATGAATACCTTCTAGATCACATGTTATATTCTCTTCAGAAACCACACTATGTACAGAATGCTGAGTGCATGCAGGAAGTACATGATAGTTTTTAAAAAAAAAGCACTGTGGTTCTTTGTTCAATAAGCCTAATATTAAGAAATGTCGCATTGTTGCTCAGGTGATAGCATTCTGCTATTCACTCAGTACGATGTGAATTAGCATTACATTAGACCTCTTTTTCTAAATATATATGTTGAATATTTTTGGTAATCACTTTAGAATAAGGGTAATTAGTTAACATTAAGTTGAACTAACGTTAAGTACTACATTTACTAAGAATGAACAATACTTCTACAGCATTCATTAATTCTAAGTTAAAGCTGCAGTCTGTAGCTTTTTTGGAGTTAAAAATTATCCAAAAAATACATATTGGAGAAATACATAACCAGCCAGTGCTTCAAAAGTCTCTGCTTGCCATAGCTCAATTCAAAGCTGTAGCTTGTAATACTGTTTTTAACTCCAGTGGTGGATTTCTGTTTAGAGATTCGAGACATGTCTTCGTGTCATTACATCACATCTGTACACATAAAGAAGGACTCTCGGCTGGTAGGCTTTATTGTGTGTGAGAGATGTTGGAGGTGGAGATTTATAGCCTTTTCTCACAGCATTTGATATAATTAAACTTATCAATTTGATGGCGGATCCATAAAGGTTCAAACGACAATCACCAGTGACAACTGGAAATTCACCAGTTGTAAAATGCAAGACTTCGTTTGGACTTAGGAACAGCTACAGAAAAAAAAAAAAGAGCCAGTGTTCAAAAGTCTCTGCTTGCCATAGCCTGATTCAAAGCTGTAAGCTTGTAATACTGTTTTTAACTCCAGTGGTGGATTTCTGTTGGAGATTCGAGCATGTCTTTGCGTCATTACATCACATCTGTACACATAAAGAAGGACTCTCGGCTGGTAGGCTTTATTGTGTGTGAGGATGTTGGAGGTGGAGATTTATAGCCTTTCTCACAGCATTTGATATAATTAAACTTATCAATTTGATGGCGGATCCATAAAGGTTCAAGCGACAATCACCAGTGACAACTGGAAATTCACCAGTTGTAAAATGCAAGACTTCGTTTGGACTTAGGAACAGCTACAGAAAAAAAAAGATGACTGCATGGGCCCTATGCGCAAACAAGGATACATTTCGGAAGGACATTACATGTAGACAAGCAATTCTTATGTTGTTCACATTAACAATTTGAGAAAAAAAATATCATTTGCATGGTTTTGCGTGATATTATAACTTAAAAGTGATTGTTAGATTTAATTGATTTACTGCAATGTCAGAACCAGAATAAAAGTGGATGTTTCTTACTTGTTCTGATGACATTTTCCATTGAAAATTCTTATGTTAGACATACTTCCAAAAACAATAATCTGTGATTCCTGAATGACTCCGGTGACTGACAGCCTCACACTCTACTCAAAACATTGTGTTCATCCATGCTGTTTCAAGGGTGTTGAAGTACAACTTGCGTAAAAGTTGATGATTCCGCAAATGACTGCAATTGCAGATTTCGAACAGAGATGGCGACAAAAAGGAAAAACATCGAACTGCAGCTTTAATATTAACAACAACATTTACTAATACATTATTAAAATCCAAGGTTGTATTGGTTAACATTAGTTAATGCACCGTGAGCTAAAATGAACAAACAATCAACAGCTGTATTTGAATGAACTAACATTAACAAAGATTAATAAATAATGTAACACATGCATTGATCAATGTTAGTTTGTGTTAGTTAATATATCAACTAATGTTAACTAATGAACCTTATTGTAAAGTGTTACCATTGTTTTTTTATACTATGAATGAACAGGGAAACTCACGTCAATTCGTAACTATTTTACTTTGTGGTGAATTCCGCTCATTGATCTCATTCGTATACTGTATTTTTAATATGATTTGTTAATACCCCACTGAGGGTTGTCGTGTTTTAAGGGTGGGTCTTCATGCTTTTTTCTAAAAATCTACAAATAAAATTTTAAATGAAATTGCCATCCGTGAAACAGTAAAACTTTGTCATGAAATCAGGTCTTGTTTTTACAGCCCATGCCACGTGTTCTTACCGTCTCTTCCTGCGTCAGCTCATCACTTAAGAACGTAACACGAAAATTGGTGCAAAACAACGTGCCAAAGACGCCACGCTGGGAGAGGTCATCTTGAGTGTATTTGAGAATAGGGTTGGCGCTGACAGAACACCACTTCACCTAAGATGCAACAGATCAGCAAAGTCATGTCACATAAGCCCTGTTCAGACTGTCAGTCCAAATCCCCCAAAAAATTTAAATAAAATAAAAAATTCAATATAGATAAATAGTTTAAAAAAAGATACAATTAGTATGGTAAAACAAAAACAACAACAACAACAGACTGTTTAAAGTGAACAAACATAATTTATAGATGTAAACCATTTAGGAAGTGTTTAATAGTAGTAGTTAGTAGTCTTGTGGTACGAAGAGTAAATGGTCCTGTATCTCCTACCCAGAGGTAGGTAGTGTGTCTATGCAGGGTGAATCGGCATTGACAATTTTTGAAGTTCTGCTCTGACATCTGGACAAACAAATGTCATTTTGGTCAAATAGTTGCAGAGCCCCCTGTTCCTGATCTTGAACAACTACCCTACCAAGATGTGATGCAATGTGTTAGCACACTCTCCACTGCACATCATTAAAAGTTCAAAAGAAGTTCTGAGGCAATCAAATGTTGTTTTGCTTTTCAAATGACAGTGGAGGTGTGTGTAGTCCAAAGAAATATGTTCAACCCAAAGAATTTAAAACAGGAGACTTTTCTCTCACAACCACTCCATTTATGAACACAGGACAAGTAGTCCAGCGCTGCAGCTACTCATGTTTTTTGGCATAGTCCTTCTAAAGCAATCATCATTGTGATGAAAGAGAGCCAAAAGACAAACAAATCAGATACTGAACAGTTATGATACACAGTGTCGACAGTCAATCATTTAGATCTGATTTTAGTACGTATACACAAATAGGCCTAGTCGGATTTGGACAGATACAGTGTAAAATAAACAAGGCTTTAAACACAAAAAATACAATGTCAGACATAAACACAATGCAAATTATAGTCTTGTTTCATGGTGTGCAGAGCTTTGAAGAAATGCTTAAAACATTACCCATTTTTCTGTATCTGCAAAGCTTACACTAAATGAGATCTCTGGAAGTTATAGTCTGGATTAAAGAACAATTATAAATCTGAAGTGAAAATTACACCCAGCGCGATCAATGTACCAATTTTTTCCAGATTAACTGACAATAATACAAAAAGAAAAACTTGAATAGCAGAACATTGTGTGAGGGATTACATTTTTTTTTTTTTTTTTTACCTGGAAGCAAATCAGGATGCTTCTCCTTCTTTGGGGGGTATTTCTCCAATTTTATTTCCTAAGAAAACAGGAGCAGTACAATTATATAACTGTAAATAAATAAATAAATCTTAATAAATTAATTACATTTTCACACAGTGCCAGATGCGAAGTAAGTGAATAAATCTACAGGACATCTGCTCTGTAGCAAAAACTAAAACTGCTGCATGTATAATATAGTATACGAATATACATAGGTCAGGAGAAACATACACTGTAATCATATTACATTAAAGGGATAGCTTACAAAATAATAAATACATTCACCATTTGCATGGTCTCACATTGTTCCAAACCTGCATGGCCTCTTTTATTATATTTAAAAAAACAAAATACATATGTTGAAGAATGTTGGTAATCAAATAGTTTTGGTGACCACTGACTTCCACTGCATAGACAAACTAAATAAATAAATAAATATATAAACGCAGTGACATTTCTCAAAATATCTTCTTTTATGTTCCACAGAAGAAAAAAAAAATCATACAGGTTTGGAAAGACATGATGGGAGAGTAAATTTTCCATTTAACATAATTGTACTTTAATGTAATATACGAGTAATTTAATATATGATAATAATATTATAAGGCATGCTTTGCGACTTTAAAGCTGCAGTCTGGCATTTTTCCTATTTGTTGCCATCTCTGTTCGAAATCTGCAATTGCAGTCATTAAGAGTTATCAACTTTACGCTCAGGCTGGGTATCAATTCAGATGTTCAAATTCAGATTTGATATTCAATTCGCAAGCTCTCAATTCAACCATTTAAGAGTGCTGGAGAGGTATCCTAATCTTTTTGGGAGTAACAAAATGACAGCAGACTCAGGAGAGGAGGAGCCCACACACTTTTACGAAAAAGATATAATGTATTAGAGTTAGGCTATATTCAGGAAGTTGATAAAACGATACAAGCTTGATAGTCAGAGATATTCATTTTGTAACTGACCTAGTAAGAAATCGAAGAACTTCTCCCATACATTTCAATGCTCTTAGCAGAAATCAAAGTAGTAATGAAATCTTTTGGCAACTGGACAAATGCAGCATTGCACCAGTGATGACTTGGTCTCATCGGTCCACACAGTAAGCAGAAAATAAGCACGATTATGGCACTAACCAACCCAAACATTCAGTAGTGGCCAAAAGTGATGTCTGGAGGGGATATTTCTTTTTAACGACCCTACAAGTTCGTTTAATCAATCAAAATATGAGTAAAAATATTCATTTTTATGTTTTTAAGTAAGGAAGGGCAAAACACTAAACTTGGTCAAGGTATTTATCTAACAAAATTATTTGTAAAACAAAAAGGAAAACTACAGCTACAGGTTTTATTATACTTTGTAAAAAAAAATAATAAATACAATGGAATTTAACAGTGGCTGAAAATGTGTTCTGCCTAAAGTGACAAGTTACATTTACATATGGCAGATATGTTTAATCCAAAAGTGACGTCCATTGCCTTCAAGGTACACATTTTTCAGTTCATGTATTCCCTTACATTTGAACCCATGACCTTGGCGTTGCAAGCATTGCAAGCACCACACTCTTCTCATGTTGTGTTCCAAAGAACAGAGAAAGTCATACAGGGTCCGGACATGAGTAAATAATCATGACTTTAATGAAATCATTAATGAGTTTTTATTGAGTAAATATCTTAATCTACTACACCTTTAATACTGCATTGTTTTATAGTAATGTTTTCATTTACTAATCTCTCTAATACAATGGAATGAAAACATTGATAAAATAAGGGGTTTAGGCTACCTTGTTTAAATAAGAAATACAACAATTCTTACCATCATGCTTTCATTAATGAACAACAAGAACTATCGTCCCTCAAGACACAGCTCATGACAACGGTTATAAAAGGACGTTATGGTCTCTTTCTCTCGAGTGCGCGCACACAAACATACACATCATCGCACTGCAATTATATAAAACCATAACCAAGAAAGGACTTCAAACACAATCACATGTCAGAGGCAAGTGAAGACACTCGAGAGTCGTGTCAATAAACATCGTTTATTGGATTACTATCTCTAAACAGACTGAATTGTAAAGTTGAGGACTTTTTTGGTAAACTTTTTAAAAAGTAAACAAAACTCAATTTTAGGCGTCAGTGAGAAGGCAGTCAACTTAGAAATGTAACTGAATGAAAATGTGTTGTAGATCGTTCAATGCATTTCCACTTTATGAACAAAAACGTACACAACAAAATTAGATTTCCGTTAACTGTTAGTCTAAACTAGAACAAGTCAGCATTGTCAAATTCTTGTTTTAGTCAAACTCGGTTATCTCCGGCTTGTTTTGGAAGCAACGTATACCCTCCCTAAGTGTGTTAACGTTACTACTTGAAAGCTTTCGCTTACCTCGGGTGTAACATAAAACACAAACAACGGTTTTAGAAGACTTCGCTCCTCCGCTCCCAAACTCAACATTGTGCCACAGTATCCCGCTTCCCGAGCAGTCAGGTGGAAATCCGGGAGAATGCGAACACAACTTTCCTGCCTCTCTCTTTGCACAAGCAAGCGCGGATTTCCTTTGGTAGGAGTGGAAAACAAACCTGCTCTGACAGCTAACCGCGCCCATTCGACGGCATTGGCTCTTTATGGACAAACGGTCCATTTTATACTCCGGTCAAGAACAAGCCGCTTTTTGCTCATTGGATGAAAAGGCCGTCAATCTTACGCGCTTCCTCGTTGCTGAACAAATACGCAGTCGTATTCAAAATAGCCTACGCCCTGAAAGTTAGAGGTTTATGCTTCCACATCTTTCATGATTTTTGACTGTGTTTGCACATCTATTGTTTTTTCATTTTCACTCAATTCATCAGAGTACAGACTAAAGTAGTTCCTCATTAGCATAAATAACAGTAGATAACCAAGCACCTGTGAGGAAATCAAGAATACAAAAAAAAATCTAGATTTGAATCTTTTAATTTGACTTACACACAGCGAAATATCGAAGCAAATTAAACTAAAGACATACCAAACTAAAACTTCTGGTTGAAGACGACTCTACATGTATTTTGGTTATATTTAGTTTTAGAATTGTCTTTATTATAAGCATTTTAGTAGTACCTTGACAGTGAATGACAAGCATCAAAGGTAAATCTACATCAACCTGCAGTTACAACACAGATTCACTTTTGTTCCTCCCATCAAACTCAAACCAGAAATAAAATGAACAGCAAGCAACTACACGTCTATAAACCAGTAAAACAAAATTAATAAAAAACAAAAACATTCCTGTGCTTTAAAACCATACAGGCATTTGTTTTGAAGATCTACTGCAAGATTAGATACAGGCTTTTTAAAATGATCATATATTAGAGATCATACAGTTATATGATCACATTTACAGATACATTTAAGGTTTACACTATGAACACAACACAGGCAGACCTGGGTCAAGTACAAGATCTATAGGAAAAACAAACAAAAACGACTTTGACCTTAAAACACTACAAATGAACACCGTTTGAATACTTTAGAATAACTCCTCTGAAATGAGCTTGCAACTCAAGGTTCCTTAAATGTACAATTGGTAGAAACTTCTGGTATTTGGCCCAGGTCTGATTTCAACGGTTGGTGTCTTGAGAAATGCGAGAGCTACACCACAGAGGCACAGCTATCAGAAAACTTACAGCCTAACTTTGGGACGAGTGCAGCTTTACATCACTTGCAAGCATATAGAAGGAATGAAGTCCTACACAGGTTTCAAGGATATTGGTTAGCCAATGACAAATTTACAAATGGATAAAAGCAACCCATCCTTCAGAATGCACTAGCCATGGAAAATACATGCTTGTATAAATCCACATCCAGTCAAAGTTATCACATTCATCACAACAGGACGAACCAGTTGCATAATCAATCATCTTATCTTTGATCTTGCATTTTGAAGAAGGAATGTCTCTTAACAAAATAAATTATGAGAACACCTAAACAACTTATTGCAATGCCAAGGAAGCCACTGTCAAAGTTACTTTACATGTGTAACTGGAAGGATAAGATGGACTTTAAAGAATTGGCTCCACAGGGACATAAGTGCGCAGCTCAAACTTCTAGAAATGCCTAGCCTGAAACTCAGAGATCCAAACATGGGGAAAGACTACATCCAATTAGCTAAAATGATCATGAACTTAGGCTCAACTTCTCTAGATTGTACGCATCTTCCAATCTTTAAACCAAGACCCCAGACTAAACAACTGAGATGGACTAGAGTCTGTGTAAAGGGAATAAAGGCCAAAATCAGGTCTTTACTAGTTCTTAAAAATATATATAATCAGCATGCACAGAGATCAACAGAAATAGCATTTTGTATACCAGGAAAAAACAATTTGAAACAGGTGCAGGGTGAACAGGGCTAGTTGTACTGTAGTGCACTTCAGAACCCATCCGTAGTCCTCTTGTCCTTCTTTCCTTCTGCTTCAAATCCATCAGTGCCATCACTGTTATCGCGACGCCTCTTACGGGGATTTCGCACGCTGAAGCGCGAGTTCATCTGAGGCAGGGGGTCCATACCCAGAACCTTGGTGAATCTGACGGAACGCCAGTAGCCTCAAGGCAAACTGTGGAGAAAGTGGCGGTCAATAAATTCTATGTGCCTCGATATTAATATCGAGACTTATAACTGCATGCATAATTATACAATAATTGTCAAAATACATTTAAATATTTTAAATGGAGTCAATGCATGACAAAAAAATATATATATATATATATATATATATATATATATATATATATATATATATATATATATATATTTCATTCATTCATTCATTCCTCAAAAGCAGTTGCTGTGTACTCCACCTGAGCGCTTACCGTCATGTCCTCTCTCTGCTGCTCTTCCATGCTAGCCAGTGTATCCGTTGGATTCTTCTCACAGGGGTCTATCAATCCTGGAGCACCTACATCACAAGGAAAAGGATAAGCCAGAGAGCATGTTAAATTAAGCAACTAATTTCTCAAGTTGAATGTATCCAACAATGACTAAGTTGCCAATAAATTAATGCATCCCACATTTTCATTTTATGCTCTAGAAACAAAGAAACTGATTGCATAATTACTGCAAATTACGATCAACAAAAGCTGCAGATATCAGAGGGCCCTCTTACCAGACAGCAGAATGCCTGAGGAAATACATTCAAAGACTCGTCGCAGAGCATCTCCAGGGCTCATTGGTCCAGAGGCACTGCTGATGGCTTTCTCCACCAGCAACTCCATAGCCTTAGAAAGAGTCAACAGTCAATTAATAGGATCCACAATATCAAACACTTGTGGCTATTTCAATCCGTGAAACCAAGCTTTGGCTATCTTTCTCTGGCATTGAGTAAATGAAAGCTCAGACAGGCTGATCTTGAATCTCCCTGTATGACGTCATATGGGGGAAAGGTAACCTCCCCTTTCTCTGTCTTAACTGCCCAGAGAATTTGGCTCAATCACCCATGAGAAAATGAGGTAGGAAAGTATGAACGCCAAGTTTTCCCTCGAGACATCATGGCTTGCAAAACCATCAAAAGCATAGCAGTTGAATTGGTGCTTTCGGACGTACAAAAAACCCCCACAAATGTACTTTTTAGTCCCTCCAGATGTGAGCCTCTGAAGCAACACTGGGTTCATTCTATTTTCTCTGGAAAATCGGCGACCGAGCACAAGCCCTCCAAAGTTTTGCATGGTCCAAACATTTCAACAACAAACAGTTTCCTCAGCCTGGGCCAATACACAGCTGGCCTCCAGCGAATTATATTCGAGAAAACAACAATTTCTGATGCATAGCCTAATTGTTCAAGTTCAGTTCAGGGAATGTTACTCTCAAAATCATTACAATACTGTTTACTGCATAAGCCAGCCCAAGTGCACTAAAACAGAACAAACATCAGAGTTCACATCATTTCTCTTTAGTAGGATGAATATAATCTTATTTTAAATTGTGAAACAATTAACCCTTGCAGATTTCGGAACTGGTTCAAGTTGGATACATGGGGATTCACAGACCTGCTTGGTTTGAAAAGGAATCTTTTACCACACTATCAACATTACAAATAAAAAAATGTGAAATTTTGCAGGCAAAGTTGTCTTTCAAGCATCGTACCCCGAAACTGTGTAACTGATGTACTGAACAGAGAAAAAACGTCAATGGCCGAGTGTTTGTCTTTACTCACCCAGCTAGGAAAGGCAGACCAGGCGGAGTACTCCGCTGACACAGGTCACGCAGTATCCGAATTACAATGGCAGATGACTGGTCTAGCCCATTAGCCCTAGCCTTCAGTGCAGTGAAGTGAAGTTAAGATTAGTTAATGCACAAGAGTAAAGACATACAACATGTCAGAGTTCAGAGAGAGGTGCAATCACTACTGTTCACAATGGAAGCTTTTAGCTGGTTTAAAACAGTTGGACCAATTGACTTTCTTTAAGCTTCCATTTCCAGCAGCATTTTACCTCACCATTTACAACATGTTCAAAGTTTGCAAGATTCACTTGGAATGACTCCTTGGGAATCTTGTAAACTCTTGACCCTCAATTGTCAAATACTTCTACAAACATATACTTTCATTTTACAAAAGATGAGTTTGCAAGAGTGGCCGCATAGGAACCAGCAGTACAAGGAAATCTGCTTCTACTTTGCCTGTGCATTTGCGGCAGATGGCAACAAACACAGTAGACTAATCAGATATTCCTTTCCTCTCAAATCCCTGATTCCCAAATAAGAAAAAAAATTAAAATAAATAAAGATAAAAATCACAAAAAAACTAAAGCTCAACATGAAAGCTCTTATTCGATGACACTTTAGGCAAAGGTATTCTGCAGCCTTATGGAATCATTTTACATGCCAAGTAGTATTTAATAAAGTACTATATGAATAAATGACATGTATGCAAGGATGCAATTTGTTAACGTCAAGTCAGCTAAATACAAAATGGAAAAGATGATAGAATCACCCAATCTTATACTGCATCTCTTGCATTCGCTTCCCCTCCACTCCTCCATAAAAAAACAGCTTTGAGGTTTAAAATTTTAAAAACAAAAGACTAACCAACTTAAATGAACAAATAAAAAGGAATACATCTCATAAGGCTACAAGAAGAAAGTAAAATGATGTTCCGAACCTGAACCACTTAGCGTGGCGTAGAGCAGCCAGAGCGTCAAGGCATTTTTGCCTGTCCAAGACGTCCGCTGGGTCTTTCACCATACTTCGAGGTTACATCTAAAAATGGATCGAATTGTCAATGGTGGGTGAGGATGGCGTTCGACCAGGTCAGAGAGACTGCCAAGAACACATTGCCACACATACCAGTCTGTCCCTGATCACATATCTTTCAAAATGTAGAAACCTGTTTATGCATTACACAGTTCACCCCATATGCAAAATCTTTCAGATCTTTTCGACATTACGGATCAGCTACACTTGCCATTGGGTGCACTTCTATTTAGTCTGATGCGGTGCTGAAAGAAACAGGATAGGGACAGATTCATCCTGAATTAAAAGTCCTTTTCCACAGGGGACACTAGAGAATGTGGCAGTGATATTGGATTTCATAATTAGAATAGGAAATGCCCTCATGATTTTTTGGTACTATGCATATAGTGAGCATGGAACTATAATTAATGGCAATATAAAATCTCTTGATAAAGACTATATCAGTTATGGCTTGTCAAATCAATGCTCTGCAAACCACCATTTGAAACTGATGGGAATGACAATGCATGAGTTTCAAATGCTAAAATATAGCTAGTGAACTAGTCATACTGATACAATCCAGTAATTGCTAAAAACAGCAGATTAACACGTAGCATCCATCTTATGCAATTTTACATTAGATCACATAGGTTTACAAACATTAATTTGAAAAACTCTTGAAATTGTGCCATTTTGCCAACCAAGTGCCCTCCTGTTTATTCCTTACAGTAGAAAAATTAAGATGCATAAATTTGTCATTTTTTTAATGCTACTAAAATCTAAAAATTGGTTGCGTTAGTTTTCTGGTATCAGATGGGTTGCAAGTGTACAATTCCTTCATCTCTAGCCATCTTTAACCAGCTGACTTAACAGTTGAGGCTAAAAATCTCTTTTGCTATAGGCAACACATTGTGGATTCCAATGTTTAAGTAAAGTTTAAGGTATTAAATATGAAAAAATACTTTGAGGATTCCATTGAAACCATTACTGTACTGATCCAGAAATATTGGAAATATAATGGGCTACAAATGGTACCCGATGTGTAAATCATGATGTAAAACAGGGTTATCTGAGGGAGATGTGTAATGTTAAAAGCTGATGAGTATTTGTAGCAACCCACTACAGTAACCTGGCAATGGTAGGTGTGGCAAAGTGTTTGAAGGTATTCAGGAGGAGGACCTTGGTCAAAAATCCTTCCGGAGCTGGTAGACGTAGCCTCAGATGGGAGACAATTTGCTGAAAATGCAAAGAGGCTTTGGGCTGGACTTGAAAAGCTTTGTATACATGAAGGCAGCAATGCGTGCTGGCAAGAAAATATGAAGCTCCCAGCAAGAGGATTAGGACATCACTGCATGCATACCCGTCATGATTGGGTTTGGAGAACCCTATTTCTCAATTTATACCAAAGGCTGTAAAACCCCAGGTCCAACCAAAGATTCCTCTAGTCAAAGCCTTCTTCCCAAAAGCTGACTGATACTCCCCTAAGGAGCCAAACAGGAATGGTGGCATGGCCACAAAGCCTGCATTTAGGACTTTCAGTGACTTCTTACCAATACTCTTCGTTGTAAGGATAGAACAGTTTATTGCTGGTTACTCAACTACTTGGGGAAATGTGGTGTTTTGTTGCTTAAAATCATACTTTTGCCATCTAAAGGACGAATTAAAGTAACAGCTGTTTGAAAGCCAAATTTTGCCATATATTTGGATTGCTTCTCTCAGGGGAGCACTTTCATTTTGGAACAGGGGACCATAGAATGGTGAACATTTTCACCACCAGACAAAAATAAGATTTGTTTCCTGTGGGGACATGGTAGACATTTCATTTCTATTCAGGAACTAAATCAGAAATTAAGCTTTGTTTGCAGAGAATACTACCCCTGAACAAACTATGACCCCCTGAGAAAAGAAAAGGATTTTGCATAGGACACAATCCCCTTGAACACAGGAAACAAAAATCAACCTTACCCGGGACTAATTAGACTTACACAATGCAAACACTTATCATGCTTGTTTTGGGTAGAGCTTCAAGAGCACCAGAAAAGGTGTTACAAAGAGAAGAGCCGGAGCACCCACTGCCGGCATTGGAGATGGTTGGGTAAAACCTGGCAGTGTTGAACTCGGCTCTAAAGCAACTCGAAGCCACTTGAACGGGCTTCAATCCTGTTATAGTGTGAACATTACATGCTTCAAATGAAATGAAGTATAAATAAGAGAAGAGGCACTTTACCTCAATGGCTTAACTTTTAAAGAAAAACTAGGTCACTTGTGTACGGCCAAGCTCAAGCACATACCAGGTTTAATGCTTAATGTTTACTACTTACTTTAATTTATTATTTATTTTATTAAATGCTCCCAAGTCCAAAAGGTGCAAACATATGTGTGCCAGTATTGACATCTACTTCCATCTCCACAGTGCCAACAGATGGGCTCTTTAGGTTGTCGATCAGAATAAAAATATTAATCTGACAGATAGTCGGTTAATGGGAACAACGTCTTTTCCAACCTCCATCCCGGGGGTTCTCCTCTCGGATGACGGGTGAGGTGAGGGTGATGGTCACTTGCATCTTGGACTCAGTGCAGGAGGTAAGGATAATGGCAGCCTCTTGAATGGAACCTTTTAACCTCATATTTCTTCCGGTGTTACGATCTGACAAACACATGGGTTAGCAGTGTTGGAAAAAAGGTCACAAACATCCATTTAAGATTGGACAGCTTGACCCACAGTAACAGGTGGTGTTACTCTACATCCTTAAAGGGTTGGATTTATCTTAATCTTAATTTTGTTCGAAGATTAACAAACGGCCTTGCGGCTTTGGAAAGCCAAGAGGATGCAGAGATTAATTTTGGGTGACTTTAAACGCATATTGAAGGTAAAAAAATCTAACATTTTGCGGTTTACGTTGCATTGATTCAGTACCGTGAGCTGTTTGGGGAGATGTTCCACAATGTGCGTAAGCAGACTCTTGGTTGGCTTCTCAGAAACAAAGGAGGACTAGGTTGACGTGCTGTGTTCTCCTCGCAGAAGCAGCCCCTTGGCAAGAACACCAACTCGCATCACTCCTTTCAGCACCCTGCAATGCAAAATAGGTCATGTTTAGCTTTGACCTTTTTCCCTCTTTCTGCTTTGAGAAAGATTCGAGCACTCTTCTCCCACCTGTCTTTAGGAGGCTCTTTCTTTTCTTTGTCTTCTTCGTTGTCCTTTTCAGTTGTATCTTGGTCAGTAATGATGTCAGAGACAAGCTTAAGTGCTCTCTCTGTGATTGATACAATCTTCTGGATGGCCTGGAGCTCATCCTCAGATGGGTAAATAGCTGCATGTTTGGTCATCACATAACGCATCATCACGAAGAATCAGGGCGACGTGGAGGCTGCAATAAGAAAATGGTATAACCACAAATAAGTTGACATTCAGTAATAGATATGCTAGCAAAATATGACGATTCGCTCTTAAAAAACAACAACAAAAAAGCTACAAAACTAAATTTTCACTTTAAAACTGATATGCTAGTATAAATGAAGCTGTTTAATGCTATTTATTTTAGTCAAGAACTTCCTAATTTTGATAGGAAAGGGCCATTTGACCATATGGATTGTTTTTAACCAACCATCGGTTGGTAATACTAGTAGACTAAAAATTTTACTCGGGGGCAGCCAAATTTGATGCCGATTAAAAGTTAATTCCGCATCTCAAACACAAGCCACATGTTCTGGCAAATCCAGCATATTTTATCTCCATAGCAGCTTTTGAGGTCTTACCACTGGTCCTTGTGGTTGAGGAATGGGCATCCCAGGTCTCATTCCAAGAAGACCAGGAGGTCCAGGTGGACACTGTGGATAACCTCCATCAGGCATTCTGCGCCTTTCATCCCAGTGATGCTCTTCCTCCATACGCCTCCAATACATGTCCTCTTCATAGCGCCTGAGGACAAACACTATATTTAAGACCCCTTAAAAATCTCAAATGTAGATACTGATGTATTAGAGGGGGGAGAGTATCACACCTCATCTCCATCCTCCCAGCGCTCCTCTTCTTCACGTCTTCTCCAATACTCTTCCTTTTGCATCTGCTTCCTCATCTTTTCCTCTTGGATCTTCCTGGCTCGGATGCTGGGTTTCACTTCCACCTGGAGATCTGGGTTCACCTTTTTCTACAATAGTTAAAAAGGTACATTGAAATGTCACAACCATTTAGATTTTTCAGCATTATTCAAAAGAATCACTACAAACTAATCCCACTATAAATTACCCACTAACCTTGTACTGCCAGTCGATGTATCTCCTTCCTTTCAAATGCATTTCCATTCGGCATTCGGGTCATTAAAACTGTCATTCACACAGTTTTTGCCAGTGGAACCGGTAACGTCTCCTTCATCATTCCTTACCTTAAAAAAAAAAAAAATTGTTCACACTTGGCTACATGATTGTAATATGACTTTAATTACCACCCAATAACTTTTCCTTTTAATAATTCTTCTGATACCTCCTCTACATAGTCATGTCCGACGGGCTGAACATCACTCTGCAGGGCTGCAAGTGCTGACTGAGGTGACATAGGGTCAATGATTTCATTCTTTCCATCCAGTGGTGTTGCAGACTGTGCGGTTTAGCTGCCTGGTTCTTGGATTCATCACTTTTAACAGCAGTGGTCTGCAATTTGTTTCCACCACCTGTTTTGGTCATGCAAATAAAACAATAAATAGAAGTTCCATAGGTCGATCAAAGAACAAATAACAATTGTTCAAGACATACCAACAAAGTTGATCTTGGCGTGTTGACCTTCTTGACGGAGGTGCTCTGACCAACACTGTTGGGGCACTACTGGGCTCTTGCCCTGTGCAGCTGAAGCCATGCTGCCAGATTTTAAGTAAGAGGCAGAAGCCGAGGAAGCCGAGAGGTCGGACGATGTGCTTGTGGGAGCTGTTGATGTTGGAGCTGGCAGTCTTATTGGGAGCTGCCGGTACTGGATGTAGAGGACTGGGACACAACACTGGGCTCGGTGGATGGTATAGGCTCTCCTCAGTTTTGGTATGCAATTTCACAACCTATAGAAACAGAATGCAATTAGATCGATTTAATAAATAATTATGTGCTGGTTATTTTGTGTGCTGAAATCAGAAAATGAGTCATGTACCTTCTGGTGTTTGGCTCCTCTGATGTGTGGGCGTAGGCATCTGCCCCAGTACAGGACACATCACAGAGCTCACAGCGTAGTTGATTCTGTGCGGCGGCGGGTGGAGCTCCGCCTCCACTGCTGCTACTGCTGCTCTGCGATACCTTCAACGCGGCTTCTCTGTTTGTGCTTCTGACCCTCCAGATGCTCCTTATAGGTCTGAAAAATAGGCAATAAGACAAATACACTAATAGTAGGTGCCACAATTCTTGCAAGTTTATCTGACCTTTGTTATGCAGTGGTGCGGTTTTCGCCTACCTACTACAAACACTACACAAGACAGATTGTTTCGAAGCGCTAAATATAATTAAAGGGAGACTTGACTTCACATGAAAGATGCTCATTGTGTTTTCAGTGCACTATACGAGGACATGAACATATGACCTTTACCTCCAGAGCTCCTCGGAGATCACTCCATGAGCATTTGATTGAAAAACTATTCGTCATATACACACTCTCCTGAATAATCTTTACGACAACCCATAAAAAAAAATAAAATAAAAAAAGTTAAGTTTGGTTCAACTTGAATAATATGTGCAGCTGTTCAGGAATAATTATCCTCCATGTTTCCTTTTTAAAAGTACACCTCTATTGTGCAGTTTGAAAAAAGAAATGAATTCGTTTAAAAAGTTAATTGTTAAATTTTAAAACTCCATGCAATAAACTAGAAAGACCGTTTATGCTGTTGATGACAGAAAGAAAATTTAATTTATTGAACCATTTTCAAATGTACGGAAACAGAATATCAGGACAAAATATAAAACCAATTTAAGGTGCTCAAACAGCAATAAATTCATTATAATAAAATACCTGAGGTCCCGCACAACTGATCTTGCAGACATCACAGTAGTGTATCTGTGGTGGTTTAGGGGGCTGTTTCGGCTTTAGTGTTTTGTTCTGGAAGGGAGTTTTCTTTGTAAATGTGCTGCCGGTCCATGCGGCAGTGGCAGCTGCAGCGACGGCCGCCTGTTTCTGCTGCTGTTGCTGCTGTTGATAGTAGGAGGAAGCAGCCGAATACACTGCAGCTTCATAGCCAGAGTATGATGTTCCTGGATATACAAAGAGTAACAATTATTGGCCACAGCACAAGTAGATCAAATAGGAATGCAAGTTTGAAATTTTAAATCTATAAAACTAGATATGGTGGCTCAACTGGTAGCTGCATTGACCAAGTTCATGGGTTTGGGGTTGATGCAGTATTAAAACATACGCATATTAAAATACCGGAAATGGCGCAGTATATGGACAAGAATCGCATTAGACTGTTTTACAAGGCTGGACTATATATTAAAATAGTGCATAAGTGCTGTATTGTGAACTCCTAGACTATTGAACCCTATTGAATCTTAAATGTCAGCGATTGGTCAAGGCAGATCCAGAGTGGCTCTGGGCAGATACAATAGTTTTAAACGTCAGAAGTACCCGCCTACAAGAAATTTAACGCTGGTCAATGGAGCGAGGGTAGACTCTCTGTTCAAATGAAATGTACGAGAATCTGGTGGGACCAGGCTATACAACTAGTTAATTCATGACACAATGTTTCTCCTGGTTTCCACATTAGAGCTGTTTGATCTAACGTTAAATAACGTAGAAATGTGAATGCTTCTCACTAGGTTTCGTAGCAAAGTTATTACAGTGGCAAATTCAAATGCTTTCTTTACTGGATCTTAGAGCTGTGTAGGAACAGTGTCGCTTAATCAGAATTCGGCTCAATCTGCACCAACAGAGGTCCAAACTGATAAACGGTGCATGAAGCACAAATAAGTAGCGCAGTTTCGCTCATCTTTTGGTCAACATTGTGGTGGTCACAACAATTTTCAATTTGTTTTTAGACTTGCCATTGTGTAGTTTTGTTTTTGGATTTGTTGGGTTTTCACTATTGTGATTTGTTTTGCGCCTCTCAGCAACTATATCACGCAGTATGCAATGCATAACAAATGGTTCAAATACGAATATGTTAGTATCGTTTACACCCTACCCTTAGGTCTATTTTTAATTTAAGGTGGGGTATGTGATTTTATTTTTTGACCATTTTTTCAAAATCACTTGAAATCCTATTCATAACCCACTTACTGGCAGTAAATTAGAAGCACTGGAATGAAAATTAAGCAATTTAATCATCTGTGGAAACGTCAGAACTTGAAAAAACTCAAGCCAATTATTTTCAAGAACCAACTAGAATCATTGGACAGAAAACACGTCAATCAAACGGTCATGCCCCCTCCCTCCGCCATGGCATTTGCGGCTGCGTCATTTTTTTTTCTGCTAACATGCAAGAAGCCGATTGACTAGTAGCATTTTACTAATAATCAGGGAACTGTCTTTACTGACGATATGCGCAGGAGAATTGTAGCTGTTCTAACGTTATAGCCCAGCCGTATGTAGAACTAGCTAGGCTAAACAACCTGTTTGGGGAGGAAGCTGATGTGAGCGACTGTATTTATCAGGGGTGTAAAGGTACAGAAAATAGCGTGTCGGTGCGTACTCTCGGTTTTCGAGTCACGGTTCAGTACAGCAAAAAGACAGAAATGCAAGAGAAATTTCCTATTTGTTTAAAGTAAAACTATTTTTAAATAAGCCAAGTTTTCCTAGATCTTGAAACTTTCAGGTTTATAAATGGGGGGTCATCTTTCGAAGGATGAACAAATAATGTTTTGGTCATCACATTAAAAATAACATTTAAATATTTATTTATATATATAATACTTGAATCTTGAAGTGCTGGAAAAGATGTGAAGTACTTGGAAGCATTTCACCATTCCAGCCAAACAGGTTCCAGTTAGTGTTACTATATTAAATCCATGGTGAACGTTGCTGGTCTGTGGACGTAAGTATTACTAGTTCATTCACGGCACAATGTTATCTCCTGGTTTCCATGACAGCACTGTTTGATCTAATAGAGATCTACAGTTAATAACAGAGAAATGTGAATCATATGTCACTAGAATATCTGGCAGCGATGTTATTACCTCAGTGGCGAATTCAAATGTTTTCTTTACCGGATCTCTTAGTGCTGTGTAGCATCAGTGTTGCTTGATCGAGATCGGCTCGCTGCTGCACAGATGTTGCTGGTCCGAACTGATAAACCATCCGTGAAGCACATAATGAGTCAGCGCAGTTTCGCTTCTGCTTTCATTAGCGCTTGCCATTTGATGTTGACAACGTTGTGTTGGAAGCGCCAGCACGAAATTTGCCAGCAGGAAAAATGGTCGCAGCAACAGTTCGGTTTGTATGTGTACCGAACGGCGATCCTCGAACCGAAATGGTTCAATATGAATCCATGTACCGTTACACCCCTGAGTATTTATGCATCCGATTACTCAATCAACCGATTACTTGCCAAAATAATTGGTGACAATCGCTAAATAAGAACTTGGTGTCTCCAGGGCTCAGCGTATATTTAATAATATCAGATAAAACAATCTAGAGAAATAAGAAAATCCACAAACGCCTTTGAATAGAAGCATGATATTCTTACCAGAGTATGTGACTGCATTGGTGCTGTAGGTGGGACTCTGAGAGTATGATGGGACTACAGAGGCAACTGCAGCTGGCTGTACTGCAGAGGACACTGGGTAAATGGAGAAGGTTGAGGTGGCAGGGCTGGGGGTGGCTGGCTTTATGGTTGTAACCTGACAGCGTTTGCTGGGTCTGTGTGTAAGGAGTGGCGCCTTGGCTGTATCCAGTTTTAGGTGCTAGAGGGCGGAGTAAACACAGTTGTAAAGGATATTTTGCAATACAGATCATTTAAAGGGTGACCTGAAGAAGATTGATTTCATTCTGTACCCTCATTGAGAAAATACATTTAATTATGCTAAAATAAATTACATGTTAAAGCTTTTATGGAACACAAAGGCGTTTCACATTTGCAAATAAACAAATACGTGAGAATTAAAAAAAAAAAAAAGAAAAATATTGCTTTCCATTTAAATGCCAAGATATGTCCAGCGTACCAGTCTGATAGTAGGATTCGGCCACAGTCTGTTGTGGCTGGGCTGCTGCAGCAGCCACAGCCGGTGTAGCTACAGGCTGCTGGTAGTATTGTTTACTGTCATATGCTACAGCCGAGAACTGTGGAACGCACATATGAATAGGAGTCCTGTAACAGTAAGGGGACATGGACAAGTGTTTTTAAAAGTTATGCTCCAAGGCTGCATTTAATTAATTAAAAAAATACAGTAAAAAAATTACAATTTAAATTAACTTTTCTATTTTAATACATTAAATTGTACTTTATTCCTGTTATGACACAGCTGAATTTTCAGCAGCCATTACTCCAGTCTTCAGGGTCAACATTTGTGCTGCTTAATATTTTTGAAAACAGTGACTTCAAGATTCTTTGACGAATAGAATGTTCAAAAGAACACTTTTCAAAATATAAATCTTTTGTAACATTGTAAGTGTCTTAACCGTCAATTTCAATCAATTTAATGCATTCTTTCAGGATAAAACCAATAATAGATTTTTAATCTTGCTGACAAACTTGAACAGTAATGTACAAAAGTAAAAAAACAAATGTGCTCTTTTACCTGGTAGTTTTGCGAGGTGACCGGAGGTGGTGGTGGGGGTACCTCCTGTTGTCTCTGTGCATACCCGTAATCCGTGGCAGCGTGGGCTGGCTGGTATCCTGCATAAGCAGCAGCAGTAGCCGCAGCTGCTACAGCGACTGGTGCAGGCCTAGCAACAGCAACCGTGGCGGCTGTAGGGGCGTATGCTGCCGCTACAGTGTGCGCCGCCACCGGTGCTCTGATGCACAGTATAGCTGGCCACTGTAGAGGGGTGGGTGTATGCTACCCCAGCGGCCGGCTGCTGACTGCAGAGGAGAGGACCAGAGTCTTAGATGACAATACTGACAACTTAGGCTACCAACATCTGTGCTGAACTAAAGCATGTGCAATATAAATTTAGCAATTGCAATTAATATCTCTAAGACATACGTAGCAGACAAAATACATTTGGGAAGTTGACATTAGATCTAAAATGCAAGGATATACATGCATGTGAAAAAAGAATTCATCAATTCCATTTCACAAACAATATTGCCAACTTTTTAAATGACAAAAAAAAATAAATAAAAATAAACTTTCAAATTCTGCAGATGATATTTTTAAATGTTCATGTTAACATCCAACTCACTCCATATCATTTTCCCCCAGTTCCACAGAAGCTCAAGACTAGTCCTAGAGTAAAAAGCATATCATATGTCTGTGCCATTGTTTTTTTTCCTCAAGATGCACACCATTCATATTTTTTCTAAGACACATTTATAAAAGCTACTTAAAGGGGAAGGGGGCACGATGATGCACTGGAGCCACTGAGCTCCTAAACTGAGGGATGTCCATTTTTGTTTTACAAATTGACATGATCGATCGTCGTTTAAATGCTGCTCAAAAATCTATGTTCCTCAACAAATGAATAAGAATGGTTATTAATCTAAATAAAGGGTTAGAAGGATTGTAAAATCTTGATGTGATTGATAAATTAAATTTAATATACAAATACAATGAGTCACCAACGCCACATCAGATGCATGATTGTCTGCGAGACTGTTAGGGATGTGCACTAACTACGGCAACAATTTAACAATATAGTGTTCTCATGTTACATAAGACAGTCCTAAATGAACCATTGTTATTATTAGTCGCGCATTCGGCTCTGAGCGGCGCGCGCTGAATAAATAACCGTTGACGATGAATAAGGGTCTTATCTAGCGAAACGATCGGTCATTTAAAAAATAAATAAAAAAAGTTTAAGTTTTATAAGCACAAATGCTCATCTTGCTCTGTTCATTCTCATGACTCTCCTGTTCAAACTCATTCATCAAAATTAACAAATCTTCGAGTCATGACTCGAAGGGTCCTGAGATAAGACCCTTATTCATCGTCTGGTGTCGTTTAAAGCCCTTTGAAGCTGCACTGAAACTGTCATTTGGACCTTGAACCGTTTGGTTCCCAATTAAGTCCATTATAGGGAGAAAACCCGGGAAAGTTTATCAAAAACCTTTATTTCTTTTCGACTGAAGAAGAAAGACGTGGACCTCTTGGATGACATGGGGGTGAGTAAATTATCTATTTACTATTGAACGAAGGCCTAATCCTGGCTTGGACTAAGCCCCGTATGTGAAACCGGGCCATTATCTTGGAGATAAATTCATAACCTTTTCTGATGGCTGGAATTAATGCACCAAATCCATTGGCTTGACAGAAGATTCATGTATAAAATCAAGTCAGTGATGGATTAAACGATTTAGTGCAGCATTTTCTTGATAAAAATGCAGAGAAAATGACATCCGAATACTAATTCTATTACTCTAATCTAAACTCTAAAGCTGAAATAACAGAGTTATAACATACCATTCACCAAAGGCATCTAAAATCTAGAAGAGCTAAATGAAATCAATAACTTGAGTCTAACCACCACCCATGTATAAACTGCAAATATTTTCAAAATGCAAAGCCATCAAACTCAATGCAATAGCAAACACTACGATTTTGGAAAACTGGTCAGAAATAAGATCTAGCTTATGATAAATAACACATGGAACAGTGACAAAACACCCAAACAGGAATAGTAGAATTACACACACAAAAACCCTAGGCCTACTAAACCCTTTAAAAAGTGGATCGGGAGTGACATTCAAAGAGTCCTTGAGAGGCAAGACGTCGCCCTTCCAAAGCACACACACAATGTATAATTTATTCGGCTAGATTTAACATTGTTTAACTGACGATAAAATGTCAAAACAGTTTTCGTAATAGCGTAGGCGCGACCACATAAATTTGCCTTTTGCGCTTCCCGTGAACACTTGTTTAAAGAGCGTCGAGTTGGACGCGCATGCGCAGGGCTGCTCTAGTGCAGAGCTGGAGGAGAGATGACTGACAGCTGCAGTCTACTTCATTTATGGCTGCTCGGACTAAACTCAGTTTATCCAAACAAGAGAATATCAGAGTGAGTTCACATCACAATTAAAACGTCGCGTGTTGCAGATAAACTCCGAGATAGGAGACGTATCTATTCATGGGCCAAACCAGTCTGACGTTAACAAGTATTTACTAAACCTCGGCTCGGCCATTAGTTAAAAACAAAAATGTTACATTAATAACTAAAGCGTACAGATATTATACCACCTGTTTATTTTAACTATGATCACAGAATTAAATTGTGCACACTGCGGGTCACTAGTAACACCAAATGTTAATATAAAAAAATGCTTTAAATTATATAGCGGTAATATAACCTCCTATGTGTAGCTTGTCCAGTAATTACATTTTTCACGTGATGGTCCCCGGAATAAAAAATTAAACGCCTCTCGGCTCTCCCCTATAAATATATAACGTTATATAGAAAAATAAAATGTCACTATTTTTACATGTAAATGCATGCGAGACTGCATCGTTTTCTCTCCAGCCGTTAATCTCGAGGCATAAAACAGCCAATCGCCTCCCTCCCCTACCCCCACCCAAATCCAGCAACAAAGGCAGCGGGGCCAAATCCCACCATTACTGTACCTCCACCACCATCAGCGCAATCCCCATTAAACATTGTGGCCCTTACCTGTACTGGGCCGCCGCACCGTGGGTAAAACCAAAGTAGTTGCCGGTGGCCATTTTGGCATCTTCACCAAGCCGGCTGGGCACTGAAAAATAGACAGATTCATGGAGGTTAGGCGACTGTGCGAAATGGCAACCATGATGAAGAGCCGTATCATGCGGAGGAAGAAAACACGTAGGAAACTACGACGACAGAAAGCCGACGATCCACGCAACACCAACACATCCACTCCCTTTTTGAAACGCGCACTGATATCTCAATGTGCTTTAAAACCCCAATTTTACTCACCATAGGTGAAGGAGACTACTGGACATATGGGAATCATTGGTTTCCTATTCTCTAACGAACTCTGACTCGTAACCCTGCCTTTTTATATGAGAAGGTCGTACCAGGATATGGCGCTTACCGATCATGCGTGATGGGCCTTGCGCGAGATGGGAAGTGTAGTTTTTCTTACATCCAGTTTCAAGGTCGTTGACTACAACTTGTTATTCTGCCTTCACATGCAGTCGGAAGTTTCCTACTTCCCTTTTCTGAAGTCTGATTGCAATGTTTGATTTGAGAGGGCGCAAACGTAGTACGATAATTCCAAGTTCGGCATGAAACAAAACATGCTTTAGTGATCAGGACGCAAACGAAACGAAATATGGGCCATTCTACAGAATTGGTGCAAACTGCTGTCCCACAACCAAAAACACATTTAAAAAAACATTTTAGTATTCGAATTTTAGATGTTTACAAAGATCATTTTTATTATCTATTGAATCCCAGAATAATATTTATAAGCTTAACCCATTTGTGCCCAATTTTTTTTGATCTGTTTCATGCATATAGTCATGTTAATAATGTCCTATGTGAACATGTTCTGCATTTAATTTCCTCAGTTTTTTTTTTTTTTTTTTTTTTTTTGAAAATCGTATTTGAATGTGCGGCAACTATAGTTGCCGATGGGCAAATATGTTGTATACACCCCCTCAATGTTAAATATGAATAGGAGAACATTTGGTATCTATCTCAAAACAACTGCTTTCAACAGATCAATCTTTATTCATAAACACATTTATTGTGTATAAAAGTCGAAGAACGTTTGATGCGAACCCCAAAAAGTGTAATCTATCTTATAATCTCTTGAATATGAAAACACAACAAACAACAAATCCATTTGTCTTAAACCTTGTGCGCTGTTTGGGGTCTTTTTGACCCACATTTCTAACTTTCATTTATGGGAATAACATGGATAATTTGACATGGTTTAGTGTAAGATTTTTTTCCCATCTTTTGGAAAATGCGGTTTTAAAAGCAACAAATTATCACTTTAACCAGTAGATGACTGCAGAGCTCCACTGTTTGCTATTTCTATTTGACTAAATGAAAGACATATTTTCACAAGTTTTTCCAGTTGTATTCATGTCTACATATTATGAAATCACAATTCTAACAATAAAAGTCACTTTTTGTCAAAGTTTAGGTATTTTTTTGTACTGGAAAAAAATCTATTTTTCAATAGTGTTATATTATTATTAGAATCAAATTATTTTTGTCAATGGATGAAATTCATCCTCCAAATCAGAAAGAACTCACATAGAAAGAAATGAAGTGTCACACTTCACACAATTTTTTATAACTATATGAAAAACAGATGTTTGAAATAAATGATAAACTCTAAAGACTCCAACTTTTCTCTTTGTAACATCCTGATCAGGTTTGATTCTAAACATAATGTAACATTATTGAAAAACAGATTTTTTTCAGTACAAAAACTGCTAAACTTTGACAAAAAGTAACTTTTATTGTTATAATTGATTTCATAATATGTAGATATGCATAGGCCTATATCAAAAATGTAATTTGTTACAAAAATGTAACAAATTACATTTGTATACAATTTGTACAAAATTTGTTACAAAATTACATTTTGTTGCCTGGGTCTCTGAGACCACAAACAGCCCGACTGTAAACCGCAAACGAACACCACACAAGGGTTAAAGTGGTAGAGTGCAGAACAAAGTGCGGCCATAACAGGGCATTGTGTATCAAAAAGTTATATAAATAAATATATACAAAATAAATACAAATAAATAGAATGAAGAAAAAATTATACATATATATAAAAACAAATGGCAAAATGGCAAAAAACTAAAATAACAGTGCCAACAGACAGTACTTATGAACAGTAGAGATGTCATTTAAAGGGTAATGTTATGTTTATGCACTAAACAAGTCCAATAACCTTGAATTATAAACCTATCAACACCGTATATCCCAGTACCCCATGATATATGTACTTACAAGGCATTTGCCCACCGGCAACTATAGTTGCCGCTTGGATATTTGACTATACAAAAAACTATAGATCTATTGTAAGATTTGTTTTGTTTGGAGGATTCTAGAGACCTTCATGATTATGTAGATATATCAACAAAAAATACTTACTAGTAATATGAAAATGAGCTTTCTTTTGGGAGGTTTTGCCTTCGCCATGCTTCCTGGAAGTAGGGGTAGGAAGTTGACAGCCTCATGTGACAGGAAGGAAGTGAATACCTTTTTTTTCTTGAAATCCTTTATTTGGTTGTTTTCTTGCATGGCATTGAGACATACAACATTGATAACATCTAGAAAAATACTTACAAAAGGAAAATGACAACTATACACTGCGGCAACTATAGTTGCCGGTGGGCTTAAATGCTACATGAAATCATAATGTACATAATGTAATCATAATTGGTTACATTCAATTGTGCTGTGCCAAACCTAAACTTGTGAAAATGATACTGAAATGGGGTTTTTTTTCAATGTTTTCTTTTAAAGCTTTTTGATATTTTATTTTTAAAACTTTAAGTAAAAAAATAATAATAATGTCCCACATTTTAACAACTGAAACAGTGTATGTTTTAGTACATTGGAGAATGGTTTTAACCACACCCCAACATTTTTTTTATCAGGAAATAGTCTCTCAAGGCCCCGTTCACACCGCAAGTCTTAATGCTCAATTCAGATTTTTTGCTCAGATCCGATTTTTGGGTTTAGCTGTTCACATCACCTTTTAAAATGTGGCCTATATCTGATTCCAATGTGAACTGTTTGCATGTTTCAAACTAACCCGCATGCGCAAAAGAACAACAATGACATCATATGCAGCACGCTGTTGCACTAATGTTCGTGTGGTTATGGAGGAAGTAAGCATTTACGCTTTTATTTCTAAATGTCTGTGTAATGGAAGCTGTAAAATTAATGAGCAGGTGATGATGAGGAGAAGAATGAAGAGAAAGAAAGCAATTTTTGGCTATTTTTTTATTAGCCCATATATGAATTAGCCTCTAACACCTCACTCTTCCTCCAAATGACTCACTCCATCACTGTTCTCCATATGTGGGCTATTCAAGTTTTTAATGTTACTGTCTGTGTCTGTTGTGTCTAGTGCTTACTTGCCGGCGCATAATTGTGTTAAATGTTCATGTAGATTGACTGTCAGAGTCGCATTAAATCCGCTTTGGTTGTTCACACATGCGGACACATTGAAAAAACTCAGATCTGTATCTGATTCAGGACTCATATGAATGTGGTCTAAATCTAAATTTGAGTGTTCACACTATCTCTGAAGAAGGCCCCATTCACACTGCAGACAAAAGTGGCCCAAATCTGATTTTTTTGGGGTCAAGTGACCAGGTCAGACTTCTTGACAGTCTTATGGATTTGCAGTGTGAACAACCAAAGCGGATTTAA
Source organism: Hybognathus amarus (assembly GCA_030378365.1). Taxonomy (NCBI): domain Eukaryota; kingdom Metazoa; phylum Chordata; class Actinopteri; order Cypriniformes; family Leuciscidae; genus Hybognathus; species Hybognathus amarus. The sequence goes on from JAQIUQ010000522.1 coordinate 567,272, forward strand.
TGCAACTCTGACGTCAATCTACATGAACATTTAACAGTACGGTATACATGTACGGTATGTACGGTATGTATACATGTATACACATATTCCCACTTATAGGGAAGTATAAGTGGGAATTTATCCCCTCCCCTTCTGGCGGGCTATGATGCAATGACGGCATATCCGCCTCTCATTGGTCGCGAGTTCAGGCGAGTTCGCTCATGAGCTGCAGCAGTTTGCCGCAGAGCAACCAATGAGCTCGCCAGATGAACCAGATGAGAAAAATCTGAGTACAACCGATCACTGGTGATCAGCACGAGATGCATGCCGGTTAGAAATGTGTCCGAGTGCAGTCCGCCTGGCTCTGATGTCATGCTGACGTATGTCAAAAAACTCTTGCGAGTGCAAGGCAGAAGTGTCAGATTCTGCAGTCGCGCGCAGTTGCTCTCCACTGACTGCGCTGATCAGAAGCATGATCGCAGATACAGAACATTACAGTAATAAAGACGCAAAGAAATAAAAGCATGAATTACTTTCTCCAGGTCATTGAATGATAGGATAGATTTAAGTTTAGCGATATTTCACAATTGAAAAAGAAACTATTCTTCACCTCTGAATTGATCTGTACTATCAAATTTTTATTCTGTGTCAAAGATAAAACCCAGATTCTTAACCTGTGTCTTCAAATTGTAATATTATTTTTAGTACCTGGTTACAATTCCTGCAAAATCACGTTAGGCTATGATCTATGTAGTTTGAAATGCGTTATAATGACCATTGATGTCTTTTTAAATTACATGGATATACTAGCATAACAGAATCAATAGGTTGTGAAATATAAGCATTTTCTCGTTCCTCTGTTTTTAAGTTAGCTTATGTAGCATAGCATACCTGATTAGCCTGCTAGCTTAGCTTATATTTGGGTATGTTTTTTTGCTTCCAATTTAGTTCTCAATTACATTTCAAATTAGTGATGTTTGTGTGAAAAAGTATTACATTTATTTAAAAAAGATATATTATAGTATTAATATCATATAGCATACTATACCACATTATAATTGTTGTGTAAAATAGCATAGTATTGCAACAATCCTTATAATGAAAAAAAAAAAACATTTGTAGGCTTGGTTGTTTGAACGCTGAAGGATCAATGCGAACTACATTTCCCACAATGCCATCTAAGACGTTATGAGCCTTTTGGTTGGTTCTCGATTCCTCGACTTCCGCCGCTAAGCGTGACTGACTGTTACCCACTGCACAACGTAAACGTAAGTCCTATTCAATTAATATAAAAGCGAATAGTAAACCTTCAATTTTAGACATGCACTTGTTAAATAAGCGCACAGACATGAAGAATTATAAAGACCAATCATACAAAAACGACATGTGTCATTCAGGGCCTATTTTTCCACCTTAGATTTGGGATGAAAAGGCCCTTGATCAGCCCCGCTATAACGTTACTTGCCGGTGTTTGAACTACATCAGCTAGTCTTGGTTGAACAAACCAATAAAGCAATTTAATGTCCGTTACCGTATGTGAAAGCAAATTGCTGAAGCGAAGCCATTATTGATCTGGGAAGCCTCAACTCAACCCTTGCTTTATGGATATTTTCGACCAAGATGACAATCCTCTCGTAATTACTACTGCGGTCGTTGGGAAGGGAAGAGGATGCGCAGCTAACTTGGTTTCTGATCGTTGTTAAAAATCTATGCAAAATTCAAGTAGGCTAGTATTAAGAAACGTTGAAAATCGTGTCTCTATGCAGCATGTTAGAGCTAGGAAATGTGTTTTGCATGTGGTTTTAGAACGTGTTACTTTAGTAACGTTACTTTTTAAGAACCAATATTGGTCGACTTTTTAAAATAAACCTCATATTCCCATAGTTTTAATGGAAACCCTGGGAATATCGGTGAATCTTATAATTGGATTTCAGGTCAGGGAAAGTCTAAGAAATTCAATAAAATCTTTAAAAACGTTTTTCGTGTGATTTTCGTGTTTTTCTGGCTGCCCTCAGATTTCATCCATTACAATATGATTATTAATAGTTAGTAGTTGAACCATTACTCATAATAAGTAAAGCTTTTAAATAATTTGGTTTCAGATAAATTATTAGTTTCTCCATTGAGAGTTATCACGTGTGATCTGGTAACGTGTTTTCATTCTTTCCTCTTTTTTTGCATTTAAGCAACATTGTTACAACATAAAAACAAAATATATACACATGGCATTTGTTGTTATTTTATTTGTATTATTAATTAACCTATTTTCTAGTATTTATTTACTTTATATTTAAGTTAATTTTGGTTGGAAGGTAATTAGAAAATAATTCCATTAAGTTCTGTAATGTTAACAGGCAGTATAAAGCACATATTTTCACACCAAGGGTCCATTTGGTGAATATATATATATGATAGTATAGTATATATATATATATATATATATATATATATATATATATATAAACAGGGTTTCTCACACCTATTTTAAGATTATTGTTAGGTTCTTTAAGTGGCCAGATGAGGGCAGTGTTGAATAATAGTTTACATAAAAATGATTCTTGTTTGTGTTCAGCAGCATGCCTAAGACTAAAGAAGTGCCATCTTCCTCTTCTGGCAGTGATTCAGACAGTGATACAGAAACAAAGGTATGAACATGGATTTATTTACATAAATGCATCAAAATGAATGTAGCCTTTGCTGTTGGAAACTATAGTAATTTTTAGTTCTGATTTAGTCCTTAAATGTGTGTCCTTATTTCCCCAAAGGCCAAAAGAAAGAAGGCCAGCGCTCCCGGACAAGCCTGCGAAAAAGCAAAAAGCGGAGAGACCTCCAAACCAAGCGGCTCTGCTAAGAGTGACAGGAACAGTGATAACATGTTCCAGGTTGAGTTTTTTAAAAAAATATTTTAATATATATATTATTATATATATTTACTTTATCTCACTTATTACAAAACTACTTTACAAGTATGGGTGTGAATCATCACTGGTCTCAGGATTGAATTTGTTCATGTCAACGATTCGATATCATGTTGTGTTGCAATATTTAAGTTACAATAATGCTCCCACACATCGTAGACCCTTTGCACACACTGACGTCAGGAGAAACGTCAGTAGGCTATTTGGCTATAATCGATTATGGCGCTATTATTATGCTATTATTGCATCGATGCAGAATTGGCCTCGTCTGCATTGTAGAAACGATTAATTTCAACGCCCCTACTTAAAAGTAATTAAATACATGGGCATGTACAACATATTTGACTTAAATCATCTTACTCCTAGTTAGCAATAGTGTAATACAAAATAGAATCTGCGCTAGCAAAAATAGAAAACAATTGATCTATTATTGTATGTGGTCCAAATCCGATATGTATCCGATCTTTTGAAATGCGACTGCAATCTGAACGACCAGGTCACATATATCCGACACGCACGTCATTGCACGCACCTGTAGCTCGCTGATGCACACCAACTCCAACGCGTTTCTGCACTGGTTCAGGCTGCGCAGACGTGTCTCTTCACGTGACAGAGTTGATCGGAGGCGCTCGCAAACATAATCGGAAGGTGGATCTGGTCATTCGGAAGTTACTGATGAATTCTGTATCAGTGAAGCCACTCACATCAGTATCCCACCACTCCTAGCTGCGACTTCCGCACCCACACGCTTCTCTGTTTAATTTTCTTCTTAAAACGAGAAGATTGTAAGTGTGCTGGCTCTGTTGTGAAAATAACTTTAATATTGCTAAACGAGCTCCACTGTAAGACATCCATTTAGCTACTTCCGCAAACAACAAGTGACGTCGTTGACTGTTGAGTACTCTTCTGCGCATGCGGGTCACTTCTGGGTCATTTCACGTTCACACAGGAGATCACAAAAGGTCGCATTTAATTGGAAATGTGAACGGCCTTGCAAAAAAATCGAATTTTTCCAAAAAATCGGAATTGAGCATTAAGCCCTGCAGTGTGAACGTAGCCTTAGTAGTCAGCTAATGTATTAGTAGTCAGCTAATATATTAACATACAGTTAACTGTAACATATCATCTATTTTTAATTTCTTTGTGTCTTATCAATTCTTTGTTCTGGTTTATTTAAGGGCAAAAACTCCTATAGAATACACATAAAGGCTGAATAGAGTATGAGTAAAGGTTCTGAAGTAATTTTGCATTGGAACCGGCATTGTATACTATGTTTTTATGTTCTTTAAATTCTTCAATGTTATTGATAAGTGATAAATCTAATATGTACTGTCCTTCAAATTAATTGTCATTTGTGGTTCATTCATGTTTTGATATGTGACAGATTGGGAAGCTGAGATATGTCAGCGTCAGGGATTTCAAAGGCAAGGTTTTGATTGACGTTCGAGAGTACTGGATGGACCAAGCTGGTGAAATGAAGCCTGGGAAAAAAGGTAACTATGCTGGCATTTTTTTCATATCTATCTATCTATTATCTATCTATCTATCTATCTATCTATCTATCTATCTATCTATCTATCTATCTATCTATCTATCTATCTATCTATCTATCTATCTATCTATCTATCTATCTATCTATCTATCTATCTATCTATCTATCTATCTATCTATCTATATCTATCTATCTATCTATCTATATCCATACACACACAGTGTTTCCTCTAAGATTTTTTCCAGCTGTAATTCCTTTGGGCCACGACCCCTTGCCCCAGTGTTTAAACTTCCCTTAAAGTATTATAATATGAAAGGCTCCAATTAGAGCGGCAAATTGATTATGCGCATCCTATGCACTTGAAGCAACGCGCAGCGCTTTGCATTGAAAAGTTCAAAGTACAAAGCGAAGAAATATTTGATGCTTATTAAATCTATGCAACAGTTTATTGAGCCTTTTCTTTTAACAGTTTTAAATTTCAGTTACAGTGCGCATGAAGAACAAATCATAGTGCTCATTACTCCAGTGCTGTAATCTAACAGACACAAGGGAGAAAGAAAAATTATTTAGCGCTATTAATTCCAGCAAGATAAAGTCATTTTATGCAAACCATAGGCTTTTATCTACAAATAAAGTACAGTGAGGAAAATAAGTATTTGAACGCCCTGCCATTTTGCAAGTTCTCCCACTTAGAAATCATGGAGGGGTCTGAAATTTTCATCGTCGGTGCATGTCCACTGTGACAGACATAATCTAAAAAAAAATAAAAAAAATACAGAAATGACAATATATGATTTTTTTTAACTTTTTTTTTGTATGATACAGCAAGTATAAGTAACAAATAAACACCTGTCTATCAGATAGAATTCTGACCCTCAAATACCTGTTAGTCTGCCTTTAAAATGTCCACCTCCACTCCATTTATTATCCTAAATGAGATGCACCTGTTTGAGGTCATTAGCTGCATAAGGACACCTGTCCCCACCCAATCAGTAAGAATCCAACTACTAACATGGCTAAGACCAAAGACACCAGAGACAAAATTGTACACCTCCACAAGGCTGGAAAGGGCTACGGGGAAATTACCAGCAGCTTGGTGAAAAAAGGTCCACTGTTGGAGCAATCATTAGAAAATGGAAGAATCTAAACATGACCGTTAATCTCCCTTGGACTGGGGCTCCATGCAAGATCTCACCTTGTTGGGTCTCAATGATCCTAAGAAAGGTGAGAAATCAGCCCAGAACTACACGGGAGGAGCTGGTCAATGACCTGAAAGAGCTGGGACCACCGTCATGTGGTCAGTTGAGACCAAAATATAACTTTTTGGTCATATTTCCTCTAATCGTGTTTAGAGGAAGAAGAATGATGAGTACCATCCAAAGAACACCATCCCTACTGTGAAGCATGGGGTGGTAGCATCATGCTTTGGGGTGTTTTTCTGCACATGGGACAGGGAGACTGCACTGTATTAAGGAGAGGATGACCGGGGCCATGTATTGCGAGATTTTGGGAACAACCTTGTTCCCTCAGTTAGAGCATTGAAGATGGGTCGAGGCTGGGTCTTCCAACATGACAATGACTTGAAACACACAGCCAGGATAACCTAGAGGTGGCTCTGTAAGAAGCATATCAAGGTTCTGGCTTGGCCTAGTCAGTCTCCAGACCTAAACCCAATAGAGAATCTTTAGAGGAGCTCAAACTCTGTGTTTCTCAGCAACAGCCCAGAAACCTGACTGATCTAGAGAAGATCTGTGTGGAGGAGTGGGCCAAGATCCTCCTGCGGTTTGTGCAAACCTGGTGAAAAACTACAGGAAATGTTTGACCTCTGTAATTGCAAACAAAGGCTACAGGTGTTCAAGTACTTATTTGCAGCTGTATCATAAAAAAAGGTAAAGAAAAATCATGCATATGTGGGTAGAGAGAGAGAGAGAGAGAGAGAGAGAGAGAGTAGAGAGACGCACGCAATTTCACAAACAGTCCGAAGTGATTCAGCTGTGCTGCGTCTTTCTCTCGTCTATCAAAATAAGTTGCACAAGGCAAGCGTCAAGCGCTCTTCAGGCATCGATACTGACGCTCGCTTTTAGGAGTTGGGACATGACGGAATATTAAATTGCATAATCGTAACTAAAGTTTACCATTTGCACGTCTTTTCAATCCTTACCAGATTAAACATTTAAAGCAATTTTAAAGGGTTAGTTTGGTATTTACACTTAAAGCTTTGTTTTAAGATTAAATAGAACGGTTGAGATTGAAATTTGGACAAATGCTGCTGTCCCGAGAATTTTAGGTTTCATTAAATCTAATGGCACTTTGAACTAATTTAAACAAAGAACAATTTAGTGTGTCGTCGTCCTCGTGAAGGTTAACAGGTTAAGTGCAGGTAAAATATTTCATTTAAAATATTTCTTTAATTTGATTTACTGTCTTATAGTTGTTTTTGTTCCATCAATTGTATTGAATCACCCTCAGGCATCTCGTTGAATGCTGAGCAGTGGAATCAGCTGAAAGAACAAATGTCGGACATCGATGATGCAATTAAAAACTGTAAGATCACATGGTTGGTTGGCTCTTTTAGAGTTCCATACTTTGGTACTTGCGGACTTAACAAAATGTTTCCACTTGTACTATATATATGCTGTTAAAGTTGATGAAACTTCTTTTGTTATGTTATTGTTAATTTCCAACAGTCTGCTGTTAAATTTTGATGTGTGTGCATAAGTCTTGACTGGGTGTATTGTTATTTTAATAGTCTGAATAGCTGCATTCTCTCTTACTCTGCCTACACAATAAAGGCTTTTTTGGTTTGCAGTTTTCAGTGTGTCATTTTGAGTATGACTTAAATACAGTGTGCTTATTAGCTATAGAAATTTAACCCATGTTATGATGTTTTTTTCCCTAAACCGTGTTAAAATTCTGATTTTTAAACTTACACTTGTGATCCTGACGATAAACAGAGCAGTAATAGATGACCTAAAATGAAGGCGTTTTGCACTTTATGATACTTCTTGTGTTCAGTCCTAAATGCTTGTGTGTTATTTGCTTGCCTTCGCGTGCGGAGCAGGAATTATAATGGTCCATACACCCACTCAAATATAGACCAGACTCCAGAATAAAAACAGCCCTTTCACTTTGACTGTCCAGAAGAGCCATCTTGCATCAATTGCATTTGCTGTCTAAATTAAATCAATCTTAAATAATGGTAGCCACTGTATTGCCAGCATGTATTTGAGACGATATGGTTTATGGTGTTGCGTGCAAAGGAAGCATTATTCGAACTGTTTCTGTAAGAGGAAACCACAGTTTGAGCACAATTTTAGGTATTTGTCAGTCCTGTCAGTAAAAAGTGGCCTACATTTATTTAAAACATTTCAAGTCATTGACAGTTCGAGCCTAATTCGTTTAAAATAATTCTGTATTTTCAGCTTCAGAGTCATGAATGTTCTTATTCTGGTGTCACCATTGTCCTGTGCATTGGGTTATCAGCACCAAGTCCAAGCCTTTTCATTTACACCCTCAATGTAATAAATTTAGAATTTTAATCAACTGTAACATTTTTTGTTAATAGGCTTTTACTTTGTCTTGGGAGTAGCACAATAATATCGTATCATGGGTTCAATATCTTGATGTATTTATAATTGTGACATTAGGGTATTGTTAGACCCCTATTATATATGTATGTGTGTGTATGTATATATATATATATATAAACAGTGGGGAGATCAAGTATTTGATACACTGCTGATTTTGCAGGTTTTCTCACTTACAAAGCATGTTAAAGTCTGTAATTTTTATCATAGGTACTCTTCAATTGTGACTGAGAATTTAAAACAAATATCCAGAAAATCGCATTGTATGATTTTAAAGTAATTCATTTGCATTTTAATGCATGACAAGTATTTGATCACCTACCAACCGGTACATCATCGCAAACTTGCGCGGCGCATGATAGGAAGCAGAACGTGGGTAAATATTGTGGGATTTTTTAATTAATTTGCTGCTATTATGTGCAGTTGTGCGTGTGTTACATAAGGGGGACTTCTGCTGCTTGCAAACAGACTCTTTTGAGGAGACAGTGGATTTCCAAATGTGTTGCTCTGATTCCACGTGCAATGCACGAATACACATTCTTGCTCATATCCAAGTTAAATCAACACTATCATCCCTTACAAGTGTTTTATTTAACTGAATACATCACAATTGTGTATATACGCATGTGCAGGTCACTTTACTTCCTGAACAAGTGCGCGCCCGAATCCTTGTTGCTTTCACATTCACGTGAACCACTGGCACGGTTTCTGAAGCAACTCGAACTCAGACCCCAGTGCGCACCGGGTCCCATGACAGCATTCACAGTAGCGATTTTTCATGCGAACGGTGCCCTGTTCCGAACTAAACTGCCAGTGTGAAAGCCCCCTTAGTTTCTATCTAAGAAGCCCTCCTGTTCTCCACTCATTACCTGTATTAACTGCACCTGTTTGAACATGTTACCTGTATAAAAGACACCTGTCCACACACTCACTCAAACAGACTCCAATCTTTCTACAATGGCCAAGACCAGAGAGCTGTATAAGGACATCAGGGATAAAATTGTAGAAGTGTTCAAGGCTGGGGTGGGATACAGGACAATAGGCAATCAGCTTGGTGAGAAGGCAACAACAGTTGGTGCAATCACTAGAATATGGAAGAAGTTTAAGATGATGGTCAATCTCCCTCAGTCTGGGTCCCATGCAAGATCTCACCTTGTGGGGCATCAATGATCATGAAGAAGGTGAGGGATCAGCCCAGAACTACACGGCAGGACCTGGTCAATGACCTGAAGAGAGTTGGGACCACAGTCTCAAAGAAAACCATTAGTAACACACTACGCTGTCAAGGATTAAAATCCTGCAGCACGCGCAAGGGCCCCTGCTCAAGGCAGCGCATGTCCGAGTCCGTCTGTCCAAGTTTGCCAATGACCATCTGGATGATCCAGTGGAGGAATGGGAGATGGTCATGTGGTCCTGATGAGAAAAAGTTGAAGTTCTTGGTCTAAACTCCACACGCCGTGTTTGGAGGAAGAAGGATGAGTGCAACCCCAAGAATCCCATCCCAACCGTGAAGCATGGAGGAGGAAACATCATTCTTTAGGGATGCTTTTCAGCAAAGGGGACAGGACGACTGCATTGATACGGTGCATTGAGGGGAGGATGGATGGGGCCATGTACAGTATTGCGAGATCTTGGCCAACAACCTCTTTCCCTCTGTAAGAGCATTTGAAGATGGGCCGTGGCTGGGCCATCCAGCATGACAATGACCCGAAACACACAGCCAGGGGAAGTATGGAGTGGCTCCATAAGAAGCATATCAAGGTCCTGGAGTTGCCTAGCCAGTCTCTAGACCTGAACCCAATAGAAAATCTTTGGAGGGAGCTGAAAGTCTATATTGCAGTGTGTGCAAACTTGGTCAATAACTACAGGAAACATTATGAACTCTTTTAGCAAACAAAGGTTTCTGTACTAAATATTAAGGTCTGCTTTTCTGATGTATCAAATACTTATGTCATGGAATCAAATGAAAATGAATTACTTAGTCATACAATGTGACTTTGACAATTTTGTTATAGATTCTGTCACTCACAGTTGAAGAGTACCTATGATAAAAATGACAGACTTCTGCATGCTTTGTAAGTGGGAAAATCTGCCGTGTATCAAGTACTTGTTCTCCCCACTATATATTCACGCACTGCTTCATAAGTATTAAATGCATCTTAAGGTTTGACCATCAAGCTTTTTCGTTTCGCTGGTTGCACTTCAGGTGGTGGTTACTATGGAGATCAAACCATGGAGGTTGATTTTAGGTTCCTGAGAGGTAATCATTTCATGTTTTGATTTGAGATTGCATTTCACTCTTTTACCTTTATTTCTTTGACCAAATTCTGGCACAATGCTAAACTATGAAATATCAAGCTCTTTGGACCTTCTGCGTACAGTCAATAATGAACTTATGTTTGTGTGCAAAATTCCCACGATAAAAAGAAATTCAAACATTTTATTGGTGGACACACTATATAAGTCTGAGTTTGGCATAGTGTCCAATGATTTGAAAGTCAAAGCTTCAGTTAATTGCCATATTGCTAAAATGTTCTGAGTTTAATACAAGAAAAATGCCTTAGATTAAAATGAATCCTGCACATTCATGTCAATTTGAAAATGTCTAATGTCATACAAAATAAAGACATCACTAGGTGGCACCAATGCTCTATTGAAATGAAAATTTCTCCTGCTGGTTTTTAGACACTATAAAACCATACTCAACCTGTCAAAGTTTTTAATAATGAAACAAAGGTTTTTTTTAACGACTAACAATTGTAGAGTTCACATTTCCATTTATAAATTGAAGGTCTTTAGTTATTCTTCATAATTATCAATATAACAATTCTAATAACAGTGAGTCAGTGTGTTTGTGACTTGCTGATGCAAATTTCTTTCCATCACATGTTAGTTGTTGATAGGAAAGGAATTTGTTTCACAACTCTTGGCAGTGCATCAAACGCTGTTAATGCATGAGAATTTCCTTTTCCACCAGTGTGTGATAGATATTTCATATGAACACATTAAACTGAGCGATGTGGATGTCAAGAGGAGTCACATTCAATTGTTCCATTAGAACGTGCTACAAGTTGTGCTTTGGTCTGCAATCATTTTAATGAAAGCACAAACACAGCACAAGACTCTACCATCTGTCCACTAAACAGGAATTGGTGGAATGTCCCTGATAGCTGGAAGCGGTTTTAATCGCCCATGCAACCTGAATTTTCTTTGATTTCTTTGACTTCATTTTGATGGTTTTATGATGGATTGAGGAATATGAACAACATCCTGCAAAGAGAAGCCAAGCGGGTGTGTTGCACTAGTTACCAGTGGAGCACTTTAGGTCACTCATGCCTCAAAAGTCCAACATCTGCTTCCATTTGAAGGGTCTGCTGTGAGCCTGCCGATTGAACATTGGTGTCTGTGGTTCTTGGACTGTTCATGTGTCATTGAGTATTGCATCGCATATTTCAGTGCTTGAGTTTCAGGTTATGATTACATCTGGACATATGCTGGGGCGTGTAGCTCATCTTTGGGCTAACATCAAACCGCCGTGGATTTTACAGAGGAGAATAACGCATGAGGAAACCCTTCAGCCCAGTTTTGATGGATGTCTCAGCCTCTGTTGTTTTACTCCATGGTGGCTAATAGTAACGGATACTGTTTCATGGAAGGAATTTGTTCTTCCATTGAGATGTGAAATGCATATTGATTACGGGGCGCCTTGAGTTTCCTGTCCGTGACAGAGATGGTATTGGCTGGAACCCGCTCTGGCTGTGAACTACGGTCCCGTTATTGCCAATTTGTCTACAGTTGAATTATCTTTACAATGGACAAATTATATTAAGAAGTTTATAGGCCAGAATCCCTCCCTTAACCCCCTGGTAAGGATAAAATCATTCATCTCGAGCGTGTCAGATGAAAAACAGGTCCACTTAGACTTCACCCTGGCGCGTGTTCTTGTTCTCGTGCATTTCTGCAAAATATACTGTCATTCTGTGTATAGCACTAATCATACAATTAAAAAGCAGAGAGTGTGTTGGTGTTCTGGCTGGATTCATGGAATGTCCAAGAGAGTGTCAGTTAAATAATGGCTGCAGTTGACTTTGACATGGATACGTACTGCGTACATGTGAGGTCAGTTTTGGTGAAGCTGCCACAGAAACAAAGATAGACCAAAACAGCCCCTTTGTCATGATTCATCAGTATAACCCTAAAGGTGGTCAAGGAATCAACTGAGGGTGAGATGAAATAATGCTTTGCTGACTGTAATGATAAACAGACATCAAGATGTTCCAGCTGGAATAATCTGTTTGATGGCGCTTTCATCGTCAGCTTTATGGATTCAAATGAAATAAAAATTGTTATACACTAAGAACGTTTCAGTTACGGATGCAACCCTTGTTCCCTGAGTAGGGAACGGAGACGTTCCGTCGGATGATGACGGATGGGGTTTTCGCTTAATAAGCCTATCAGCTTTGATCAATATAAAACGAGCCAATGGCAAAGAAATGCCATGGGTCTGCGTATTTTGCATAGCAGGAGGACGCTGGCAGCAATACAGACATATTTATTCGCTGAGGAGCCAAGACTGAGGTAAGGCGATCCCCGCGGCACAGCGGAAGTGGCAGGAAGACGGAACGTCTCCGTTCCGTAACCGTCTCCCATCCGTAACCGAGACTGAGATCCCTGTCGTGAGACTGGAACGGACGAAGGACTCCTATTTAGCACAAGAATATCAAGGTACACTGGGGAGCATATCCCATAGTTTAGAGGGAATATGCAATTACTGCCAACACAGAGAGGAGGGAGGGGGAGGGGTAATGGATGACCATATGACCCATAAGGACCTGAATCACTGGGGTGTCCAGTCGCAGGTGGGATAGGTGGCTTGCCGAGGGAAAGACACATGCTCAGAGAGGCTTACAGTGGAAATACACATGTGTGGGTAGCTCAGGGGAGGGACCATGCACACGGGAGGCACCTAGCCGTTGTGCAGGCAATAGACACTGGCGCCAATGTCAGGAGTGCTGGAGGAACTCAGGGCTTATGAGGCTCACCCGAGGAGAATATCGCACATATCCAGACCGTAGAGTGGAATGGTGAGCAAGCGAAGACACCTGAGCGGGTCCAGTACTAGCTGGTTGAAACGAGTACACGAGAGGACACAGGCTCCAGTCGGAGATTGTAGAATCTGGCGAATGTGTTGGGTGTCGCCCAGCCTGCAGCTCTGCAGATGTCTGTTAGTGAGGCGCCATGCGCTAGAGCCCAAGAGGACGCCACACTCCGGGTGGAGTGGGCAGTCACACCAAGGGGGCACGGTCGACCTTCCTGCTGGTATGCCATAGCAATGGCGTCCACTATCCAGTGAGACAGCCTTTGCTTGGAGAGAGCCTTTCCCTTCAGCTTCCAACCATAACAGACAACAAGCTGGTCTGAGGTCCTGAAACACTGTGTTCTGTCTACATAGATGCAGAGACCATGTACTGGACAGAGCAGTGCCAAGGCTGGGTCTGCCTCCTCCGAGGGCAGCGCTTGCAGGTTCACCACCTGGTCCCGGAAGGGAGTGGTAGGAACCTTGGGTACATATCCAGACCGGAGTCTCAGGATCACATGAGAGTAGGCCGGCCCGAATTCCAGGCATACTTCGTCAACGGAGAATGCATGCAGGTCCCCTACCCGCTCTGATGAAGGCCAATGCAATCAGAAGCGCTGTCTTCATTGACAGGAAGTTAAGCTCGAACTTACTGCAAATGCTCAAAGGGAGCACTGCAGGGCACTACTACCACTGAGAGGTCCCAAGAGGGCACAAGAGGAGGGCGAGGAGGATTCAGTCTCCTTGCTCCTCTTAGGAGCCTTACCTATTGCTGCCAGTATCCTCCTTTTATACTCATAGGTGAGGCGGAGTTACGCTATGCAAAATCCACAGACTTATGGCATTTCTTTGCATCTTAGCATCTGATCAGCTTTCTAAGCAAAAACCCCATTAGTCATCATCCGACGGAACTTGGAGTGACAATGAAAGGGAACTCTACTTGTAAATGATATCTTACTGTAGTTCATTAAATGAATATCTTACTTTTGGGACACCAAATTCATCTCTAAATATTTTTGTAGATTATTCATCTGAAAATACTTACAGATCTGTTACTACTCAGACTTTTGAATCGCAAATTCCATCTAAGAAATAAAAAACATCTGCAGTTAAAGAAAAATAAGCTTTAAATACTGTTAACTAAAATTCAAAAAACAAAAAGTGTCTTTTATTGTGTACTGTTCAAAGTTCTGTTGGCAGTGTTTTGCTTGGCTCTGACTGGAGTGGAACACATGCTGAAGTGTATTTCATATTTTCACAAGTTTCATTCTTAGCACAGAGCTTAAATGCAGACATGGCTGCTCATGTTGGCTGGAGAACAGTGAGGAATGTAGTGGGCTCGTTGATAACTTCTATCCTCTCAGCTGGGGCTTATACAGCCCTCACGCTGGCTGCGGGACCCCACTGAGCAGAATGTCTCTTAGGTTAACTGGAGGTGCCCTCGACCTGGCTGTCCACTCCGCCTCGTAAATCTGCCTGTCTTGGACCAACACTTTTTGTTCAGAAGAAAGGTTGTTTGCCATGATTAAGTTTCACCCTTAGACAAGTTGTTTGGGTAGTCAGTAGTGTTTAAAGGGGTATTGGAATGTGTCAGCCATTATTTCTCAGCTCTCTGGAATACTTGATTCTGATTTGTCAATCCATGGCAACAAAGTGGTACATGTCCACAACAGTGAGTGAATTCCACTTAGCATCTCTCCAAACACTAGAATGCCTCTGCACGCTGTGTGTGTAGCGATTGTGTTTAAACTATAGCCGTTTTCCATACATAGCCAGCGTAATCATCATGTATATAAACAATTATTGTTGGAATAGAACACAAAAATTCAGCAGAAACTCAGATTTTCAAACACCAGTGATGTCACTGTCTGCATCTTAAAGAGATTGGCTGCTGCCTCGCATTTGTTGGCCTGGTATTTGCATAAAATAAAGTCAGAATGAAATCAAAATGGGCGGAATATTGTATTATTATATATTTTTTATCCGTACACATCATTATTATTATTTAATTCATGTGCCCTCTTAATATTTAAAGGTGCAGTAAACAATTTCTGAAAAACGCTTGAAAGTGGATTGGACCAAGCACCACGACACTTGCTTGTCAGCAGTAGGGATGTCAATTCATGATGGGAGAGAGTGAGCTGAGGAAGAGGGAGATTTGAAGAAAGATGAGATGGCTAAGAGACATTGCAAAAGAGAAAAGGTCATAAGAAAAAATTACTGGAAAAAGGAGGGTTATGATCAGACAAAAGCTTCAGGACCCACATTAATTTTAGAAAAGCTTTCCAGGGCTGGATAAACGCAAGCAGGAAGGCGTGAAAACGGACACCAAGTTTGCATTGTTTCCTCTCCATACGCAAGTAACGTTGGTTGGTTTTATGTGTGTGCTGCTGGCCACTAACAAAAAACTTTTGCTTGTACAGTATGTACTAATTTATTGTATGTTTATCTTTTTGTTTGTTCATCATCTTCGCTTTATTTTTCGCAAAGCATTATTTTTCTTCGCTTCTGTTATGATAAAGAGACATCCACTCTTGCATTTCGTTTTGTGCATTTTTGGGATGGAGCAATGAAGAGAGGTTTGTTTTCATTGATTTCAAATATCAACAGCGTTCAACAATGATTCTCAGAAATGTCCTACTGCATCTATAATCAATGTAGCTTTCCCTTCCTGTTTAAAAAATTAATTTCTTCTTTTCTTTATGTTAACTGGCGTGAGGGTGGCACGGCCTGTCACTCACATGAGATTGTAATTGACAACGATCCAACCATCCAAACAATTTCCTGATGGACCCACCCCGCATATACAGCACAAAAGGGAAGAAAAGACTATCAATCTGTTTCATCCAACTTTAACTTTATGGTGCGCTTACACTGAAATGGAGCGAGCGAAACGGAGTGGTTTCATTTTTTAACATGTTTGAGCAGTGGCTTGTGGAAGTGGTGAAAAGCATTGAGAGCGTCCGAGTTCATCCAAAAGTTTATGCAAACAAGGACATATTTGCGGTTGTTATATACATGCTAAATAACACAGTTTGGACATTGTGAATTGGATTATTGTGAAAAGACTAGCTTAAAAAAGTTGATTAAATTGACAACTTATCTTTATTTTGGGAATTCAGATACAAAGCTTAGATTTTCAATTGTGTTTATATATGATAATTACTGTATATTGGCCACATGCAGAAAAAAAAAACATACATTAAACACACCAGCTAGTACAGACCCCAAGAGGAGGCGTTGTGGCAGTGTATTTGTTCACGTACTGTCAATTCCACAACACCCCTTTGCTCGTATAAGAATAAGTGGATATCTGCTCTACTTGGCTCACTCTGTGCCAGTGGACAGATATGCATTGTAAAAAGAAACTACTTTCAAGTTTGGTTTTGGTCTGTTTTTCCTGTTCTGTTTATGTTTGTGCTTCTAGGTTAGTTTTCTGGTTTGTTTTGTTTCTGTACCACAGTCCATTATAAACCACATCATGGATAAAGTTTACAAAGCCATAGTCAGTTGACCATGAGTACGAGTTGCATGAAGTAAGTGCAGTGCCGAGTTTGACGTTGTTTGGATTAGAAATGCAAAAGATATCGCTAAATATATCACTAAAAGAAGCACACATTGGTTTTTGCCGCCTCTAGCCGCTGGCCACTCCCCACAGGCATTTTGCACTAGTATAATGTAATAATAGCAATCAGCTGATTGTCTCACAAACGTAACCAGCACATTTCTTCTAACACAGCAAACCCATCATACAGCGAGGGAGAAGAACCACATGAAACTATCTATGAATAAGGTTAACCCTACCTTGTTTATTTGAAAACGGTTAATATTTGACAGAAATGCAAAAAAGTAATCAAATCAAATGTAATATATAACATTACTTTAGTAAAATCCTTGAAATATTGTACTTACAAAACTGATAACGTTACTATGGCTTATTGGCATTGTATGGCAGCCAGTAACATTAACCAGTTTATGGTTAGGCTAGCTATCGAGAACGTTGCACTGACACAACTTAAGTTAAAGCTCTGAATTCACAGCTACTTTTTGATTAAGTTAAAATTTCCAGGTCAACCACAAATAATCCCACTACCTTTTAGTATCATCCGATTACTACAATGTTGATTTGTTGCTTTGCCCACTTACAACTTTAAGACCATCTGTAAAACATTGCAGCTCAACGTGCGAGACGAGTGAGTTGCTTGAACATACACAGCAAAGATTCTAGAAGCGCTATGCGCATAGGAATATGCATATGCGCATATGCATCATATTAGGAAAAAAGGGCGGGCTGATGCTGACCGATTTATTACACATCCAGAAGAATACATTTGAGTCGTTATTGGCTCTGGTAATTATGGAGCATAATATGAATAAAGTTGTGACAAAAAAAATTATCAGGGAGGAAAATCTCTGGGGGCACCCTCACTTTGAATGGGCATGACGCCACTGGTTTCATGCCCACCTATTTATTTATTTGGTTATTGTTTTGTATACTAAACAGTACATTATACCTTACATAAGCCAAATTTCCCTCACCTGCATGCTACACAGCAGGACAGGATGTTACATCGCAGGGAGGACTGATTCCGCCTGGGCGCCAATATGCTCCCTCGGTGTGCTGCAGCAAATGGCTGTGTGGCGAAGCATTATGCAATGCCATAACTTGAGCCATAGTTTAATTCCTGTGATTCCCCTACGGACACAATTAAGATAGTCATGGTTGTAATTTTGACTGCAGCGGCCCAAATGCGCTCACAGGCAGAGAAATTTCTTGCCAAAGGGGGGAATATAAGGAGTCATGTCTCCTTTATCTAGTGTACACAACACTGTCTCTGTAGCAAATCATCTTGTTATTTGCCTGGGTGTATCCACAGTGGAATTTCTTATCGAGGATCAATCCAGATTCTGTTATTAATAAACAAACTTTGCAGACTTCAGATAATGAAATCACACATCTCTCACTTAGTTTGCATGAATAGTGGAAAATACAATCAACTGAAAGTCTCAGGTAACACTGAAAAAAAAAACTTACTGTGATTAATAGGGGAAAAAGTTTTTGGAATAGTGCAGTCATTAAATATTCATGATTGTGCTTCACGTGTTTGCTGGGTTATGTTAAATCACTTCAGGGATAAGGGTTTTCCACTTGACCTGTTCATATCCTGTTTCCCCCCTTTTTTCCAGCTTAAAGACTCTAAGGACGCTAAAAATTCTGTATTACACTAGGTGCCCCCCAGCTGTATTGTTTAATTACGTAGCAGACTATATGTATTCACATAGTCTGCTATAATTAAACAATTTATTTTTATATATGCCATGCTTAATTTGATGTTCTTAAGCAACAATCATGTTGTAGTACTGAATCTGTCAGGTATGGGTGTGAAGTAGCGAGGACTACTTTCATCAGAGGTGCAGAGTTGATGGGCTTTTAATGATAATAAAATAAAACAAAACAAAACAGACAACAAAAAACTACCCCGAGGGGGTGGGATGACATGACTTAGACCACACAGCAGGGAAACACACGGTGTACAGACGACAACAAACCAGCACAGGACTGAAAACACAAGTAGAATAAATAGGGAGAGTAAACAAAGCAGGTAATGAGGGAGAACAGGTGGGACAAATTAATTAATAATCTGGTAACAGATGGGCGGGGCAAGACAAATTGACAGGAGAGCACATGGCACAAGTACAAGCCATGTGCTCACACCAAACATGACAAAAACACAAGCACATGGCTAGTAAAACAAATCACAAGCCATGTACTAACACACAACGAGACATGAACACGCAGCCAATAAGAACACTCATAAGCCACGAGTTCACACCAAACATGACAACATGAAAGCACACAGCTAGTGTAAAACAAAAGGCTTGTTCGACTTCATGCAGCTCTGCGCAGAACGATCGGCGGCTGACTTGAAGCAGTGCACGCCGGTTCGAAATTTTGTCCGACTTGATGCAGTGCTGACTCCACGTGACTGTGACATATGCCATCAAAATACTGCGAGAGTCGATACGAGAGTAGCCGGAGGACAGCTCCAGCTTCTCAAGAGCGGCTGCACGAGCTCTGATGATGTCACAGCTGTTTCACGATTCGCCAGATTCACCACATGACAATGATCATGTGCGTTTCGTGTTTATTCTCACACATTTTGTTACACTAAAGCTCACAAATCAGTTTTTATAACAGTAAACTGTCTTTTCATGTAGTCGCGATGTTATATTGTGTCATGTTTATCATGTTTATAAAATAAAACTGATTAAAAAACGTTGAGTCCACGTCATTGATTATAGGCTTATTTTGAACTTTATTGTAGTTCAAACAGATGCTGTATGAAGCAGTAAATTATTGAATGAAAATGTGTCGTAAATATCTGAAATATCTGTTTATTTGGCAAATGTTGCATTTATTTCACTTAAACTGGTAAAGCATGCAAACACCACGTGAGCGGTCACTACGGGAACCAGAAATTGTCCGACTTTCACGTCTTCGTTTGCAGCTCCTCCCGCCTGCACGCGGCTACTCTCGCCGATCGGTTGCATCCAGCCACAGGCGATGTCCGAACACACCTAAAAGCTGCATGCTACACAGTGCAGGACAAAAAATGACATGAGGGGACATAAAACAAGGCACACATACAAGACAAAACAAGAGTGTCAGGGTACTGTCACAAGAAATATTGCTTTTGCATGCAAGGTAAATATTGAGTCACATAAAATTTGACTTATTAGTTTGTGTTTTTCTCAACAATAGTTCTTTGGCATTTTCCATAACGTCCAATTCCATGCTTATTGATGAGAACCCGGTTTTAAGGGCAGCTGAATGTGGCCTAAATCTAATTTTCTGCTCAAACCTATTTTTTTGTGAGGATGTTCACATGACCTTTTAACTGTGACCAGGTGTTGATGACAATTCATAAAAAATCAGTTGAGTATCATATTTATTTCCACTTATGAAAGAGCTGAAGGTCAGTTTTTAAAAAATTTAATTAAATGCGTTTCAGTGGTGCTAAGACCGTTATCGCAATTAACAGATCTGTATCAGATGGATCTGCAATTCCATTTACAGATATACAACTTTGGACATGAGATACTGATACTAGACATGATACAGTATGTAAATACCACAATTGAGTAAATTACATCAGATTTTTTTCAGGTTTTTTTTTCAGACCTCACAACACTCCCTTTACCCACTGTCTCTTTCTAGCACGGACAGAATGTAGACAGGACCAGACAATGGAAAGCACTAATACACCATTCAAATAAACAAAGATTTGCACAAGAGGCAAAAAAAGAACCAGAGAATCTCTTGACGTAAAAGCATACCGCACACGCAGTGTCAACATATAGTGTTTCTCTTCGACCGTGGGACATCAGAGCATACCATTTGGAGGATGTTTAAACAGAGATCTGCTCGTCTCTTTACTCTTTACTCTAGCCTATCTGCTGCTCAGACCACAGGAATTCCAGGACAAGCCCTGCTTGGACCGGTCTCCTCATTATACTGGGAAACCGTAACTCTGAATCCTTGCTTTTGGATGGGTTTATTCTCTAAAGTATCATTAGAAACATGGAATAAGGCTACATATACGTATTGTTGCATTACTGCTCCAAAATATAGCTGTACAATGAACTCAATGAAATCAAGCAGCAGTTTGCATTGATGGAGCGAAACAAGCAAAACAAAACCCCAACTAACAATTTTATGTTCAAAGATGGTAACACTTCAGTTTAGGATCCACTATTAACTGAAGTTGCTTATTAGCATCCATATTACTCCTACCCAATACCTAAACTTAACAACTACCTTACTAACTATTAATAAGCAGTAGTTTTAGGCAAAAGTCATAGTAGTTACTGAGAATTAGACCCTACTCTAAAGTGTGACCCTAATCTTTCTAGAACATAACTTTGAAAGAATATTCTGGGAAAGTTCCTTGTTAGCTTGGACCAACTTCATGTGAGATTGCCTAATCCACTAATACTAATCACTGACTAATTCAGATAGCAGTGGGAAGAAATTTAGGCAGTCAGTTACACTCTCATGCCGGGCCATAAAGTCATTCACTGCCCAGAGGCAAGCCTCACTACACTTAATTAAGTCACAAGCCCCATTTATAACATTATTCTACACTTCACATTTCCATCTCTTTTAAAAGCTTTAATAAATGGAATATTTTGGATTTCAACAAACCCCTAACGACTTGGAGGGATTTTTAATGTGTCCTCCAGGGGAAAGAAGACTGTGTCTGCTCTTCGGAGGTGAAAGGAAGTTTAATGGAATGTCTACAGCACAATTTGAAGTAATGGACTTGGGTTGTGTTATTATTTTGTTCCGAAAATCATTACTTTTACGATGTCACATTCTTTATTTATTTGGACTCAAGTGGACTTATATTTCTCTTTACTCCTGGTTGGGGCCTATTCGGGTTACTGATTTGCACATAGTTGACAGATACAAATGCTGAAGGGAAACAATTTTGTTTGCTTTGTATAAAAATCACCATGTGTTTTACACGTCTATTATGATTGAATTTTATAGAGTCTCGTTCAGTTGCTTTAAAAACATCTCTTACGCTTACTAGGTGTCAATATCTTGGGTTTAGTTACTAAAGTCAAATGCCTGTCCGTATGAGCCATAATTGAATGCTGGACTGTGGACAACTTGACTTCCAGACTTGAGGGCACAGTGCCTCTTCTAATCCCTATGAGGACTGTGGGTCATATTAACCTGTCCCTGAGAGTTTGTTTTTACATGCATATGTGTTCACTGCCATGGCCTCTTTTAAAAGGAAACAGGAATTTTGCCAAATGTGTTACCCCACACTGTAGATTGCTCTGAGAGGAAGAGGAACGAAACAACAGGGGGTGTCTGCTCTACAACAAGGCCAAACATCGAGCGCTGTCAGGGGCCGGATTGAAGAATGCACTCTGTATGCATTAAATATTTTCAAAACATGAAACTCAACTCTTTAAAACATCGCTCACACCATCTCCGGGGTACCTGTCTTTGAATATTTGCATTCCAGGCACATCAGGGAATGAGTGTGAAAGTGAAATGTTGCTACGTATGTGTTCACATATTTTGATGACACTTTGCACCTCTTGTGTGCTGTGCACCCAAGTACAACAGTACAACATGTAGCTGATGCTGAATTCATTTTTTAAAGTTTACAAATAGACAAATCTGCAATACAATTTTATAATGGCAAAAACAATTCTTAGAGAGTTTTTGTTTAAATTGTAAATTTTCATATTGATGGCAGTTGAGGAGAACCCCCCATATGTAAAAGTGCTTTGAGTACCTAGAAAAGCGCTATATAAATGTAACGAATTATTATTATTATTATATTACTCAGTTCAATCCCTGTCCCCGTCCATCCATGTTTGGTTTAATACAGGGTTCTCAACTCCAGTCCTGGCGACCCACTGCTCTGCATATTGTGTATGTCTCCCTTGTTAAACACACCTGATTCAGATCCTCAGCTCGTTAGGATAGACTCTTGTCTACCCTAACGAGCTGAGGATCTGAATCAGGTGTGTTTAACAAGGGAGACATACACAATATGCAGAGCAGTGGGTCGCGAGACTGGAGTTGAGAACCCCTTATAAAATTGTTTTTCAAAATCTAAAAACCACATATATCAAAAAAACGAAATATCATTAACTAACTAGGGTCATTCATTCAGCTGGATCTCTCATGGACATCATAGTAGCTATTTTAAGGCTCAGTCATAGATAGTAAAGTGGACTTTTATCATTTTCTGACAAAATGTCTGAGAATCAGAATCCCTCACACCAGGAATAAACATCATGTTTAAACTGTATAAAGTCCATTCATTTAGGCCATACAGTGGATCTTTAGCTGTGTATGTTATGTGATAAAGGGACAAATTTCCCTCTTAATGTGGCATAAGACATTTGGTTGAACTGTTGAAATAGCACAAGCTAAAAAGAGCAGCGGATCAAATCAGAACAGGTGCCTCTCCCTCTCTAATTCTGCATGTCATGCTGAGCTAAAACTCCTAAGTAATTCTGTCACATTCATTTTTTTCTACAGAATCAGGGTACTTTGATGATCACCAAGTGTTGTTTGTAAATACCACAAAGTCAGATGTGTTTGCTGTTGTCTCAAGCAGTCTGAGCATGCACTTTGAATTATTAAGCTATATGCGTCCATAACATCTGAATTAGTCATGCAGTGAGACTGAAGCAAACACAGCCTCATAATTTACAAATTGACACTTATATAAAGTTTTTCTTATATGTGAAGTACAACCCCAAGTACAAGTTGGGACATTTTGTGAAATGCAATAAAATTAAGAATCTGTAATTTGTTCATTCTGAGACAAAAACATCATGGGTGACTATGTGTAAAAGTACTATTGACGTGGAGCCTTAAATTGAGACAGCCTGTTCTCGATGTAAATGCGTCTCTATAACACACATCATGTATTGTTGTGTCATTTATATGCGAAAATGAGTTTTTATGTGCATATGAGATTTGATACGCAGTTCATTTGCGTGCAATACCATACACGCACACCACACCTAAACCTACCCTAACCAACCAATGTATATCATATGCACGTAAAAACACATTTTAGCATATAAATTAGTCTATACGACAATTCACATGCAGGCTATAAAGACACATTTAATGTGATCGGGTTGATTGAGACATATACTGCCATCAAGATGACATCTTTCCTGGGAAGCAGTACAATGCCAGGCTTCATTCTACATGAGCTACTGTACAACAGAGGGGTTTCTTAGATACTCTACAGTAGAAAGGATGTGCTTGATTGTCCTGCCAGCAGTTCAGATCTGTCTCTTATTGAAAATGTATGGCCCATCAGGAGAATCAGACAACGACAACCACCAACTGTTAAGCAGCCGTCTTGAGTTGTATCAGATGAGATTGGGCAAAAATTCCAGTTGAAAAACTGAATCCTCAATTCCTAAATGAGCAAAAAGTGTAATTAAAAGGAAAGACGGTGTGACAGTGGTAAACATACCTCTGTCCCAACTAGTTTGGAGTGTGCTGGAGCCATCAAAATTGTTTATATTTACAAAATGCAATTAAGTTGGTCAGTGAAAACATTGGAAATCTTTTCTTTGTACTTTTAAATAAAGACATTTTACAAAATGTCACAACTTCTGGAAATTGGGTTTAACATTAAATGGAATAAGCTACAAGTGAATTTAGGCATAAATTAAACATTTATATTAAAGGGTTGGTTGGTCTGGGGTAGGGTTAGACCACTAGGATAGCGTCATCTAACTGACGCTAAAGGGTGCCTAAAGCATCGGATGTTGACGCATGGTCAACCTAACAGTAAATGTAATAGATTAAGTAAAAAAATACTTTCAGAAAATAGGAAAGGGAAGTAAATCTCTTTCTGTATTTGTTAGAGCATAGAACAAAAGGGGTGGCGCATTTGCTAGGCAGAAGGCTATTTTGCATTTTATCCAATTTTGTGTATAAATGAGAAAAAATCTAAAATAATGCCAGTAAATTATAGGTTGTAATTGAGTTATGAAAAGATTCTCAGTTGTAACTGAGTTATGGTCATGGTTATGGTCTGGCAAAGCAGCATAGACAAATCATTTCCAGAGGGGCGTCACCAACAGACGTCGCGGGTAAGACCTAAAACATAGACATACACTATATTGTGTATGTCTCCCTTATTAACACATCTGATTCAGATCCTCAGCTCGTTAGGATAGACTATCCTAACGAGCTGAGGATCTGAATCAGGTGTGTTAAATAAGGGAGACAGGAAGCCAAGGTATTCTGCATTGTATTAGCATATAGTTAGCAGTACATGATTGCAGTAATAGGCTATAGCAGTATTGACATAACTCACCTCCATTTGCCTATGAAGGACAGACAGACCTTGCTGTCCCCGTCCATGCAGCCAAGGCCGTGCCTATATCCTCTGATGCTTTCTTTTCTTCTTTCTTTCACTGCAAATGACTGCAAATGACTGCAATGGCAAAAGCTGCTTCTCCTCCATTTTGGTTAAATCACTGCTGAGCATGATGGGAGGAATTTGGTGGGAATAAAAAGCTAAAATAATCTAGTTGTAGTCTTGTAAATAGTGTCACTACAAGATTCAGTGTTTGTAAAATCTTTATGAGACTAAAAACTGTGAACCCAAGTCTTTAGATGTGAGCTGATAATCTTATAAAAGTCTTTACAGAAAGCATTAGGCAGATACCTCTGCTAATAGAACACTCTAAAGTGTAATATGAACTTGTGCACTTTTATGTAAAACTGCTTTGAAATGATGTGTATTGTGAAAAGCGCTGTACAAATAAACGTGAATTGAATGTGTCTTCTCTGATTTGTGATCCTTCATGAGGAGAGTAAATGAACCAGAGAAAGCAGCTTCAGTCAACTCAATCCAGCTCAAATAAAGTCTAATGATGAGGGCAGTCTGGAAGTGTGGAGTGGGGTTTGTCCAGACACATAAAATACACTTATAAAGATATTTTACAGGGACACTGACACATTTTGACCAAGAGAACAATCACTGTTACTTTCTGTCCTGAACACCAGCTAAGAAATGTGGTTCAATCCAGTAAAGCACAGATTACTTTGGTACGAGAAATAACAAGTATTCATTTCAATGGTGTTTTAAATGTAATTTAAGTTCATTTAGGCTAGTACATGGAGAAAATGAAACATCTTTAAATTATGCGAAAGTGTGGTTCTAAATTATGATTTTATGTATACTAGTGACCTTTTTTGTTTTGTTCTCAGCAAATGTTTCATTGTGCTCATTCATGACACAATGACTGGGTGTGAAAATGAATGATGCAGCCAAATGATGTTAAATGTCATCATGAACACTTGGCTTCAAGCAAAGATGTCAAGATATCATGGCAACCCATTGTTTGTTTGACCCATATGTGTAAATGATCCTACCAGCTTTGGCTGAAACATTTTTAAGTTGATCCTCATTGCAGTTAACCAAGCAAACAAATCAAATTCTTGTTTCACATGCAATGTCATTTGATCTTACGTTGCCAAAGTATTCAAGATATTAAATGTGAGAGAGGGGTGCTGTTTGCTGTCATGACCTCCTGATTTCCCGTAATTCTGTCGAAAACACACATCTGCACATTATTGCCCATTATTTCATCTCTTAACACTATTCAATATGAATAAAATAAACCGTAAGCTTTAACAAAATCTTAACAAGCATCACAACAGACTTTTGCTTGAGGTCAGGACTCAGGACTTCAACCAGAACAACTTTTGTAATGGACTTTATGACTTTCAGAAAAGTGGTTGTCTCTCGTTGTGAAAAGGTCCTGCATTTCAAATGAAAGGCACTGAAAGTGTGACACTGGCACCTTCAATAAAAATGCTTGGAAACATCACTGTAGTGGTGGCCTTTCCAGTAACTATTGAGAGGTCTAGCGTTTGTTGACATTTCCCAGACTTTTGCTTTGTGGTGAATGTCTGTATACAGTATGTGCTCACCAATGTGTGTCCAACAAAGTTCCTGAAAACAAGACAAAACACTTAACCTTCACGACATCTCATCTTATTACTGGCTTACTTGGTTTACTCTTAAATAGCAGAAAAACAAAGGTGTTTTTGATGTGGTAAATTTGAATCTACAAAATACAAAAGGGATTTTTTTATTTTGCACAGAGCAATACAGCTGAACATCATATTTCCAGAGGTATAATTTGGTTGGTTATCAACATAACTATGGCTCAGAAATGAACAAGAGGCACAAACTAGAAGATGGAATGCCATGAACACTGTCACGCTTGAATGATTTGTTAAAGGGGTATTTCACTGCTTTGAAAAGTGTCTTTCAGTAAAACTACCTATACAGTAGAAAGGCAAAAACAAATTGAAATCTACCTGTCCTGGATAGAGAAACAGAGAAAAAAGGCTGTTGTCTTCAACACTTCACAAGTGTCAAATGCTTGCTTTAGGAGGAAAAAAATCTTAGCAAACTTGTATTTGTAATGGTGTCGACTTGTAGCCTGACTTCGTCATACTCACATTTTAGTCAGAATATGAGTCTGATACTGCTCCATAGGGCTTTGATTATGAGGCGTGTCTTAACCGAACCAGGAAAAAAAAACTCTGCACTTAATTGGATAGTCGGTAGACCTACAACCAATCAGAGCAAGTCAAATACTTTGCATAGCGCAGTTTTCAACTATATCAATTACTTATTTTAGACGAAAAATAACGAGTGTTGCTTCTGTTCTGCTTTTCATTACGTCCCTTCTTCTTAGCGACCATCGGAGCCAGCTGATAAGTTACACTTTTGCCAAATCATGAAGGAAGGGGGGCAAAATTATCTATCCGATCCACAAATTCCTTGATTGCAGTTTTCTGTTCGTCTATTAAAATGAATGCGCTGTAAATTTATTTTACAACAGACGCGACAGCGGAATCTATACATCTCAATTCTCCAGCTGCAGTCATCTCTGAGGGAAACCAGTAAAACACTCTTTGATAACGTGATGATTACGTCCCTGCAGATCATCTGTCCATCATCGTTTAAAGCCCGCCCTGGCAATGATTTGATCTTTCATTTTTTGACTGATCATAATTTCTCCTCAATGGATTCAAAGTCCAGACCGAACTTTCCGACCAAAAAATGTTGTGGGCTGGGTTCGGGCTGGCATCCAGGCTAGTCGACTTGTGTTCTTCCTGCAAAATTTTAAAGAGTAAACATTTAGCGGGAGTGAGTTTATTTTCTTTTCCCAGTGAAGTATCCACTGCATTGACACAGTGCGGCTAAAACTGCAAAGAATAGTAAATACGGAGAGAATGTTGTTTGTAGTGAAAATTTTAAACTGGATAATCACGAATACATCCGAAGGCGAAAAAACTGAAACTGCCAGATTTTTAAAAAAAAATGGACAAACAAACAGAAACAGCAATTAAAGGCTTCTGTGATTTTCTATATTCCCAAACGTTCTCAAGGAAAACAAACATACTGAACCCATGGAAAGTGTCTGCTGGAAATGTGTCTGATAAGCGTTCTCTCTCTGTCTCTCACCGACAAACTCAAGGCCCTCAGCCCCTGTGGAGTACCAGCATCCCCCGCACAGAAGAGTCTGAACATGTCGAGTGATTGAAAGCATGTACCTCTATTTTAACAGGCCAGAGAGAAGAGTGGCTTTGGCTTTTAACCCTCAATATCAGCGTAAGTTAGAGACAAATTCGTTTTTTAGCATTTTTTTAAAAAATTCAGATCAATTATATAGCCTACATGCAACAATAAATCACATATACACTCTGCCTAAATCTATCAAATCAAAAACTTACTGCCTGTATATTCATTTCCAGTAGACTGGAAAAATCAAGCCAACCCAAATCAATATTAATGTGCTTTTAGTTCTATTATTTCAATTTAATAGAGCTCTTTCTGAAAAGGATGTTGCATCTAATAATGCTTCCCTTGAGAATGTGTTCATAGTAGCTCAAGCCAAGACTGGGACAGCTTCATTGCTTGTATTAAATAGTTCCTTGTTACCAAAGCCACAAAAAAATGTTGATGTGGACCCTTAATATTTATGTACAAAAAAAAAAAAAACATACACACAAACACACACACATCGCAAACATAATAAAAAAACAAAGCATCATGTGGAGAATTAATTTGATTGCAAAACAATGCTGCGAATAGCCTACAATCTCAAGATTTTTGCACAGAGCAGATTGTCTTCGCTTAGCTTTTAGTGTGAGTGATGCAACATAGGGCAGCAAACATCTTGCCCTGATTATGAATATTGTTATTATTTCCTCTTAAAGTGCTTTTAATAAAAGTCAGATGTGGCCCTCAAAACAGGTACTGCCATTATTTAGGCATTTTCATTGTATTTGCTTTATTTCCCATTATGACCTCACAAACTGCTGGCGCTCAGACTGGCCAAACCATTTAGCACCTGTATTGTTACTTGATCTCATTCGAATGCCATGCAATGCTAAATGAGTATGGGGTGTAACTGACTAGGCTACTCAGCCCTCTACATGTTGTTAAATACATTGAATTCCTTCAGTTAAGAAAAGACAGTTTGATTATGGTAACTGCTTCTGTATACTTGGGTGATTGCCCTGCTTTGAAATCAGTGAATCAATTGGCGCTTTCCACTACACAGTGCCAGCTCGTCTCGGCTCGGCTCGCCTTTGTTTGGTTTTCCACTGTGTAAAAGTTGTACTTGTACCTGCTTTCAGGTACTTTATTTTGTATCACCTCCAGCAAGGTTCTGAGCGAGCTAAGGCGAGCTGAGCCGATATTAAATGTGATTTGAAAACAATGCCGACTGCTGATTGATCAGAGAGAATTGTCACCATTCACAGCGTCATCATTGTATGTGCCAGATGGAGTATCCAGAATAACCCCGCCATGTTTAAATAGTTTGGCCAGAGATAGTTACTAAACTTACTACTATTATTATGGCAACTCGGAAGAATACGCCGTGGTCAAACGAGGAGGTGCAGACTTTCCTTTGTTTGGTTGCCAAAGAGAGGATCCAGCGAGAGCTTGATGGGGCAACGAGGAACAAAAGGTAAAAGACAGCTGAGTCTAGGCGAGCTGAGGCGAGTCGAGCTGGTACTGGTAATGGAAAGCGCCAAATGTTTACTGGATTCAAATGCAACTTAGACACTTCATTATAAATATAAAGATATTATGAATGTCACTGCATTTGAAGGTTCATGAAAACCCCAAAACACATTTATTTTAACAGATATGTACAGGCTGCACATCACTGAAAACACTAAAAGCACTCAACAATTTAATCAACAAGTGGAAATTGGTTATTTTTTTTATTTTTTGGAGTTATTTGGTTAAAAAGTTAAAGCATCACAGAATCTGACGTAGAAGCGTGCATAAGGAGTGTGTGCTTGGCTGCCAAGGCTGGAGAGCATGATTCTACGTCATCCGATTCTGAGCGCTTCTCTGCATTTATTCATGAGACTTAATTATTTTAACCCAATCACTGTGCTTTTTTTATACATGAGATCGCATTACAGTGAAGAACATGTAACAACATGTGGAGACTAACTGGTCTCAAGGGCCATGTCCACACTAATACGTTTTCGTTTGAAAACATATATTTTTCTCTCCGTTTTGGCCTTCCATCCACACTGAGACGCCGTTTTAAGTCAATGAAAACGTATCTTTTGGAAAATGCTCTCCAAAGTGGATAAATTGGAAAATGCCGTTTTGCGTTGTAGTGTGGACAGTGAAACCAGAGGTATTTCAAAACGATGACGTAAGTTTAGTCATGTGATCAATGTAGTACCAATAGAAGATATTCATGTTTATCGGTATTGTGCCTGTTATGTGTTATTCATTTTTACACTGTTGCTAAAATATGTTACTTTCTATGTTACTTAATATGTGCTATTCTTCATAGCACAGTACTGCAAAGATGACATAATAAGATAATGTAGACTACTGCACATTAAATACAGGATAGCAGTTGTGTTTTAGACCAAACATATGGTGACTGAATGCGACCTGGATGCATCAGTGATGGTGAGATATTTTGAAATAAATAAATCTATCCTGTTAGAAGAATTGCTCGATAATTTTATTATTTATTTCCCCCTCTGTATCGTCTTAGTGAGCTTTTGTGAAGTTTCACGCATGCGCAGTAAAGTGAATTTAGAAGGTTCTCATCCACACTGAAACGTCGGAAAACGCCTGAAAACTCTAGTGTGGACGGAGAGCGTTTTAAGCCAAAACCTTGTTTTCAAATGTATCCGGATTAATGTGGATGTAGCCAAGGTGATTCAATGGATGTGTGAATTCTGTGTAGTGTGATGTGTCCTAGTAGAGTAACAACAAGTGTAGGTCATTATGTTAACTAGGAATATATATGTTCAACCATGTTTAACAACCTGGGCACCAAAAGTGCCAAAGCTTTTTGTGAAGCCTGTTTGATATAGGCCTGTATAAAATTTACACTCACCTAAAGGATTATTAGGAACACCATACTAATAAAGTGTGTGACCCCCTTTCGCCTTTAGAATTAATTCTACGTGGCATTGATTCAACAAGTTGCTGAAAGCATTCTTTAGAAATGTTGGCACATATTGATAGGATAGCATCTTGCAGTTAATGGAGATTTGTGGGATGCACATCCAGGGCACGAAGCTCCCGTTCCACCACACCCAAAGATGCTCTATTGGGTTAAGATCTGGTGACTGTGGGGGCCATTTTAGTACAGTGAACTCATTGTCATGTTCAAGAAAACAATTTGAAATGAGTGGAGCTTTGTGACATGGTGCATTATCCTGCTGGAAGAAGCCATCAGAGGATGGGGACATGGTGGCCATAAAGGGATGGACATGGTCAGAAACAATGCTCAGGTAGGCCGTGGCATTTAAATGATGCCCAGTTGGCACTAAGGGGCCTAAAGTGTGCCAAGAAAACATCCCCCACACCATTATACCACCACCACCAGCCTGCACAGTGGCAACAAGGCATGATGGATCCATGTTCTTATTCTGTTTACACCAAATTCTGACTCTACCAAGACTCATCAGACCAGGCAACATATTTCCAGTCTTTAACTGTCCAATTTTGGTGAGCTCTTGCAAATTGTAGCCTCTTTTTAGTGCCAGTTGGGCCTTCTGCTGTTGTAGCCCATCCGCCTCAAAGTTGTGCATGTTGTGGCTTCACAAATGATTTGCTGCATACCTCGGTTGTAACGAGTGGTTATTTCAGTCAAAGTTGCTCTTCTATCAGCTTGAATCAGTCGGCCCATTCTCCTCTGACCTCTAGCATCAACAAGGCATTTTTCCCACAGGACTGCCACATACTGGATCTTTGTAAACCCTAGAAATTTTTGTGTGTGAAAATCCCAGTAACGGAGCAGATTGTGAAATACTCAGACTGGCCCGTCTGGCACCAACAACCATGCCACACTCAAAATTGCTTAAATCACCTTTTTTCCCATTCTGACATTCAGTTTGGAGTCCACACCCCTAAATGCATTGAAGCAACTGCCATTTGATTGGTTGATTAGATAATTGCATTAATGAGAAATTGAACAGGTATTCCTATGTAGAGTGTATATGTGTGGGAGAGTGGGGCACAACCTAATGCTTCTTGACTTTTTCAGATTGTGTAAATCTACTTAGGGCTCAGAGTATTTTTTCCTGCATTCATTTCACGTGTCTTGTACAATTATGTGACTTTTTCTCATTAATATAGTGTATACTTTTTTCTTGATTTACCCTGAAAGAATGGAAGTAAAGTGTGACAACGTGCCTCATAGGTGGGGGCCGGGCATGTTGTAAAATGTGAGGGGCACATCGTAACATGACAGCTTAAAATGCTATCTGATCTACTAAAATAAAAAACAACAAGACAAACTAAAATATTTTCTCATTAAAAACATTGTATACATTGTAAATAAGTTTTTCATATAAAATAATGTCATTTTTTATTAATCAAAAATAAACAAATGTTTGAGTTTGACAACAAACACACTGGAAAACATATCTACTTCAAAACATAATAATAATAATAATTAATGGTTCCACTTTATTTTGATGGTAACTTTATTTTGATGGTCCCAAAATGAAATTGTGTCATTTATGCCCGTTCATCTTCGGAACACATTTTAAGATATTTTAGATTTATAAAAATAGTTAGTTAGTTCGTTAACTATCGGTTAGTTATACCGATAGTTTTCTGTCCCTCCATTGAAAATGTATGTACAATGTACTGTCCTTGTCCAGAAAGGAAATAAAGACATCATCAAAGTAGTTCAAATAAAGTGTTACCTAATTAATAATTTCTGAACATTGACTCTCAGTCTTTATTCACCTTCTTCTTATGGTTTCTCAATAAAATTTATAAAAGCCTGGAACAAAATATCATAGTTCTAATAGGGGCACCATTGTAACGCTGTTTTATACAACATGCCCCACCTGCACAAGAGGGATTTAAACCCTTCTAGTTTGCAAAGCATTAAATAATTATCTTAACTGTTAAATAACATATTGGAGATTAAAATAATATCAGATTTGTCTAATTTGAAATTACATTTTTTTAAAGTAAGAAAAATACTTTTGCTATGGTTAATTAAAATGGTATCTGATTTGGCGCAATTTTTTCTCTATATAGTGTTGATATGGCTATAACTAATAAATACACAAGTCTCGTAGTAGTTCGGGAGGAACACGTCAAAATGAGCTACTCTAGTGCCACCTGCTGTCTACAATCATTTATCACAAATACTCTAGTATCATCAGCTGTCTACAATCAGTAATCAACATCCAATCAGCATGAAGGCAATCCATATATAAGCACAGTCAAACTCACCTAATGATGTTCTAGTCTTCAGAATCCCTCCACCACCCTTTCCCCTCTCACTCACCAGGTCATTTCAACTGTTTCATCTGTCACTGTGGGTGCTGGAAAATGTGTGATGTAGCCATGCACACTTACTAGACAGTCTAATTCTAGCGTCTAATGTTAAGAAGGACTAGGAAGGACACAGCCTCACCAGGATGCAGCCTTCCATTTGAGAAGCACCCATTTTCTGTGTTCAAAATTGCACCCTATTGTTTTAAACAGGACACTATTTGAGGGGACTATTTCAAGTGGTGTCCAAAACCATAGTGGACATTATCAAGTGCACTCATTCAATCCCACAATGCACTGCAATAACGAGTGTATAAAAAATACAGATAATGTGCCCACAGCTGAATCATCCATCCGTTCATTTCAAACCGCTGGTCCAATATGGCTACAGTGTAATTTCATACAGGTATAAACTGTTTTGTTCTCTGGACTCAGTGAGGGAGGTAAGAGACAGAAAAGCCCTGGCTAAACTGACAGCTATGCTGGCCCATAAATCACACCCTCTGCCCTACTCTGTCTGTTCTGGAGAGCAGTTTCAGTGATAGGCTGCTTTATCCCTGCTGTGTGAGAGAGAGATACCGCAGATCTTTCCTACCAGCAACCGTCAGACTGTACAATGAACAGTGATGCCATTACATCTTATCATCTTACTACTGTAGCTGCCAGTTTGCCACGTTTGAAATGATTATTAAACAGCAAGCACTACTATTCAAAAGCAGCAGCCCTTCCAGTGTCCAAATTTCACTTACTCAAGTGAACTATATAGAGGACGAATGTAGGAAATAGTGAATGAGGGTCTAGGTGGTGATTTTGGTTCACAGCCATTGGCCCTGTACCAACCGGCACCCTTAGCACTTGCTGCCTTCTCTACGTGTCCACAGTTTCGTGATTAAATGCTACTTTGACTGATTCAAGGGCGCATTTTGACCATGAAGGTGGTGCTTGTGAGCACCCTTTTGAAACCTAAAATGGGACACCCAAGGACTTAACCAACATGCGCATGTGGCAGCCATTGTAAGTTCACAAGACCATTATTGCATGTGAAGTGTGCCATTTGGGACAAGGCCATTGTTTGATCCTCAGATCGCATGTCTCTTCTTTGCTTTCACAGTATTAAAAAAACAGCCGCAGTCACAGTTAATGATATAACCTGAAAAATTCCCCAGTTACATGTTCACTGGTTTTCAATTAAGGGCATTACACTTTATATATAACATATATATGTATATATAACATTTAGATGAACCACTTAGATTGATATGGAAAATGTAAATGTAGATTTCATATTTATCTTTTTGTAACGTGACTTTCAAAATCTAGTCTCTCTTGACATTTGTTTAAAATAAATCTGGAAAATTGGGTAGTGATATGCAATACTTTTGCAACTCCATACAACACCCCAAGGAATGTTCAGAATAAAAGCAAGCAAGAATGATGTGATTTCATGTCAAGCAGTGTCAACTGGTTTATAGAGTAAGAATATTGTGTTGCTCTGGATCCCATTCAAACACATGTGGGCCTGTGCAGTAACTACAGAGCTCAGTGCTGGAACTTGATGAAACTAGAACAATCGTCCCTCAAATAAAGTGTATTGTCAACAGAAACATTAGTCTGCACTACCACAACCCATGTTGCTGTAAACACAGGTCGTTTCTAGCTAATCATTGCGGAAACAAATTTATCCCTCGTGGAGGTAATCGGTTTAATAAAGAGCATTCGTCTGGAGGCCATTTACAAATGCAAACCGTGCACATCTGGAACTGATCCAGAGTTGAGATAATCCTAGTCTGATGCTTCTCTGGTCCACCTGTAGAGCGGCACGGCAGGTTGTGGACGAACCGTCTATGGATGTGTTTGCAAGCAAGCCCTACACGCATTATGTCGCTGACTTCAGTGAGTCCTTTCCCAACTATTTGGCTTTTTCACGACAATAGAGCTCTTTATGACTCCCAATAGATGTTTTGTAGCCCAGCACTGAGTCCCCCTGTGGTTTTATGAAAACAAAGTTTACAAAACAGGGGCATATGTTTCGACTCTAAAGCTGCATTACAAATGCAATTCTGATGATAGACAAGGGGTATAGAAATGCTCCCTTTAGTATTAGTTAAATATTGACTAGATATTCAGCAATAAGAAATGCCTAACTATTGCTTCTTTTGTTTCCTCAGCCAATAAAACACCTTTTAAAGGATTTCTTGAAGGTTTCAAAGTTTTACAAACCTGACAAGTATTGTAAGGTCTTTTAATGAAGAGGAAATATGATACATCTCTTACTGAGACCTTGTCATTCAGGAACACTAGTTTTATATGGCTGTGCACATACTATATGTCAGGATTATAATGAAATGCTGCCTGGAAACAAGGTTATTGCAGGTGTCAGACAAGACAAACTAATTAAACAAGGACGGGAAGGGAGCTGTTAGATTTGCGATGGCAACATCACGCAGCACATTCTTGCAGTTGAACATTACTGGAACTAAGCAGTGAAAACCTCTCACTGGGTACTTCATGTTAGTTCACAGCTAATTGCCATTCTTGTTGTCTAAGTTACCGGTCAATTACACAGTATGTGTGCTAAAACATACTACACAGTATCCTTAGAAGCAGATTAGAATGAGATCTGAGCAGGATCTGTAAAAAAGCACCAGTGATCGAATGAAATAATTTTGAGCAGTGTTTATTTATAGATATACAGTATATGTTGATGTAGCCCTATGGGAAATTTGGATATTTCCTAAAATACTTATTCTTATTTTTATTATTTTCTTTAAAATGTACATTTCATGTTGTTACATTTTTTTAAATAATGTATATGTGTGTTACAAATCAAGTTAGTTTAAATTCACTTACCTAGAAGAAAGATCCAATCAGGAGGTGAGGTGAGAGGTCGTGAGGAAGGAGGAAGACGAATGTGAGGAGAACGGAGAAATAAGAGAGAGAGAGGGTCACGCGGGACTGCGCTGTGTACTGTCACATTAAAATTTGGTAAAACACTAAGTTAATGCATGTGAGGAAATATGTTCTTGTAGACTGCACAAAGAGTGAGTTACAGACATTTGAATAAGTTTACAATGTAATGGTTAATGGTTTTGAAGAACTTGGTTAGAGTTTTCGCGAAGAGAAAGAGTGGACGCCTAGTCAGTACGATTTAGCTACAAGAACTTTACCAGTAGTAGCCTGCTCGGTTGCCTGTTTGAATATCATCTGAAAAAACACTTATTTCCAGAGCCATTCCCTGCTTAGTTGTCGGATGATGTCTTCAGCACCAGCATCGCCAGCACCGTTTTGCTGCGGCGTGGGCAATGCCAACGACCAACACAATGACAGCAGTGAGTTGGGTTGTTTTTTGCGCCACCGCGCGAAGCAACCTTTGTGCTCAAGGTCTCTCCGATCCCAAGCAGTCTTCATCAGCAGCTGTCGAATGGTGGTAGACACAACAACCTGAAACCATGGTTCCCCTAGTGAAACGTTAGTTGAGGGTGTCCACTTTCTAGCAAACCATCTAGAACAACATAACCATAAGCCACACTCTCACGCCAGATTATTCCCTATTATAACAGACACACCATCAACAGGGAGGGCAGGGCAAACCCCCAACTCAACCTCCCCCTCTACCAACTCAGGGTAGAGGACAACCCTATGTAAAGGGACTTCTAAA
Organism: Hybognathus amarus; assembly: GCA_030378365.1. NCBI lineage: Eukaryota > Metazoa > Chordata > Actinopteri > Cypriniformes > Leuciscidae > Hybognathus > Hybognathus amarus. Next base: position 604,367 of record JAQIUQ010000522.1, read on the forward strand.
GTATTAAGATCAATACCTCTCATCAAAAGAGATCTCCCAGAACTTGAGGAAGAAGAAAATGGCACAACAGGCTCCAAAATAAAGGATTCTGATGCTCCCGTATCACTAAAGATTTTTACAGCAAACTTCTCCTCATTTCCAATCAGTGAAACAAATCCATCTGAAATAAATGGCAAGTAATTAGGCTTCAGTTTTTTAGGAAGTACAACATCTGAAAGGTTACATTTTCAACATGACTTGAACTCTGAGAAAGTTTTGAGTTTCGATTTTCTTTTGATTTCGTTTAGATTTTCTGCGAAATCCATTGGATGTGATGTGCATGCGGGCTCCTGAGCCTCTCTTATTTTTATATACAGTCTATGTGACGGCAATGCATATAACGACATGAATCTGATAACACCCAAAAACAACCGGCCTCCAGCACAACACAGACTCCAACACAAACTGTTACACTGAAATTGTCTAGTCTAGTTCACTAACCGTTTTCGTTATCATATAATACATTCATCTATATTAAAGGAGCATTTCACCCATTTTAACATAAACCTTTATTGAAAGTGGATCATATATGTAGTCAAAATGATTTATGTAGTCAAATATGTAGTCAAAATCATTTTTGAATTTGGTGCCCTCTAAACCGAGAAAAGACTTAGACTTAAACTTATCTAGGAGAATGAGCCAAACGAAAATGACAAGTGAGCCTTATTATAGGAGATGCATTCCCCTCTGTACTAGATACATTACAGGCGGGGATTCACATCAACTATGTGTGGTTTATTTGGGAGTGCAGCATTCCCAGTAAGCTCTCGAGAGGGCTGATTGTGAGCATTGTGAGTGTCTTCCTATAAGGACATTGCACTCTCGCCGATCACTCTTCAGAGGAGGGCGGTTTGGTGTGCGCTCCCCGTGGCTTGGTGCGCTCGTCATCCCTGAAGGCACTGGCTCTCCCCACCAGACCTTTAAAAAATACATCAGCGCTGGTGGGCAGGCAGCCGCGTGCTTGCATATGATAGCTATTATGCAAACTTATCAGGCTGTTCTGCTAAGGTAGCTAGATACAGGACATAGAGAGACTCGGCAAGCTATTTCCAGAGGGATGCTCGCCCCCTCCAAAGAGGGCTGTGGAGTGCCCAGACCAGCTGTTCCCTGCCGGTGCGCCGCTACAGGGTGCTGTGTCTGTCACTCGGGATATTCAACCAGAGGCCAGCCTCAAGAGGCTGGTTCCCTTAGTAGAGTTTCTGGCGGAATGGTAAATTCTTCCCAATGTTTCTCAGTGGGTCCTGAATACTATAAAAAACGGGAACGCTATTCAGTTCAGAATGCGTCCACCTCGGTTCAGAGGGGTTCTGCCTACAGTGGTGGGCCCCGAGCAGGCTCTGGTATCAGAACAGGAGGTAAAAACTTTGCTGCTAAAAGGAGCTATAGAGTGGGTTCCTCCCCCCAGCAGGGAGTTAGGATACTACAGCCAAAGAACTACATTCGTTCCAAATAAAGATGGAGGGTTGTGCCCCATTTTTGATCTGTGTCTCTTAAATCGCACTGAAGCGAAGCTCAAATTCAAGATTCAAGACACTCTCAAGCAAATCGTGTCACTAATCAGATCCGAGGATTGGTTTGTCACGATAGATCTAAAAGACGCTTACTTCTATGTATCTATCCTCCCTCAACACAGGAAGTACCTGAGGTTCGCTTTCAGGGGCAAAGCGTACCAATATCGGGTTCTTCCAATCGGCCTAGCATTGTCTCCCTGAACATTCACAAAGGGTATGGATGCAGCTATAGCCCCGCTAAGGCAGTGTTGTGCTGGATTCGACAACGATGCAGGCACAATTGTCACCTGCTCGTATTGCTTCGATTCTTGCCGCAGTAGATCATGTCAAGCTAGGCCAGTCATCCACTGTAAAACAGTTCCAGAGACTGTTAGGTCTCATGGCAGCAGCGTCCAACGTGATACATTTTGGCCTCTTGCACATGAGACTGTTACAGTGGAGGCTCAGAATCAAGGGATTCTCCTCGATGGGAAATCTGCTTTGCATGATCGTGAGTTTGCGACATGCGTCTCTATAACACGCATGTGTATTGTCGTGTAATATATACGCGAAAATGAGTTTTTACGTGCATATGAGACGCAGTTTTTGTCGTGCAATTGATACGCAGTTCATTTGCGTATAATACACACGCACCCCACACCACAAATTCTAGCCAAGCGTATAATACACACGCACCCCACCCCACACCTAAACTTAACCTAACCAACCAATGCGTATCATATGCACTTAAAAACTCACTTTAGCGTATATATTACACGACAATACACATGCGTGCTATAAAGACGCATTTGGTGTGATCGGGTTGGAAGTAGACATATTTGCTTCCCGAGAAACATCACACTGTCCACTGTGGTTCTCTCTCATCCATCCAGCCCCACTGGGGCTCACAGTATAAAAGATTGGTACTTACACTTGTCTGAGTTCGCAGATGCCGAGGTGGTGGAGCTCCTATGGGCACATTTTGGTCGTGCCGAGGTCGACCTATTTGCTTCCCGAGAAACATCACACTGTTCACTGTGGTTCTCTCTCATCCATCCAGCCCCACTGGGGCTCACAGTATAAAAGATTGGTACTTACACTTGACTGAGTTTGCAGATGCTGTCGCTGCCAATTACCTTCATCCTCCCCAACCACCACCAAGATGGTACCTTCCCCTCCATCCTCCCCACCACCACCACTATGATGGTCCCTTCCTTACCTCCAGGGGGGTCGGCTGCGCCCCCGCCTTCATCTCGAGGCGGGACATGCAGATTCGGCTAACCTCACTTTGCTCGCTAAGGACGGGGCCTACGCCAAAGAACTCATAAATGTAAGCTTGTTGAGTTGTCAATAAATTTACACTGCTATTCAATTTATCTCCCGAGTCTTTCTGGTAGAATCTAATGGTATTTATACACAGAAAAAGTAGCTCTGACTACTGGCAGCGTGTGTGGTGAAGGAATAGCGTGAAGCTTAGCATTATTTGTTGTAAGGAATAATGAGAAAAATATTACCACAGATCATTCAAAATGGCAAAAACTCAAGTGAATTACCAGCTGTAACCCATAAGAAACCTTTATTTATTTGTCTCTCAGCTCTGATAAGATATTATGGATCCATGCTCACACCAGTACCTCCAACCACATGATGCATGTAGTTGTTACTTATTTACCGCTCTTTTAAGGGCCAAGAGTTGTGTATCTAAATATCTCATTGTGTATCTTTAAATACGTATTGTTCATTTCTTCTATAAAATGTCTCAGTGTTTAGATAAATATTCAATTAATATTGGATTTGTATGAGGACGAGCATATCAGTCCAAAGAGTGCATTTATCATTTAAAAATAAATTAATATTATTTGGTTTATTCTGGTAGTAGACTGGCACAATGCTTGTTTTTAACCATTTTTCCAGTTTATGCCAAATCTAGCACAAAACAAACTGGAAAATTAAAATCATTTAAATGTAGTACTACTCTGTAAGAAAAAACAACACAATACAATGCATTATTCAACATACAGGGAAAACTCCTGTTATAAATCAATTTGGAAATTCTTTCATATTACCAACATTGGACATTACTTTTTTTGTGTCTGTAGGTTAACTCTGTAGAGTACTAAAAATACATTTGACATACTTAAAAAAAAAAGTTGTATAGAAGGTTTTTTATTATTATTATTCTTATATAGTTAAAGAAAGTTTTACCATCAGGAAAGAGAATGAAAAGAAGTCACTTTACTGGGTGGTCAGCCTGCTTTAGAGAGTCATCTGAACTAGAGGACACAGGCCTTCAGGCAGATGGACTGGGTTATTGCATGGTCAAATTGCTTCAACACCGATGATGTGTGACCACATAACACTCTACAGCTGCCTGAATGTGTTTATATCAAAGATGTCACATTTCTTTGTTGCTGAGTGCTAAGACCATAACTCTGCTCCTTAGAAGAAAACAGTCCCGAGCATCAAACACTGCTATTGTTTTCAGCTAAACAATCTGTCAGCTTTTTCAAGTGGGTGACAGACTCTCATTAAATTATGTGCTTTCCTACTCGATGTGTCAGATATTTATTCATGCAGCTAACAAACCACTTAGTGCTAAGAGACTGTATGATTTATCTCCCCTCATGGATTCTAAGGGGATCTGGCATCATTCAGCCTTGCACATGGTCCATCTCTAAATGATTTTCTTCATCATTTTGGAACACAAGCTAAAAGCTCCCTATTTATGATTAAGATTTAAATCAGTGTGGCTGTGAGGGAGATGTTGACAGTTACAGAACGTGTATAGTCAAACCTGTGGGACCTGACCTGATTTGTGACACGACTTGCTTGAGAGTAAGCATCTTCATTTATTAGTGGAGCTTCCCTACAGCTCAGATCTAAAAATCGGACGAAACCCCCATCCTTCGTAATTCGGACGAAACCACCACGAAGTACCAGCTGTAAAACCCGAACTCCTAAGGGTACAAGTTTCTCGAGACTGGCCTCTAGTGTATTTCGAATAGTAGGCACAGTGCCCTGAAGTGGCGCATCAGGAACAACTGGCCTATAATAAAATGATCAGGACACTCCTGTCCAGTTCAGAATTGTCTCCAAAATGGAAAGGAATTGGTTCTTACTTTGTGGCTCTTCACTGAGCGTCAGGTAAAGATTCCATCTGATCCTCTCTATGGTGACCTACAGAGTAAGCCACCAGAACCTTTCTCTAAATCCAAGAGTAGACATGCCGGAAGAGGCCAAGCTACTGTTGCTGCCATCAATACTGCCTCAGGATCAATCACATCAGCAGCTTGGCACCAACAGCACAGAGGGCCAGCTTCACAAAACAATGACGAAGAGTTAAGCTGTGTGTGTAAGAGTCAGCATTCAGTGGCAAAGTGTTCACAGCTTGATGAGATGACACACTGGACTAGGTGAAGGCCAAGTCCAGGAGCACAATTATGAACACCTATGCCTTTCTAGACCCTGGGAGTTCTGTACCTTTTTTCCTGCTGTTCCTCCACCCTCAAAATGATGTTGCTGCTGTCTTGGCGCACATTGTGATGCAGTCGCTTGGAAAGCACATCCTGATCGTCAGGTTCCTGAGGGAGATAGCAAACTATATACTTGTGCCCCTCTTTATTCTCTTGGGCTTTATCTCTGGTGCAGTTGCAGAGACTGCTCCTGAGCCACCGCAAGCAGTGAGTTAAAAAATTCTTTGTATACAGTTCTCTTGTTTGCATGGTCTCTACTAGAGGGTAGGGACCTGCTCGTTTTCAGAATTGTGCCTGGAGTTCAAACTGGCTACTCTCATGAGCTGAGACCCCGGCCTGAATTGTGCCCAAGGTTCCTACCTCTCCTGTAATAGGATCAGGTGGTGAGCCTACCAGCGCTGCCCAGGAGGAGGCAGACCCAGGCCTGGCTTTCTCTGTCCATCCGCTTCATGGCGTTTAGACGTGTACAGAATGCAAGCCTTAGACCTCAGACCAGCTCTTATCTGTTCGGTTCAGCAGAGAAGGAAGGAGGCTGATGGCGGCTGCCTTCCATTCGGTGAAGATTCCGAGATGCTCATGTCCTCTTAGGTGTTATAGAGCTCCTATATAATGAATGAGTGTCCTTAGAATTGCGGGGGCATCAGGTTTTTTTTTGTTTAGGCACTGGAAGGTGGCAGCTTTAATGGCATTGTTTATCTGAAGGAGGGAACGGTGGATGTAGTCCTCTTGCCACTATCGCTGGACCACCGTTGACTCCAGGTTACGCTCGGCTCCTCAGCGAATAGAGCAACTAGTGCGTGCATCCACTTCCGTGTTTATGCCCGTGCCACGGGGCGGAGTGTGTGATGCGAGTCACACACGCCAATTCAATTTGGTTCAATAGTACTCAAAGAACATTGGCTCTCTGACACGTTTCCCACTCAGTCGACCGTCGGACTACAGTCCTCCGTTCCCTCCTTCAGGGGACCTCAGCTCCACTCCATGGGCACAGGTGCTCTCGTCCTCTGTGCGGTCTGATTTCACATGACGGGCACTTGTTCTTATGGTGACGTGGGGTATTAGCGTTCGACGCAGCTCTGAGTTCCCTTGAAAGGGAATGTCTCGGTTATGTATGTAATGCGTTGTTCTGCCATACTCCCAGCATGCCCGCTAGCACTTGCTTCAACCTATCAGAAGCTGTCGCACTTGTGTTTTTGGGGTGTTTTATAGTTTTTGATGTTTGGTAAATTTATTATAAATAATAATAAAGCAAGATGCCTTGTTAAAATATTTTAGATGTATGGTTGATCTAAACTGCAAAAGTAAAATGAATTTTAATTATTGTGATAGATGCAAAGGGGTAGAAGAATTTATACATGGGTCCAGAAAGACTACCTCATAGGATGTATACATAGCACCTCTGGAAGCTTCCTCAGTCCTCGTTATTCATGGTGCAATTACAGAATTGAGATGTTCTTGAAAGATGGCTTACTTTGATCAGTTTGTGAGTCAAAGGCTGGATGACAGAGCAACGAGGAAACAAGGAAGCATCTATTGGAGTATTAAGAAACACCCACTGACACGTGTTTAGTGTGCTAGTGACATAGGTTACATAAATGCCTCATTAGTGTCTGTTTCTATGGGCTGTTATACTTTGCTATACTTTCTGCCATTTTTATAGCCATAGTCTGCTAGGTATTGAGAACCGGTTCCAAATTTCCAAGAACCAGTGATAAGATAAGAATTTTCAATTCTGCTTATCAGTCCCTGTGTGCGCATTTAAATGTTATTCAAAGCATTCAAACACAAAAGACTCACACACTGTTTTCTATGTTGCACACACATCCAAAACGTGCACACAGAGAAGGTGATTTTATTGTGATTTTAAACCTCTACTGTTACACATGTTTGCAGCACAGAAAACAGCGTGCAGAGTCATGCTGAATGGATCCGAGCAGCTCTTAAAGGGACAAGCATCTTTTGCAGCGATTTTTGAGTGAGCTTATCATTGCTTACCAGACCACTCTGTGAGTTTCACGTGTTTGTAAACTAAAGTTTAATGCGTTTTAGGAAGGATTGTTCTAGTGCACCTGTGCAACCATTGTGGAGGTGGGGGGGGGGGGGGATTGCAACCACAGAAACTGAAAATTCTCAGGCTTACAGCATGACCAAATTTCAATCTTAACCTTTCTGTTTCATCAGAAACGATCTTAAAAAGGGCTTTAAGTGTAAAATACCAAACTTGTCCTTTAAACACTCAAGTATGCAAACATACTTGTTCAATTATTGAAATATTATCTCAAAGGTGCCTTAAAATGTTTTTTTTAATTATTTTATAATGTTTCCTGGGTTGCCCTTATAATGTTAGTATGTTTTTTATAGATCAAAAATAGTCATAATTTAGAAATGAAAGGCCTTTTAGGGATTTTAGCCTCTGCTTTGAACACTCTGTTTGAAGGGGCGTGTCTGCTGTGTGTAACCGGCCTCTGCTGTGATTGGCTGACATGCTTGCATATGAAATAGCTATGTATTACATGTGAAACTCTCTTGAATAATTTTACTACAGCTATTATAGTTTTTTTACTATTACAGCTATCGAGATTAACGAATCGTGAGATGTTTTTGAAGTATTTCGATCTATTCCCATCACATAAAGTCAAGTCACATTTATTTATATAGCGCTTTTTACAATACAGATTGTGTCAAAGCAGCTTCACAGTGATAACATGAAAGTAGTACAACACAGATCAATAATATTGTTAAATAATAAATATGAAATAATAAATAACCCCAACTAAGCAAGCCAAATGCAAGGCAAAGCAAGGCAACAGTGGCAAGGAACTAAAACTCCATCAGATTGGATGGAGAAAAAAACCTTGGGAGAAACCAGGCTCAGTCGGGGGCCAGTTCTCCTCTGGCTCACATTCATATTGTTTATATATAAATATTAAATATAAATATTGTTTATATATAACACGGAGCCATAACATATCGCCGGCGTTGAGTCGTCTTTTCACAGGCGTTGGGCATCTGAAATCCCCGTGAGAGGCTGGATACAAACTGGACCTGACGACGCCATTTTCTCGGGACAAACGTCCCGAGATAACAGCAGAAAGGCAGATGGGAAACAATTAGCATAGCTGATGTTCATAATGATTTCCATTGTACAGGAGTCGGTGCTAGAAAATCACTATCTCGCAAACTCTCCGCAACCCAGCCATACGCGCCGACCAGCCATAAAGTGTTGCTGTGATGAGCATTGAACAGCAGATGAGAGTCTGTCGATCGCGAGGATGAAGATCTTATCATTGCAATGCAGTTTCTGCCTTCTCTGCTTTCACTAATGCAGACACGATCATGTACATACAGCAAGAGCTTTGTTGTGCAGTGTAACATGCGTCATTGAATTCATAACGAGTTTGGCAAGATAAACTTGATAAACCTCCAGATAAACTTGCGCTGTGATTGATCTTTGATCGCTTTCTTTCTGTATATAATTCACAATTTAAGTAAGATTTTTTTTTCATCCTACTAAAAGAAACGATGTGAATTTGATATTTAATCACTGGCCTGACTTACTGATGCATAAACAGTATTGAAAGATTTTAAAGTGAAAGATTACCTGTCTGAACTTGAACAAAAAACAGCTCGAATCCGAGGCCAGCTCTTGGCAAGTTAAGGAAACAGTCGTCGGTGAAATGTTTGAAAATTTCCATAGAAAATAAAATGAACCCGTTGTTTCTTCAGAGGCTCAGACGAAAGAAATAAAATATACTTTTGTGTTCATGTGTACATCCGAACACTGATCAACTCCCATGCTTCGGCTGCGCATCTGCGTCTCGTCTGTCATTGAACATGAGCAGGCATATGCAAATGTTTGGAGTCATACATATTAATGATCCCGACTGTTGCGTAACAGTCGGGATTATGTGGAGATTCGCCTGTTTTTCAGGGGTGTTTTTCAAAAACGAGATTTAAGCAAAAAGGACAAAACAATGGTGTTTGAGACTCACTGTATGTCATGCCCATGCACTGAACTCTTGTTATTTAACTATGCCAAAATAAATTCAATTTCACATTCTAGGGCACCTTTAAAACCAGGGAGTACTTCAAGTAAACACTTTAGGTCAAAGAGATGTGGCTGAGGATATTGCTCTAATCAGATGTATATGACAGAGCTTCCACTGATGATCTTATTTCAAATCATATGACATATTCTGTTCAGCACTCATCATCTCAAGGGTCATAAGGCTATAGTGTTGAATAATGGATGGAAATCATTATCATTTAAAATAAATTCTTCAGTAAATAAAATTCTCTTAACATTTACATTTTTCATTTGTATTTTTAGTAGATGTTTTTTTTAAACCAAAACAGCATACAAGCGTGTGCATTGTGATGTAATGTGGGAGGACACACACTGTAAAGCAGACAGAAAGATCCCATAAAATGCTGTTAACATTTAGCCTATGTCAGCAATCTTTAACACCTGTACCCCCTGTTTGTACCATCTGTCACCATTTGAATTATTATTATTTTATTTTTTGCTTTGCTTTGCTTTACAAAATGTAAATGGGAGGATTTAGAGGGCTGTGACACTTTCTGTAAGCAAGCAAGAGAGGTGAAAGCAGATTTATTAAGCACCTTCTGCAATTACCACCTTTTCCTGGAAATGCTTATGGCTCTAAAGGTTCGAGAGCTCTCAGAGATGCATTAATTCTGGAGGTGAGTTTAGGTTCTTGAGTCTGGCTGTCTGTTTTAAAAGCTGCTAGAGGCGGTATATTGAACACGAGCGCTACTAGTCTGGCTTCAGTCAATAAACGCAGGACACAAGAACACTCCTCCCTGTCCCACGCAATGTCCTATGGCTAAATTTACTGCTGAGTTCTTCGAAATCCTGAAATCTCAGTTGACTGATGACATTTTCTTAGATATTATATTGTAAGTTTGCATATCACACCGAGGCAGATACATTTTTTTCACATTTTTTTTCACTGAAGTCAGGTCCAGTAATTGTTGTGGGTCAATCACAATTGTGGATAGACTATTATAGAGTTTGTGAGATTGTGGTTTTTTAACACCTACTCCCATGTAATGGAAATCATCATGAACATCAGCTATGGTAATTATTTCCCATCTGCCTTTCTGCTGTTATCTCGGGACGCTTGTCCCGAGAAAATGGCGTTCGTCAGCTCCAGTTTGCTATCTAGCCTCTCACGGAGACTTCAGATGCCCCAACGTCTGTCATGAGAAGACCAAAGCCTGTGAAGAGACGACTCAACACCGGCAAAATGTTATCCCCTTAATATTACATGATTCACAAAATATATTTTTTTCCATGTACTTTCCTGAAAAGCACTTACTGTAAAGCTGCTTTGAAACAATATGTATGTTAGCCAGAGGAGAACTGGCCCCCGACTGAGCCTGGGTTCTCCCAAGGTTTTTTTCTCCATCCAATCACCTGATGGAGTTTTTGTTCCTTGCCACTGTTGCCTTGCTTTTGGCTTGCTTAGTTGGGGTGTAATATTCAACAATATTATTGATCTGTGTTGTATTACTTTCATGTTATCACTGTGAAGCTGCTTTGATACAATCTGTATTGTAAAGAGCGGTATATAAATAAATGTGACTTGACTTAACTATTATGCTTTCTATGGTGCCATCACAGTTTTACAGAAGTGAATATGGCGTGATAAGGTGTGGTCACATCTGCCTTTATGCCTATTCATCAAATTTGTCAAAAAATCTAGTAATTTAAATGGGAATAAATGTGAATAGGAATTTTGTGTGAGGTTTTGCAACTGGTTCTGACTGGTCACACTTATTCACCGCATTAACTAACAGATTGATGCATAGCTTGTGACTTCAGTTTAAGCTCCGCCACAGTATTGCCAACTGACAATTTTTTTTTTTTTTGCGTGCAAAATTTTGCAGAAAAGATGCATTTTTCAACTATGTGACTTTTTGTTGCAAGTAGACACAGGGTGTCATGCACTTTCTAAAGGAAGAGAGTTTGAGATAGAGTTGATGGATTGTTGGCTTGTTAAACAGGAATATAGAGGAAACATGGGCCTTAACATCTGCTGTCTCAGGCCTGCAAGTCCTTGGTGTTTTGCCAATTTACAGCACTTCCTATTTAAACAGCAACAACCTGATTCTCCAGCAATACACTGATTGGTCCTTTAACCTGTTCTCAGGAAGCAATCGAGATAAGACGTCTGAATGGAGCTCTTTTTTACGTTTCCTCATCCCTACACTTTGCCCCTAAGTGCAAGGAAATGAACAGCCCTGTGCATGTGTTGACATTATAAATGTGAGAACATCATGTGGGAAAATTCCCTGTCCAAATAAACAAATGTCCTAAAACATTACCTGTTTCCAACGAATATTAGGTGACACATGCTGTTAAACTTGAACAGACATTACACATCTGTTTTTTTTTCTTTCTGTTAACTACAATCATTTGCATTTTAGTGTCACGGCCGGTTGAAGTGAACAAAAGAGTAGGATCCATTTGCAGTTTTTATTAACAATACAAACTCTAAATACAGAAACATGAACAAGAAACAAGATCAGGACAGAACAACCAGCTCACAAACATTAAGCACTCACAAAGACTACACAAGACACACAGGCTTAAATAAGCTGATAACGAGAGGGCGTGGTCAATGGGAAACACCTGGGAAGAGTATTAACACGCAGGGAACAATTAACCAAGAACATTACAAAACCACAAGACTAAACACATGACCACTAAAAGTGAACCCAAAGAAACACAGAAATAAATACGTGACATTTAGTGGATATTTATGCTTGGTTGCATCACACACACCATAATGGCCATTTACCCAGAGGAAGAAAAAAGAAAAAAAACCCGGTTTCACAGAAAATGCTTCATGCTAGTCTCATACTAAAATGGATGTTTGAGCTGTTTTAAATGAACACAACTTGTATCTTAAATTATGTGTCATTGTTTTGTCTTAAGATGCAAATCATAAATTATTTTTTATAAATGTCCTAATGTCACTAAGGCTTAAACCTGGCTTAATCTTAGCCCTGACTGTGAAACCAGGCCATTGTATTATGAAAAAATATGAAGTTTATATGGATTTTTCACACCCTTATCCACTTTATAACTAAACTTCTGCACAAAGCAAATACTGTGGCCCTTAAAAAATGTTGATCTCTTAAGCCACACTTGAAAGGCAAGGCAAGGTAGGTTTAGTTGTAGCACATTTCATACACAATGGTAATTCAAAGTGCTTTACATTGAAGAAATTAAAATATCAAAAGAAATAAGAATAATCAAAACAGTTTAAAATAAAAATGAAAAGAAAATACAGTTCAAACCAGTGGCGGCTGCTGGTCTTTCAAATGGCGCTTTTCCACTGCATGGAACGGTACGGCTCACTTAAAATGAAAATGTGTATTTTTACAATAAATGTTTTTTTTTTCTTTTACGTTTTCGTTTAGTGTGGACATGGCCTGAGTTAGTAACTGTATTACATCGTTGTAAACACAATTAACTACCAGGGAAAGTAACTATTGAGTTTAAAAAAAAGTCAAATAACTTGGATTCCCCCAATATTATATATATATATATATATATATATATATATATATATATATATATATATATATATGAAATGGACACGATATGATATATATATATATATATATATATATATATATATATATATATATATATATATATATATATATACACTCACCGGCCACTTTATTAGGTACACCTGTCCAACTGCTCGTTAACACTTAATTTCTAAGCAGCCAATCACATGGCGGCAACTCAGTGCATTTAGGCATGTAGACATGGTCAAGACAATCTCCTGCAGTTCAAACTGAGCATCAGTATGGGGAAGAAAGGTGATTTGAGTGACTTTGAACGTGGCATGATTGTTGGTGCCAGAAGGGCTGGTCTGAGTATTCAGAAATTGCTCATCTACTGGGATTTTCAGCACAACCATCTCTAGGGTTTACAGAGATGAGTCCAAAAAAGAAAAAACATCAGTGACGGCAGTTCTGTGGGCGGAAATGCCTTGTGATGCCAGAGGTCAGAGGAGAATGGCCAGACTGGTTCGAGCTGATAGAAGGGCAACAGTGACTCAAATAACCACCCGTTACAACCAAGGTGGGCAGAAGAGCATCTCTGAACGCACAGTACGGTCGAACTTTGAGGCAGATGGGCTACAGCAGCAGAAGACCACACCGGGTGCCACTCCTTTCCAGCTAAGAACAGGAAACTGAGGCTACAATTTGCACAAGCTCATCGAAATTGGACAATGAGAAGATTGGGAAAACGTTGCCTGGTCTGATGAGTCTCGATTTCTGCTGCGACATTCCGGATGGTAGGGTCAGAATTTGGCGTCTACAACATGAAAGCATGGATCCAGTCCATGCCTTGTATGCAACGGTTCAGGCTGGTGGTGGTGGTGTCATGGTGTGGGGAATATTTTCTCGGCACTCGGGCCCCTTGGTACCAATTGAGCATCGTCTGCAACGCCACAGCCTACCTGAGTGTTGTTGCTGACCATGTCCATCCCTTTATGACCACAATGTACCCAACTTCTGATGGCTACTTTCAGCAGGATAATGCGCCATGTCATAAAGCTGGAATCATCTCAGACTGGTTTCTTGAACATGACAATGAGTTCGCTGTACTCAAATGGCCTCCACAGTCACCAGATCTCAATCCAATAGAGCATCTTTGGGATGTGGTGGAACGGGAGATTCGCATCATGGATGTGCAGCCGACAAATCTGCGGCAACTGTGTGATGCCATCATGTCAATATGGACCAAACTCCCTAGAGGAATGCTTCCAGCACCTTGTTGAATCTATGCCACAAAGAATTGAGGCAGTTCTGAAGGCAAAAGGGGGTCCAACCCGTTACTAGCATGGGGTACCTAATAAAGTGGCCGGTGAGTGTATATATATATATATATATATATGTATATCCATGGTTAAACAAACAATTAATAAAATGCCATTGTGAACATTATGACCCCCACCAACACCCGTCCTTGTTGGAGGACACTGAACAGACAGAGGATAATGTATAGCGAGGCGGTTTATTGTGCCCAATGCGAAGCGGAGGGGTCTTGAATCAGCCTGAAGGGTTTGTATTCACTATAACAACCGCCTCACTATACATTATCCCGCTTATTACTTGGCTACTTACCAAATAAATCAATAATTTGACGTAAAATATTGATTTAAAAACGATTGTATTGCTTCCGCTAAAATAAATAGTCTGTTCCGTCTCTGTTTAGAATCCATGGCAACGGTGTGTTAACAGTGGCCTCCCTTGAGAATGTGCAATGAAAGATAAAAGTTGGCTCTCGTTCCAGGGTTAGAACAGTCAAACATAAATTAAGCTGGTCAAAACTGTAAATGGAGAGATGTTCTGCATGTGATTGTTTTTCATTTGACAATTAAGTTGTTCTGAAATAGTTACATTGCCAGAGTCGTTCATTGCAATTCTCTATATATAGGTTTCCTAGCTGCAAGGTATAAACATTTTTGTCTTATTTACAAAGCAAATAACAGTATGTTAATTACATGCCAACCTATGGATAGAAACCTTTCTCAGTACATCAAATGGGTAGTGCTTTCAATAACTCTCTAGTTTCTCCCGTTCTTGTTTTTAGGCCCCAGTGCAAGAAATGATGAGGGCCAGGATACCGATGTTTATTTTTTCCTTTCCTTTTGCTTTCACATCTGTACAAATGTCACAGCTGTGGGAGGAATATGTCTGGCCACTACAGGTGCTTTTCAAAGAGATTCAGTGTGTACAGTCTCCTTTTTTCAGCATGAAAAGTTTCCCGTCACAAAGATGCTTCAGCAGCAGGAACTGCTTGTAAAAGACTCGCTACTGTTCAGCCTCCTCCATCAAGATCACTACCTGAAAGATCTTGAAAGATCTCCATGTTACAGTATATTTTGTTCAGTAAAACCCATAATATTTCAAGTGATCTAGATTTTGTCAGCTTTGACAATAAAGAATAGATATCGATAGATATATGATAAATAACAACTTTTTCCAGTGCTAAGCCAGATCAACATCTTTATGTAAACTGTCTATCAAACAACCCACGCAAATACAATGGAAAAAGACCTAGGCACAATAAAATATACTGAGCTAATGTGTTCACAATGTTCACACAAGAACTTCGTATAGCCTACTGTTTGCAATTGTTTCAGCTAAAACCAGATGTGGAAATGTTTGTTCGAAGATTATTTGTCATCAACTTGGGAACATCTGTGGAGCAATTACATTTGCTGCTTCTGTAGCTTCATTTTTTAACATTTCAGAGGTCTAAGTCATCTTGATTTGTTATGCTGTGAATGGGACATAGCAGATGGTAATACATCATGAAGGACTGTTATTAAGAATGTTTTATTGCATTTTCAAGAGATTAATTAGATGTGATAAACAGAATCAGTCCACAAAATGAAAGGAACTAAATGCTCAGTTCAAAGTGGTTTAAAGAGGACCCGTTATGGCTAGCAATCTCCAAAATAAAGTAGGCAAAGTAGACGACAGACCTTCTACCTTCGACCTTCTAGGCGATCTACTTCTACAGCCCTTCTATACATACATCATACTAGAAAAGGTCATTTGAAAGCACCCAACCATAAGAAAACATGCATCCCTACTTTAAACCGCAACAAATAGAGGTAAACGAGACAGAGGGATGCTATTTGCCACCCATAATTCTTTTCCCCTTGCATTAACCCTAAGGAGATACCTGTCTAGAGAAAAGCGTTTAGCCCTACTTAAATCTACAACTGAGTGATTTAGGCAGCAAAAGAACCAATCTACCTCTGCTCTGTCAGTCCACCAACTTACAGACCTACTGATAAATGCCTCTCTGCGGACGTCCTTAGACATAACATAATAAAGCAGTGCACAAGATAATTAAGCAGTCTTCTCAGCGAATAAAGAAACATGTGACAGATAGTGTTTTTTCTTAATTTTTCAAAAACAATGGCCTGCTCTATCTCCAAGCCTAAATATCACGAGTCAACAAGGCAGTGTAATAAGTTCAACACCTCCCTCAGGAGGGGGCCACGAATGATGAAAACAGACCTACCACCTCTAATGGAGGGAGTTCCAAACAGACTTGATCATTCTTTAATCCCTTTTTCAGTATTGTTTTTACTAGCCAGCTATGATGGAGGAAAGATAATAAACAAAGATTTTTTTTTAAATTCACCATGACTGCTCTTCTGCAAAAAGTTTGCCAGATACCCCCAGGTATAGTATACAAACATTATTTCTTAAATTATTGCTGCTGAAACCTCCAGTTGAGAACAAGACAAGGTTGCGTAATCTCACCACAACCACCCTTCTTAGGTAAGTAGCATTTTACTGGAAAAGCTACGTAATATTGTTTTTTATTTTACACTATTTCAAATCAGCAACTCTGAGGGCCCGCATCTGAACTCTTGCACCCTGCGCAAATGACTTTGTACACTGACGCATATAGGCCTATCATTCCTATTTTGCACCCATGCAAAGCGGACTTTTCCCTCTACAGACACGTCAGTAAACTAGGGAATGAATTTGCGCTCCCTAGGCGGGTCAGCACAAAAAGGAGGTGTGTTCCAGCGCAAACATTCCCTGGTGCTATTTTGCAGTTCCAGAAAACAATTGTGCCAGTGACAAGAAAAAGCCTAGTCTAAAGTCAGTGGACTTTACACTGTAGACTGTAGATGATTTTCTCATCTGCACAGATGCATTTTACTTTTTGCAAATGATACATTAATTATAAGGAAAAATATTTAAACAAAAGTGACATAATGTGACATAAATGACATTTGCCCAAATCATTATATACATGTTTAAGCTAATTTGAGTGGGTTTGCTTCATCCCCAATGTCACTTCTCTTTCTTTTACGGCCCTGAGAACATCAATCTCCTCTGCTATGAAACGATTCTGAAGCGCGCCTGGTAAATGCAACGTTATAATAGTATTGTGCCATGGAACAAGCGCACCTCATGCTCTTAAAGGGAATGTGATCTTAATACTTGCGTTTCAGATCGTTAAAATAGGGCCCTGAGTGTATCTGTGGTGTACTGCAAGGATCAGTCTTGGGTCCAATTTTATTTTCTATCTATATTAATATTTGGGTGAGACCATTTCACAGGCTCATTTCCATTTTTATGCTGACGATACTGTTATTTATTGTAAGGCTACTTCTTTACACCAAGCTTTTTTCATTTATAATCTGCTTTTACAGCTGTATCAG
The DNA here is from genome assembly GCA_030378365.1 of Hybognathus amarus. NCBI lineage: Eukaryota > Metazoa > Chordata > Actinopteri > Cypriniformes > Leuciscidae > Hybognathus > Hybognathus amarus. The sequence continues at coordinate 621,620 of JAQIUQ010000522.1, forward strand.
ATTAAACTAGTTTTGCATGTTGAGAAAACTAAGATTATGTTTTTTTTCTAAATCTAAGAAGTCTTTGGACAGTCTTCGAAGTATTTTATACATGGTGAGCAGATTCGAACAAGTTTATTGTACAAATATTTGGGTATATTAATCGATGATCAGCTCTCTTTTAAGTTGCACATTGATAAACTGGTACAGAAGTTCAAATTAAAAATAGGATTTTATTTTAGAAACAAAGCCTGTTTTTCTTGGAAAACCGGATTCTCACTGCACTCGATTACGGTGATTTGCTCAATAGAAATGCGCCTGATTGATGTTTGTCTTTGTTGGATACGGTCTACCATAATGCATTAAGATTTGTGACTGGATGTAAGGTATTAACACATCATTGTACCTTGTACAAAAATGACAAACTGGCCCTCATTGTCAATGAGGAGACATATACATTGGCTTACCTTTATTTATATGTCTATACTGGATATGCTTCCCTCTTACCTTTGCTCCTAAAAGTCACTGTGGTAAAGGGGGCGGGGTTTAGCGAAATCTGTAGTGAGAGAGAGGCGAGAGTCAAGAGGTAAGTAAGTAGGTCAAGTGCAGATGACGAAACACCTTTCTCTGATTGCAGTGATTGGCGTGGAGAGACCGCATATAAGCCGGCGGGAACGAGAGAGAGTTGGACCGGGACCTCATGTGGTTACCCCCATTATTGAACCTCATCACAGTCACATAACATCAGTTCCCATAATTTACGCTCCGGTACTGTACCTACTGTTCGTACAGAGCTGTAAGAAGCCTTTAAGTTATGCAGCCCCAACCACCTGGAACACATTACAGACTGATCTGCAATTACGAATTCCGATTTGTTGTAGTGAATTTAAACAACACATAAACATAACTAAATAGTTTAAACCTATGGCAGGTATTGTACTTTTAAGAAGTCTCATGTTGTTTGTTTATGTGTCTTGAGGATCTTGTTAAAATGTTCCTTGTTGCGCGTGTGCTTGGTGTTCATATTTGTGACTGTGCACTGTTAATATGCTGCCATTTTAGCCAGGTTTCTCTTGAAAAAGAGGTTTTAAATCTCATTTTAAAAATTTTAAATCTCAATTCAGCAACAATGCTGGTGGTGACTGGTCATTTTTCTGTAATTTTTATCACAGGTACTCTTCACACTGCATAGTAGTTCTGGGCTGATCCCTCACCTTCCTCATGATCATTGATGCCCCACAAGAAGAGATCTTGCATGGAGCCCCAGACTGAGGGAGATTGATCGTCATCTTAAACTTCTTCTATTTTCTAATGATTGCACCAACTGTTGTTGCCTTCTCACCAAGCTGATTGCCTATTGTGTTTTAGCCCACCCTAGCCTTGTGCAGGTCTACAATTGTATCCCTTATGTCCTTACACAGCTCTCTTGACCATTGTAGAGAGGTTGTTGTCTGTTTGATGAGTGTGTGGACAGGTGCAAGTAACAGGTTCAAACAGGTGCAGTTACAGGTGGAGAACAGGGGGCTTCTTAAAGAGTAACTAAACCCTAAAGCAACTTTTTTTAGTTAATGATCTGTAAGAATGGATCTTTATTAATACCAGTCATTGATTTGAGTAACTTTTTTGACATTTGTGTATAAAGTGTTTTATATCTACAATATATGGTGTAAAAACGTCTTAGTGCTGCCCTTTTCAGGTTGAACGGTGGCTACTGCAGTTGAATTTTCCTATTGGATGTAAGCGGTTCTTTGTGACGTACGCACGTTTCAGCTCACCACGCTCTTGGCACGAGCTACGCCCTTGGCAGTATAAAAAACATCGTGTTTCGTCAAAACCACTGTAGCGAGTCAGGAGTTGGAATTGCGAGGATTGAAAACGATCAGGATAGAGTGTTTTAGCATCTATTTCGTCCCCTCTATCTCCACTGGGGTCTGTCCACTTTTTCAGCATTTTTCAAATATTGCCAGTGGGTGGAGTCACGCCCTAACCAGGGGTTTAGTTACCCTTTAAAGAGAAACTAACAGGTCTGTGAGAGCAGGAATTCTTACTGGTTGGTTGGTGATCAAATACTCTTGTCATACGACAAAATGCAAAAAATTACCTATAATAAAAATTAAAGACTTCTATGTACTTTGTAAGTGGGAAAACCTGCAAAAATCGTCAGTGTATCAGATACTTGTGCTCCCCGTTGTACATACTGTACATAAAATGATAATAAAAAAATAACGGCAACAGGGAAACGCTAACAGAGTTATTATCACCATATAGACCATGAACAAAGTTTCGGATTTTAATTGCCAGCTGAAGCTCCCCAACACTTGTCCCTCACAATTGTGGAACTACTCAATGACTGTACAAAATACATATAAATACACAACTAAATAAAACTGTGGCTTTGAGATGGCAAAATGCCAATTAGTGCTTTCCTCTGATGTACATACATTTAAGGTGGACTGTGTCTCACCCTTGGGGGTTTCCTTTATGAGGAATTTGTACAAATATTGAACTAATACTCTGAGGTCAATGTGGTATAGACAGGCGGACATGTGAGTCTACTTACGCAGTTTGTGGTCACTCTCAGATGGCTGGCAGAAGAAACTTTTTTTTTTTCCCTGTCTGGAATTTCTGATCAGCTCTAAGTGGTGCAATTATATCTCATTAATCTATACAATTAATCCCCTTATATTGCTCATTTCCCTGCTCATGGCTTAAATGATTAACTGGATGGAAGATTGTTTATTCAGGTTTTAGCCATGCTTGGCTAAGCACGTCAAGAGAAAAGCGCTTGTAAGGGAGATCAAGTGAGAAACCTGGCTGTATTTTAGCAGACTTAGACAAACATTTAGAACCTTAGCCAGACTTCTCAATTAACGAAACGCTTGAACTGATCTGAAGTAAGCTGCATTGTGATTTATAACAGAAAATAAGCAGTCTCTGAGATGGTCTTTGACGTTAATTTGTGCTGATGGTATTCTTAATTACGCGTTTCCTATACACGGTTGACAAACAATAACATTGAAATGTTGGCTTAAACCTCTCACCCTGCTTGGGTGTCCTCAAAACACACCTCATGCTGATAATTTTACACTTAGCGTTCACCATGTTCATTGTTCATATTTCAGAAGTCAAAGGAAGTAGGGACACGTCGTACCCAAGTTTTTATTGATTGCACTAGGCTTGATGGTTTTAAGGGGCAGCGGGGGGATTGTTTGTTGCAACCGTGCAGCGAGCTAACAAAAAATGCTTTTATCTCTGATCTTTGATCCTCTGGTTCTGATTGTGTTAAAGTAGGATGGCTCCCAGGCCAGAGACTCTGGCACCTGTACGCAATCAAAGGGAATTTGAGGTTGGCATTGTTTAGCTTCAGGGCAGAAAGTAGTGCCTATTTTTGTCAATTGAATAAAGATTTGCATTCCTTCCAACTGAAAGGTCAAATGGCCAAAAAGCTAACGAGTGTTGCGACAATAACGTTTAGTCAACTCTTAGCCAATAAAATAATTAATTTTACAATGTTTTAAAATCAAAGTTGTCGAAATTTCAAAGAAAAACCTCTGATTTGTTTTATTAAAACTGTCTTTCCAAGTAGCCCTTGTAAAATACTGCAGTATGCTTCACAAGTGAAGATTAAAATGCTGTCAAAAGGAAAAACTGAAATCAGAACTGACATATTTGGCCTAAAGGGATCCATGTGCCAGTTAATGGGCGGCTAATCTTGGGAACCAATGGGCAGACTCTCAGATATCAGGCTGGGTGTCTGAACTCTCATTTTACTACTCTAGAGATCCTTTTCAATATAAGAGGATTTGACTTTTGCGTGCGGACCATGATGGAGAGGCTGGAAAAATCTGGGCCACACTTCTCTGTGGAAATAAGATGATAGTCAGATTTGCTTATACAAATACACCTGTTATGGTTTTTCTGGACTTCTCTGTTTGAATTCTCTGACTGAACTGTCTAGCTGTACTGAAAATGGAAACATATTGGCCAGCATGTTCTAAATACGTGCACCTCCATGAACAAATATTTTAGCCTCAGGGGAGAGCAGGGCACAACCTAACGCAATTTGGTTTTGGCTCAATTAATTAAAAAAGAATTAGGTTAGATTCATTTTTTTTACACAAGCAACATACACATCTCTGCTACAAATGAACACTTAAAGTTTTTTTCTAGGACCTACCATTTTCATACAGTTCCACTGAAAGTGACAGAAGTGCAAATGTTACAACTTACCCCCATGCGGGGTTAATTGTAACAAACAGAGGGGTTAGTTGTAACACTTGTGTGTAACACACATAATTCAGTACTATTTTATTTGTATAGTTAGATATTGTTTGTGCATCTGTATAGACAGATATCCATACATCCATCCCTCATCCAATCATCCTTCTATTATGGATCAATATCATGGATAGACATAGAAAAGGGCTGCACAGTTTTGCAATAAATAATAATAAATACAATTATAAAATATTGTAATTGCAATTAAATTAGATTTGTGTGTGGCAGCTGCATGTTAATAATAATAACAGTAACTATAATACAAATGAGCTAAAAATAAAAATGTAAAGGGTTTATTGCATTTAAAACAGGCCATATTTTTTATAAATAAATAAGTTATCATTCATAGTACACTAAATTTGCAATTTAAATTCCAACATTGTTTGTGACAGTCCAAGTTAAATGTATACTCAAACCTGAAAAGTTGTGTGGCTCCGTTTTCATTTGATTATCATTGTACACTTGGCGGCTAAGTTACACTGTGTTACAACTAACCCTGCTGTGTATTACATATTTTAATCCTAGCTATCAGTCGCTAGGAATTGCTGACAAGTTTCAAAACGGTGCTATGTTTGAGCCAACAAGACAGTGATTAAGGCAATATAAAGTTAGATTTGGAAAAAAAAAATCTTTGATGAAAATTTTTACTTTTATGGTGTCAAAACACTCTTTGTCCAGTATCTTCATGAATTATAATCAAAACTTTCCGCAAATTCGCAGGAGACCGTCTTCTGGCAGTGAGAGAAGGAGCGGAGAGACAACCTGCTTGATCCTGGCGAGCTATGTAAACGGTCCGTGTTACATTTAACCCAGCGTTAGGTTGTGCCATGCGCTCCCCTAAATGTTTTCATTACTATACAACTTCAGCAAAGTAAAAAGCTATAAAGATTGCAGTTAAACTTTGAGGAAGCCCTGTCCTATTTAGGTGTCTGTTCAGCATTGAATGTTAGAATTAGGCCTCTTCAGAGAGAATGAAGATGATTCAAAATTTGTCTTGCAATTTGTGCAAATTAACCTCAAACCTCTGAAAAAAAAAACAGTATGTAAGATGTGGATTAACATAACATGACACTAAATTAATTGTTGTCTTAAATGGTAGGTAAATGGTAAATGGACTGCATTTATATAGCACTTTCACTAACACAGTCTCATCCCAAGACGTCATATAACTGACGTCTTGAGACGTCTTTGACCATACGTCAATATCCGCCTTTTTAGGGTCCCCTTAAACGTTGGTTATATGACGATCCCGGGCCGTCATACAACTGACGCTTTACCTTTAACGTCAGTTAGGTGACCGGTTAGGTTCAGGTCTGGGGTGGAGTTAGGATCCGATAACGTCATCTAACCGATGTTTAAGGGGACCCTGAAAAGGCGGATATTGACGTATGGTCAAAAGACGTCCCAAGACGTCAGTTATATGACGTTCACAGACCCAATGGCCACCAAAGTGCTTTACATTTGCCTCACATTCCCTGGGGGTTTCCTTTGTGAGGAATTTGTACAAATATTGAACTAATACTCCTAATGTACTCCTAACTAATGTTCCTATTATTTATAATTTATTTAAAAATGTACTACACTCCAGAATCCGACAGGCAGTGATTAGCTGTAGGCTGAAACCATAGACTGCATAAAACAGTCTGAAACGCTAATACACAGACTGATCTGTCTGAAACGTGCAAACATAGACAAGTGGAGTAATACAAATGGTAAAATGGACAAATGGACAAGCTCCCACCTTTCAGGAAATCAATGAATGTAAGAAATACAAAATAAATGATGATCCAAGTATATAATAAAAAGGAGATAATGATACAACATTGTGTTTATGCTGTTCATATTTAAAGGGATAGTTCACTTTGAAATTAATTTTTGATTATGTTTTAGCTTACCTCAAGGGCATCCAAGATGTAGGTGTCTTTGTTTCCACAGTATTTTCAATGTTGATATTTTTAGGTCAAACCGTTCTTGTCTGTTAGTCATATAATGCAGGTATATGGGGTCCTCCTCAAAGAGCATGCACAGAGAAGTCCAAATTAAACATAATTTAATTTAATCGTAAATGTAAGTAGTTAGTAAATGTACTCGTAAATATAAGTACACATTGATGGCCTAAGACATGAAACAAGCAGTTTGTGTGAGAAAATGAACAGTTTTTATATTATTTTTACCTCATGTAACCACAGCTACGTCCGAATGATCTGAGGGCATGGATGCTTTGGTCTGCGCAAGCACTGGAAGTGATCTCTTGCGCATGTATGTCACTCATTGTTTACACAGAGACTTCTGAAGCATTACCTTTCACTGTGAAGATCTAAACATATTTAAATATACAGGAAATCGCAATGGAAGATGATTTCGATATAACAGACAACTTAGAATTTTTTCGCAACCGCGAGAGATCACTTCCGGCGTTTTCCAGCGCATGCGTTTTCCAGCGCATGCATCCAAAGTGCCCGCGGCCTCAGATCACTTGGACTTGGCTGTGGCTACAAGAGGTAAAAACGATATAAATACTGTTCGTTTTCTCACACAAACAGCTCGTTTCGTGTTTTAGGCCATCAATGAGTACTTGCATTTACGAGTCATTAAATCATGTTTAATTTGGACGTCTCTGTGCATAATCTTTGAGGTGGACCCCTTAAACCTGCATTATATGACAAGAACGGTTTGACCTAAAAATATCAAAATTGAAAATACTGTGGAAACAAAGACACCTACATATTGGATGCCCTTGAGGTAAGCTAAAATATATCAAAAATTAATTTCAAAGTGAACTATCCTTTTACAAAGTGGACGAAATGGTTATGTGGGACTAGTCAAGCACATTAATTGTAAAGTGAAATAGTTCCAAGTAGAAATGTGAGAACCATATTGTTTTGCTTTCATCCACAAATAACTAGAACAGGGCTGAAGAGGTTGTGTGCAAATCTTTTTAAAGTCAATGTATTGAGATTTCTGATAAAATCAGTCAAGAGAGTCAATACAGGGTTAAACTGTAACATAGTTGATTAAAGGTATTAAAATTACCCACAGTCCTCCAAGAAATTGTTGGACCACATTTGGAAGGGCATGTCTGGCATGCAAAGGCTTTGAATACTGTGTGTGATAAAGGCCATTCTCAGACATGACTAAACCCAGGCTGTGTGAATTAGAACCACATTGCATCTGAAACCATCTTTCAAATCGGCTCTTGTGAGTCCAATTCAAACGCTAAAAATGACAGGCTTTCCTGACTGCAACTTACTTCTGAGCATTCCCAGTTGTCTTAAATTTTGAAACATCCAGGGATCTCACGGAATAGCACCTCCCTTTAGCATTGATATATTTGTGGAAAAACAAGCCTTTTGATTGTTCACACAATAACATTTGTACAAAGGCTCACGCAAGCAGTGACTTATGTGTCTTTTAAAAGCCAGTGAAATGGTTAGAGACTCTTCTTTTGCTTTGTAAAACACAGCGCTGTCTTTATGGCACATCTGTCTGTGATGATGATAATTGGATCTGAGGGAGAAATTAATCATTTAAGTAAACTAGTCTAAGTAAATATAAAATAAACAATTTCATGCGAACTCAAACCTCAATATAGGACTTCTTGGCATGTGAAATGGATTAAAGGCTATCTCTTTTCGCACATTAAATTGTTTATGCCAGTAGGTTTCAGCAGGTGTCTGTGTTTATAACTAAATCCATAAAACATTTTTCAATTTTCAAAATGCACATTTTAGTGATGGGTTGATCATAAATTATTTGTTCATTTTGATCAAATCTTTAAAGGGTACATATCATGCTTTTAAATCATTCATTTTGACTTATAAATCATACATTTGTGGTCTATATAAAGCATAACGGCAATGCTTGGGTCTGAATTCCTCATTATTATAGCTCCACAGGCCCCTTTTCTACCCCTTTTCTGATGTGCTTCTGTGAGCAAGTCGTTTCAATGCGGCCCTTTAATGAACAGGCGTCGCATACCCCGCCCGCTCTCCAGGTCGCTGAGTTCACGGTCAGCTCAACTCTCCGCGTTTGGCCATTATTGTAGTTTGATAAGAGATACGATTACTATAGCTTCAAAGAACATTTTTATTTAGCACGTTAACAAAATGTCAACAACGGAAAGACTTGTCCACCAAGCCTTACATATTCGAGCCAGAGCGTAGCGATTTGAAAAGATGACGAAGACGAACCTGCAGAACAATGTCTTAAGTTCATATGGAGGCAGGTATGTAAGTTAACTATGTTGTGTTATTAGTGAAAGTCGACTATTTCTCTTGTTAAAACAAGCACACTGACAAGATAAATGACTGCGGTCTGATCTTACCACTAAAATCTGTATTGATAAAATGATAACTTATGTTTAGAAAGCATCAGGAAACACAGCAGCTAAATGATAGAAGTTGATTCGGCAAACCCTTCTGTATACTGGCTGAGGTTGTTTAAGTGGGGATCCTTGAAGTGCTTCAGGTCACTACATCCAACAACCGAACATTTTGACTAGCCCTCTCGTAACTTCTGCATGATTGAGCTTGGACTACAAAAATTGAAGCGAGAAATAATAATGGCGGATTGCTGGAAGTGTTGATGATGTAATTGATCAAAAAACGTCATAAGCCATGTTTCCATCCACTTTTCAACCGAATTATCTGAAGTTCGGTTAATAAACTCATGCGAATAAAGCTGGTGAAAGTGTGTTTCCATCCAACGGCTTTAAAGCGAATAAAAACCTGTACGTAATGACGTCACATGCTGTTTTGCGATCAAATTGGTATATCGAATTGATTTGAGACATTTTAAGGTGTTTCCATTAATTTTCGCACTGAATCGAACAACATTCAAGCAAACTTTTGCGAACAAAGTTTTGTTAAACAAAACGGATTGCCATCTACCTACAAATGATCAATATTTCACAAGTTGTAGCCTAATAATGCTTATGTGCCAGCTGATAGCGATCATATGAATGGGATAATGTATATGCGAGGCGGTTGTTAGCCGGGGTTGTATTCGCTATAACAACTGCCTCGCTATACATTATTCTGCTTATTACATATAAATCAAACAAATAAATAAATAAATCAATAATTTGACACAAAATATTGACTTAAAAACGAGTTTATTGATTTAAAAACGAGTATTGCTTCCGCTAAAGAAAATAGTCTGTTCCGTCTCTGAACTGCATCCATGGCAACGGTGTGTATAGCAGCGCCACAGTCTGTTAACCAGAAATAACAGACCACATTCTACATTAGAATTCAACCAAGCCACGTAAAAACAAGCAAAACTAACCTAAGAAAACAACGACGCTATAAACATTGCTATGATGATGCCGATGCACGTAAATGCCCGACGACAGCGGAGGGGACTGTAGTGTGGGAACGACAGCGCTCATCAGTTCTGGGAGATCCTGGTTCTGAGACACTTCACGGAAACCCTTTGGTTGAAGCATTTTTTTACTTTGTCCACTTACATCTGTCTTTGTTGACATCCGCCATGTGTGCGCAAACAGACTGGCCGGAAATGAACTCTTCTTCTGACGTGTTGCAACCATAAAAGGGCCTAAAACTTAATCACAATTCATTATTTATTCGGCAAATAACGTTTCCATCAGCTTTTATCGCATTAGCCTTATATCGATCAAGAGAAAATCCGATGAGATCCGAACGTATTTCATTTTAGTTCAATATTCATGAAAACTCATTCGAATTTTACTGTTTCCATAAGGTATTTTTCATTCGATATCACTTAATTTGGATAAAAATGTGTCGATGGAAACATGGCTATAGACAACAGAAAAATCTGAACAGGTTGAAAAATATGACCAAAACAGAATATAAAGATATAAACGAAGCACCTGAAGAGAATAATTTCATCTTTTCTGTACTTATAAACACTCCAAATCTACAACAAAATGCATTTAAGGACTAAAAAAGTGGATTTTGCATGATATGTCCCCTTTAATATGACTCTGGAACAACAAGTTCTGTCAGAGAGTGATTCATTCATGCATCCCATAGATTCGGTACAAGAAATGTCTTGGTTACTGATGTAACCCACCTTCCCTGGTGAAGGGAAGGTAGATATTATGTCAACTGACAAATGGGGTCTCAAATGGGAGCCCCAATCCCTCTGAGTTTTAGTAACACGTACACATATGGACTGACAGTGCAACACATGGTAGCCCAGACAGGGATGGAACAACTACAGATACAGAGATGGGGCAGAGCAGAATCTGCTCAGGGAAAGACACAGGAAAACCGTACAGTGGAAGATTACACATAAATACACAAGGGGAATCACAACAAATAGGGCATCTAAAGTGCATCTAATGTTCGCCAAGTGGGGAACTGACTTGGAGAGCAAAGAAGAAGCTTGTATCCCCACCTTAGAGGGGAATGGTGCAGAAAGCAAGACACAGAGCCAGCCTTGCTACACATTACATGTTTGTACCCAACACACAGAAAGAAACCGTCTCCACCCGTGGAGATTGTAAAATTTGCAAAGGTATTAGGTGTCGCCCAGCCAGCAGCTCTGAAGATGTCTGTCAAAGAGGCTCCATGTAACAGCTGCCAGGAAGAGTCAACATCAGAGTGGAGTGAGCCCTCACTCCAAGTGGGCATGGCTTGACTTTGAACTGGCATCAAACATCTGTGTGGAGACAGCCTTTCCCTTCTGCTGATCTCCAAAGTAGACAAATAGTTGCTCCAAGCTTCTGAAGCTCTGCGTGCAGTCCATGTAAACACGTAGGGTGCGAACCGAGTCACAGTAATGCAAGGGCTGATTCTGCCTCCTCCGGGGCAGTGCCTGCAAGTTGCACCTGGTCCCGGAAAGGAGTGATAGGAACTTTGGGTATGCATCCGGGAATATCCAAACTCAAAGTATGATTCGCTGACTCGAAAATGTCTGGAGGTCCCCCAAAATATCCTTGGGTTACACTTTATTTTTGATAGTCACTTTAGACATTCTACTAAACTATAAGTAACTTTTCAACTACATGTCAACTAACTGTCATTAGAGTATTAGTAGGCTGTAGTAGACTGTCAGTAGACTGTTAGGTTTGGGTTAGGTGTTAGGGTTCAAGTTAGGAGAACAAGTTGACTTGTAGTTGCTAAGTTACTTATAGTCAGTTGAATGTCTGTTGGGGGACCAACAAAATAAAGTGTAAGCAGATATTTAGCTGACAGTCTACTGATACTCTAATGATAGTTAGTTGACATGTAGCGGCAAAGTTACTTATAGTTAGTTGAATGTCTAAAGTGGACTATCAAAATAAAGTGTTACCACCATTTTATTTGGTGACTAACCTGGATCTCAGTTTTGAACAGTTTTACAGTCAAAGCTACTCACATGTCTGAGCTGAATAATAAAATAGCTAACTCTCATACTTCCTTGTTGCGTATAATGCCAATGAAATTTATGTTGTTAGGAATATTCCATGCGCAAAGACCAATAGAAAAATTGCTGCTGGGAAGAATATTTTTCTTACCCAATCAGAGGAAGCTTACCATGAGGTATTCTAGCTAATCAGAGGACTCTGATGCAAGGGCCATGCAAGGGGTGGGATTATAGTAAGTGATATGACGCAATAGAGATCGCTAAGACATGTGACCAACTGGGCGGCAACGTCATCAGAACGCAAAGAATTATGGGTATGTTTGGCCAGTTTACATGGGCTGCATAGCTTGCTTTCTGACATGAAAAAAATAAATCCTACAAAATGCAGCGGGTTAAAGATAACATTGTTGGAGCCAGTGCTCGAAGTGGGGCAGTACTTACCGGTACGCAGTGCCAGCACTTCTATAATTTACTCTTTTAAGCGTACCTGCACTGTTTCTTGCGTACCGCTACTTCTCGCATGTAGCCGTTGCTCTATATACCACTGACAGAAAAAGTGTGGCGGCCGTTTAACCCCTTATTTACTGCATATCTACGGTTACGTTATGGCTGTGATCTGGCTACCGGAGCCTGATCGTGGCCACCGCAAGCGTGATCAGCATGTATATTTTTCAGTTTGCATGTTAATCAGTAGACGCATTCACACCGCTCAGAGTAGTGGCGTGTGAGCAGCAGTGAAGTGGGGTTCAGGGCCGAGTCTATTTGTGTTGTGCTATGCTTATTTAAAGTGAAAGCACACTTTTGATGGAGAATATAAATATGATTTGACACAAAAAAGTGCCCAAAATGCACAGAATTTGGCATGTCTAATGTGTTTTAACAAGAACTGGAGCTACGTCAGAAAAGAAAATGAAGACTCAAAAATATTTAGACAAGATTTAGCCATTTAAACTTGTCTTAATTATTCAGTTTGGGTAAAACTATATGTTTTATAAATAAATAAAACGAGCAAACAAGTCAGAATAAAAACTTTCTTTTAGGTTCTGTAACAGCCTACACAGACAGGTACATGTCCAAATCAAACCTGAGTGTACTTTTTTAATGTTTGCTGTCTTGTAAATGTATCGAAGTATGACTGAAAAGACAGTATCAGAGCTGTTTTCTTGGTTGTTTTTGTTGTTTACCATTTACATGCAATTGTTGTATACCTCCAATCTTAGCAAACTTTAAGAATCAAGTTTATTAATGACCAACTTCTAAATAGAGAATTTCTTTGTAAAGAAATGCACGCACACACACTACTTGTTTAAATACATAAATGTTGTTAAAAGATTATTATTTTTTTTGTTGTACCAGCAATATTTCAGGGTTTTGTTTTTCACTGTGGAAATGTCAAATGTCATGATTTGCCAATGCAAGAGAGAACTGGCAACTTTTTTCTCCCTCTTCAAGCACTGGTCGGAGCTAAATCCTTACGCAGAGACGAGATATGAGTAGAAAATAAAGGGAATGCCATTCATTTCCTTAGGCCCCGCAACCAGTGTTAATTTTGACAGCAAATTTTGATTTAGTTTTAGTCAAAGTGTTTTGACTAAAATGCAATTTAGTTTTAGTCATATTTTAGTCATCTGAATTGTTTTAGTTTTTGTCAACGAAATTCGATAAGATTTTAGTCAACTAAATCTACAGTATATTTAGTCAACTAAAATATAATAGGTTTAGGTTTAGGGTTAAATACCCATACTCAAAGCATTGAGTTGGTGGTTATCATCAGACGTACAAACGCTACTGGTAAGCCTAGTACTTCGGGATATAATATTAGCCCAAAAAGCTTTAAAGCGGCTATTTCAAAACTAAAAAGGAGAGGGAGAACACTGCTTCACTGAATTGATGTATGGCACTTCATGACACCAAAAGGGGCATGCTGATCTCCTACCCCTTAAGCTTCTGAATCAATTTTCGTGATTGACAACGAATAGGAAAGAAGAAGTGGAGCTTACGTCACCGCCTCGAGCCTCGACTATAGGCAAGACAGAAGAGTTTGAGGGTTATTTCACAGTTTAATATGACTTGACTGAAACCACATACATGGATATAATACAATGATGCATGGAAAAGAAACTGCCGCCAATCTTAGTGAATTTAATTCATACATTTATAGTTCAAGTGTTGTAATTTTATGATGTTAGTTTAGCACTGCTCGAGTTCATTTACAGTAATTAAGAGACTTAAAGGCTTTGTAAGGTTCCCAGACGGGAGGCGGTGGGAGTGAATGAAATAATGAGCTGTGTTTATTGCAGCACTGAAAGGACAACAGACACTCGATTAGTATACTTTCTTTTTCAGAGTATTTACATTTTAATTATGTATTGGTATACAGACAGTTTAAACAAATTTGGGAAAAGGTTTTTTAGAAAATTTGTACCTACCCTGCCTTTAGAACTGGAAAAGTCTTTAAGTACTTACACTTAAGTTGCGCTTAACACTTAAGTTTGGAACTGTCATTTTCTTTCTTTCTTTCATTATTGTCTCTTGATGGATTATGAATTTATATTTCTTTGTATGTCCCCTTGATTGCCTCTTCTTGTCCTTGGTCTGACATAAGCCCAGGTTCTCTTTCCTTTTGCCTTCGTCGACGAGCTGCTTGCTGTTGTTTGCTTCCTTTGTCCAGGTTTTCCTTAGGCTCAGGGTCAGAAGAAATGGAATCTGGGACTGTTGGGATTTTAGGTTGTGTTCCGGTTTGCTGTGTTAACTTTTTTTGTACTTTTGTAGTTTTTATGTTGATTAGTTCCCTGATGGTTTAAAGGTGTGTCTTGTTTGCCTTGTTACCCCCGTGTATAGCCCTTGTGCTTGTTCCTTTGTCCGTTGTTGTTTTCATGTGGATACTTAACTAAACACAGGAGAATGAACTGAAGCGGGAAAACTGACAAGACTAAACCAAAAACACTAAGCAGTGGGAAACACAGGACATACATGTAACACCATGATCCTGGTTGGTCTTTTGTTTGTATTTCTAATAAACTTCTTACTCATATATCCTCATCTTCATCTCCATTACTTGCTCCTAATGTTACAGTTTGGGTCTACAAAATAAAAAATATTACACTCACAATCTCAAATTAAAAACTATACTTGCTACTCTCTGTGTTTGTTTCTAAACTCTTTTATTGCTCTTTTATCATATGCATATTTAAATGGCTATTCCTACAGCTTCCATGTCAAATTATTATTACATTTTACTATGAACTTCAGGCTGTGAAAACTCATTTGCTTATGTTTCATGTAATAACACTGTGGCCATTATGACTAATTTTAATTTCTCTGTTTATCCTAATCTCCTATTGGCCACAGACATCACAATGTAGAAGAAACATTTGGTCATGTCAGTGCAGATTTCTGACACTGTCTGGGAGGACGTTTTACTTGCTGCCCAGATCATTAAACAACATACCTGTTATCACTTCAGTTACATGTCATTCATCAGATAATTTTTATCTAAAGCAATTTACTGTACATTTACTGAAGGGCCAGTTCCCACCAGAGTAAATTAATATATATATATATATATATATATATATATATATATATATATATATATATATATATATATATATATATATATATATATATATATATATATATATATATATATATATATATATATGTATATATATATATATATATATATATATATATATTGTTTTAGACCAGAAAGTCAATGTAAAGAGTGCATTGATTTTATACATTTCCCAGTTGTTGTCCCTTCTTTCCTGTGTAGACTGGCTGCTGGGTGATAGTTGTACGACCCAGTGGAGTTGCAAATGTCTTTGTTTACAAATATTATGATTTGTCTGACTGGGGGGTCCCAGATCACAAGTACATTTTTATGCAGGCTGTACACATTTTCTGTAGATTTGATGATTTGTTTCTGCAGACTTTTATCAGCATATAAACAAAAATGACTCTTGACCTGCTGTTCTAAATATTGCTTATATTAATAGGTTGCTATACCTGCACCAATCATCTGCTCACTATGAAATTACAATGACAGTTTCAAAACGTGTGCGTGGACAACTGTAGGCCTATGTGAAAACTAGAACAAAAAGGTTCAGACAGGATTTTGCATCACATAAAAAAGTTACGGATGTTTTTCCCCAATTATTATTATTATGAAAAACGTGGCAATACAAAAACAGATTATATGTTACATTACACTTGTGAATAAACAGCAGGTGAGAAAATTTTAAATATTGTTATAAGATCATTTTTATTGTTAAATATTTGTTACAAAAATACAAATGATAATTTTAAAGATAAATGTCTCATTAGTAAAATTAAACATTTGTGGGGTCTCACAGAGTCTCACTTGGGAGCCCCAATCACCACTGAGTTTTAGAAAAACAGCCGAATTGGCGAGTAAAATTTGCATGCCGAGCCACTCCCCCATACATAAGGGTATATAACATGGTGGCACACAACAACTTATTCAGGATTATGCTGAGGAGCCGAGACAGGGGTCACAGCTACTCAGCAGTTGTTCAGGGTTGTGGCAGGAGGGACATTAATTCTCCGTTCCCTCCATTAGGGAATGATGGTTACATCAGAAACCAAGATGCTCACAATCTGTCAGTCACGTTCAAACGTTCGGTCGAAAACTGACAAATGTTTGAAAAGCTATTGAAAGCGCCAAAACACTGAACTGTGTTTCGAGTGTTGGAGATGCAGATCTCTTTAAGTTGAACTGCTCCCATAAAGTTGAACCTACCCGGTGCTCCATGTAAGCCCAAAATGATAGTCCTCTGTGCCAATAAGATGTAAGGGAGAGGGCTTACCATTAAGACAGTTGTAGCTGCTGTTCCTGATATATTAGTTCACAGGAACAGTGCTTAGGCTCTCTCCTTATTTTCCCTTACAGCCATGACCAGAGTTGTTAACACTGGGGAAGCGATCCTATTCCTGAATGGAGAGGGAAGCTACGAAAGCCACATCCTAAATTGTGGAAATACACATTATGGACCCTAGGCGCAGAGCAACATATGGAAGATCTCTGCAGTAGGTCCTGGGATGGAACTACTACCAATGCAGAGACGGGTAGGAGCAGAGTCTGCCCAGGGAAAGGCACTGGTTTGCTGACAGAGATACCACAACATGGAAGAATACACATGGGGCAATCACAACATATGGGGCATCTAGCCCAGTACAAAGTCTGACCAACCGGGCATTAGGGTTGGGTACCAAAACCGAGCATCCGATATGGAACAAATACCGCTATAAAGTAAAGTAAATAAATACTGCTATAAAGTAACCGCTATATAACTGGACCGAATCAAAACACAGATTCCGGTGCCTCGTTCAGGTGCCACTTAAATGCCTCAGCTGTCAGTTGAAATATCTGCCATCTGGTTCTCCGAAGTGTGTGATGGCTAGTTAACCCTTCCTCCAATCGTTCACACTGTTGTTTAATGTTCAGATCATGTGATCATCAACTTCTAACTTCAAATCTGCATTTGCGTGTTGGCTGGCGCTGAGCCAGAGAGACACACGTGCTCAGCTGTGTCATCATAACTATTCAGTGTTTTTAACCACACAAGCTTTCACTTACATACATTCTCTTAGAATAAAAGGACTGACATAACTCAACCAATCACAGTTGTTTGTTCAGCGTCATGTTTAGTGTGAAAATTTAAAGTATCGATTTGGCACCAGTATCGAAAAAAAAACCCTACCGGCATGCACATTGAGTACTGGGCCTGGTGTCGGACGCCTGTATCTGACTTCCAAAGGATGCTCGGAGGAAACTCAAGCCAGCCTTACCCACTTTGCCTGTTTGCACCCAACACATGGTAGGAATGTATCAACACATGATACATTCTCGCAAATGTATTAAGTATCGCCCAGCCCCCAGCTCTGCATATGTCTGCCAAATCCGCGCTCCAATGCATAGGAGGAACCCTCACTCCCTCAATGAACCCTTACTCAGAGGGGGGCACAGCACTCCATGCCTCAGGCTAACCTCTGTTTGAAGACCGACTTTGCCTTCTGGCTCTGCGCGTGGTCCATGTAAATACGCAGGGTGCAAACAAGACACTGAGACAATGCAAGACAAAAACAAGACAATGCAAGTTCCCCCCTGCTCCTGGAAGGAATTGGTGGGAATTTTGGGGACATCTGGTCTCAGAAGCAACGGCCGAAACCAGCGCAGGGCATTTAGCACTGCCAACAACTCTAGGCAATTGATATGCGACAGCAGTCCAGGTTCCTTCCAGGAGCCAGAGGATGCGCTCCCATGGCATACAGCTTCCAAACCCATTCTGAAGGCATCTGTTATTACAACAACGTACCTGGAAACTTGTTCTGAGGGCACTCCAGCCCGTAGAAAATCAAGGTGTGACCAAGGGCTGAAAGATCTGTGATAGATGAGTGTGATGGTCACAAGTAGTGTGCCGTGGCACCATGGACATCTGGGGATGCAGTTGTGCAGCCAGATCTGAAGTGGTCTCATATGTCTCAATCCGAGCAGTGTGACCGCGGCTGCGGATGCCATGTGCTCTAGGAGCCTCTTTCATGTTGACAGAGTCCAACTTCATACTGAGAAGTGATGCTATGCAATGGGGAGAGCTTGCTCTTTTCCCAGTTGACCTGAAGCCCCAGATGGCTGAGGTGCCATGGGCACTAGATCCCTGTGTTCACACAACAGATTTCGAGAGTTATCTAGAATTAGCCAGTCGTCGATATAGTTTACAATGTTAATGCCCACTTCCCTTAGTGGTACAAGGCAGCCTTTACTGCTTTGGTAAAGATGCGGGGAGACAAGGACAGCCTAAATGGGAGGACCTTGCACAGGCACATCCGACCTTCAAAGGTAAACCGAAGAAACGGTCAGTGAAGAGGCAGAATTGAGACATGGAAATCAGGTTGTTTTCTGCAAACCGTTATTGGGAATGAACCCTCATGAGAATGCATTTATACATTAACCTCTTGAACAGGAGCTTGCGAAGGGCCTGGTTCACAGATCCAAGATCGGTTCGTAACCCCTCCACCTTTCTTGGATAAGATGAAGTAAGAGCGTTAAAAGCCCTTATGAGTCATTGCTCACTGCCAGACCACACCCTGTATAGGGCAAATATTGAGGAAACTGCTCTTTTATTGAAAAAGTAGGTCCGGCTGGCCCTTGAGCCAATGGCAAAATAGAAAAAAAAACTGTTTTATAGGAAATAAAAGATTCTCCGACTCCACCCAGTCTTCCTTCGGGTGAAGGAGCGGTGCATTCACCACCTGATTCAGAGCATCTCCCCTCATCTCTAGGCTGCCCATGTGGAGAAGGCTGCAAAGTGGCTTTGGGCAGTAAAAGGTCCCATTAACGACTTCTGAACCTTGTCATGCACTTCTGGGCATGGATTGCAGCTGTGAACCGCATGTCGCATTCAGAAGCCAATCATCCAACCATCAACTCTGAATCCAAATTGGTATGAGCAATCAAGGGTAAGCTCAGCCTCATCTTCACTCTCCAGAGGACGATAGCCTGTTCTCCAATGCAGCTATCGACATGTGTCATTCAGTGCTCTGAATGACAAGGAAATGCTTCCACCGTAACCCTCAAATCTCCCAGGTTGTTAACCATATTTGTGGCTCTGCTTTGTGCATGGTCATATTCTCACAGTACTCTTGGCCCAGTCACATGAAACAACAATCGTGGCTGTCAGCTGAGGACAGGAAACGACTGCATCCAGAAACACAGAGATGGAAAAGCATTTAAAATATTTAAAATATGCTCACCGTCCACTTTGCTCTTTTAGGGAAACTGCTATTTATGTTGAAGTGCCCAGAGGGGAATCACTGCACTTATAACGTCGGACG
The DNA here is from genome assembly GCA_030378365.1 of Hybognathus amarus. Taxonomy (NCBI): domain Eukaryota; kingdom Metazoa; phylum Chordata; class Actinopteri; order Cypriniformes; family Leuciscidae; genus Hybognathus; species Hybognathus amarus. The sequence continues at coordinate 641,066 of JAQIUQ010000522.1, forward strand.
GAACTGACAGACAGGGAATTAATTTGGTGATTAAAAAGGAAGTGACCTTTGCTCGCTTTTTGTACTTTATCCACAATTTGAAAACACATTTTGTTTTGAAATTAGTGATTAAATTCTGTTAATAAGGATTTGGCTTACACTATATGTCATTTAGTCAGGGATGGACTGGCCACTGCTCCACACTGTGACTTTTCCCGGTGGGCTGCTGGTACACAAATATATATATATTTTAAATCGAAAATCATAATATTACATCTCTTTTCTATGCAAATTGATGAGAGAGTCAAGTATTTTGTGTGCATGTGAGTATGTTGCCCTCCCTCACTGTTAATAGTTTTGTCTACTCCATTGCGTACCTTTCACGTCTAATTTGAGAGAGAGAATTGATCCGTTACAGTGCATTTCTCTGAGCAGATAATTACATATAATTGTCCATGGATAAAATGGGGAAGAAAAGAAAAGGTGGAGCTGAAAAGTTGTTTAAGTTGTAAAAAAAAAAAAAAAAAAAAAATTCAACATTGTTTTCATCCAAAAACAAGTTCCTTGTTTTATGTTTTAAAACTTTAATTTAATAATTACATAATTTAAGATTTTGATGATCCTCTAATGTTTACAATTAGATAATTTGCATGTAATAGTGTTTGAGAGAAATTTAAATTAGCTAACCTTTAGATTTTCTAGCTATGTTCACTGCAGATCACTGCAGGACCAAATTTGTCCATGTGACTTTCTGGGCAGGTTTTATGAGTATTAATATTATGTCTCTTTGGCTATTTGCTTTGTACTTTACATTAACAGATATTTATTACAGATAATGCTGAATGATCCCTAATCTGTTTTGTCTCCTTCAAAGGAATCATTCTCATGATCTCTACACAAACTCTGTTTCTCATACATACACAAGCTCATTCAAATGTATACACACACGCACACACACACACACACTCACACACAAGCCATCTCATCCTTCTCCACATAAAACTCTGCTGAATATATTTTCAAAACTAGAAATATTTTCAAAATCAAATATAAAATATAAATAAAAATAAAAATATTTACAATATTTTCGATATCAATATCTTGATACTCTATTGATTCAAGAGTTGTACAGCTGAGTGGTGATATAGGTATAGTGCTAAAAACTATTATGCACATTAATGAGCTAATTTATTATGTGGTAAGCTGCTGTGGGCCAGAAAGTCCAGGGCCACTTTTTGGTCCTAGTCCGCCCCTGCATTTAGTTGAATCACACTCAAAAGTATTTTAAAGAGGCCATGTTTTTACAAAGTCTTGATTTTGTTTCTGGGGTGTACTGGAACGTTTTGAAACTTTCATGTCTTTGAACATTAAAAAAAGCATTATTTTTCACAAATTTCTGTAATCAATGCTCTGTTTAGTTCCTGTCTCTATGAAGCTCCTCCTTATGAAAAGTGCAATGTGCTCTGATTGGTTGGCTGGACCAGTGTGATGGTCAACTGCTTTGATTTTGTTTTGGAAATGTCACAAAAAGTTGAAAAATCCCTGCTTTAGATCACAAAGATAAAAACGTTTTGGATAGTTTGACAAATATGTCATGCCACTATATGTGATAATCACTAGTTAGAAGGCAGTGTTTCTGTACTCTAATTCCTCATTAAAAGTGCAATGTTTTTGAAGATATTCTCAGAGAGGAAATATTTTTGAAGATATTCTCTGGGAAATTGCGTGTAGTCAAATGTCATATAACCAAAGATTTGAATTAAAGTGCACAGAACTGATCTGAAAAGAAATAAATCAGAAACTTCTAAGCAAGATCATGCCCAAAAGTATCAGTGGCACTTTTTTTCATTAACATGGGATTGTGATTAATGCTGGGCCAGTGTTGTGCTTCCACCCTACCACTGCTATAAATATTAATAATTGGGGACAAAGAAGGGTATGGATGTAATTTAATTGAAACATCTTGACTACTCCCAGGCGGTTCCCATGCACTTTTAATAAAATCCAAACCACGGCCATCGTGGGAATGTGTCAGGTAAACCTTCCAGAACTTCATTCTACAAAAAAGCACAGCCTGGCTATAAAACAGGGTGGATCAGACACATTCTTAAAGTCTGAGTACTTTGTGGATTTTCATCCCATAATGCAGTTTTAAAGTCAGATGTTATTTGCTTTAAATGTTAAAGCTTGGTCTTTCCCCCAGGCTTCACTCTCAAGTATTTTAGGAGACCATGTGAGCACTCCTCAATGAAATTCTCAAATGATCTGAAGCAAATGGAGTTTGACATCGGAGTTGCTGTACCCACGAGATGTCTGATGGTGTGGCGTGCTGGTTGCTCTGAATTAAGATCATGTTTTAAAAGAACATTTCAAAGCTTGAAAACAGCCCCAGCTGAGTACCGAGACACGAATAGCATGACTCTCAATGGAACATTTGTGAATAAATCGAATTACATAGCTATGAATATAATTCCCGTGTTTTCTTTTCCTCGTCTGAAGTCCTTTCCATAAGAAAATAAGCCATCTGAATTTTGGGATTTTTTCAAATGAAAACATGCAGTTTGCTGAATGAGTTGTGCCATATTCTTCAGTCTGTCACCTTCAGATCAAGAGCTATTTCTTTATGTGTGTACTTGAAATGTATATGATATTGATGATATTGCTTCTTATGTTTAGGCAAACTGAGAGAACTGAGACTGAATATATGCTGATTTTAAACAGGGCTTATTGGTTTGAGAGATAACACGAAAGCCTGTCCAACAGAAACTGATAACAGACACAGTACTTCTCAAATTCAGTTGCCCTTTGTCTAATTTGACAAAGGGCAACTTGTTTTCGTTGCCCAGCAACATGTCCACATTGCTGGGCTACATTTCCCACCAATGGTTTCTACAATCTACTTCTCACAATGCTTTTGGGAAACGCAACCCTGTTCATCACCTGAATATTTGGGCTTAGTGTTGGTGTAGGTTTATTATGAATATTTCTTATCCACAAATGCCACACGTCCACAACATTAACAGAGGACATGTACGAAGATCAGTAGTTGGAAGTGTTAGAAATAAATAATGTCATCAGGACAGGACATGCCACCTGACAGCTTAAGAGAATCAATATCAGACTGTTGATTTACCATATAAATGAGTGTGAACAAAATGGACAACAATTGAAGTTAGTTGACACTAAGAAAACGAAATATTACTATTGAAGCAATCCCAAACAGTGAGCATGATCTCATTATAAATTATAGTTATTCACAATCACGAGTAAAGTTTGATTCAACAAGCATTTTTATTTGATTGCATGGACACGGAAACAGCTACATTATTAACGTTCTGACAGCATTATAACTTTATTATGTAGATGTAGAAATGTTTACAAACTTTGGTCATAGCGTTTTAACATTCATGGAATGAATAAGTTCATTTTATTGAGTTTAATCAATGCCATTAATTAAATATGTTTAATGTCAGTGCCAATTCAGCACATTTACCTAATTTAACATAACGGTTTCATACATTCTTACAAACATGTAGGCTATGATGTAACTTAATCATATACATATAATAGTAATGCTTCATAAAGATTGTAATATATTTAGGCTATCAATGTCAATACAAGAATGTCACAAGAAATGTAGGCTATGTGTAAAAGACACATTTCACATGAAAATCTACTATATGGATTTAGGATATTTTTTTTGTGCCTGATGACAATATGCTCCTGTTTCTTGCCCTTAAACTTACAGAGCTAATTCTTAAAACTACAAACACGTCTCGTGTGGCCTGTATTTCTCAAAGTCTATCCAGTTACTGAAATCTGTGCTGGGAGTACCTAAAGGGAATGAAAGACGGAAACACAGCTGAGAACCATCGTGGTTTGACACGCATCCAGATCTTTTGGAAGTAGGCCAAATTCAAGTAAAAACGTTCCCTTTGCTTGTGTAATAGGAGCTTCAGTTTTTATAATTTCATTCCTTGTCAAGTGAGGTCTAGGCTGGAATTTTTTAAACAAACTGTGAATTAACCGGTTAATAAAGTAAACTATCACATTGCCGTCTGCTCATTTTTACAAAACCATACGTTCAGGCACAGACTGGTGCAATTGGTGGCACATTGTTGTTTGTTTCTTATCCTTAAAATAATCTTTTAAGAAAATGTTATGCTGCTGTTCAATAACAAAGAAATAAGTATTGAGTAATTTTCAGTGTAGACACCATATTGCAAGTTACTGTTATAGTAACAGTTTCAAACAAAGCCACAACAGAATCAACCATCTTCGAGAACACACATTAGTGGTGTTATTGAATGGATCAGTGTTTCTTAACAAATTGTTTGAATGAATGATTTTATCACTTATTCCTAAAACCATGCAGTCACTTGTTTCGTTCCTGACTGAATAAGTGTTGGTCTACGAATCGGTTAAGTGAATGATCAAATGACTCGCTCTTAAAGAAAGTCACTTGTCACCTCGTATTGTCTTACTTTATTTATAACATCACAATGTCAAAATTAAAGTCACCATGAAACCAAAATTGAAAATTCTTGTTTCTTTATATGATTTTTTTTATATAAATGTAAAACACATCATTTTTTGCGTTTTACACATATGTTTTAGATTACCTCAAGGGCATCCAAGATGTAGGTTTCTTTGTTTCTGCAGTATTTTCAATTTTGATATTTTTAGGTCAAACCGTTCTTGTCTCTCAGTCATATAATGGAGGTTTATGGGTCGTCCACCTCAAAGAGCATGCACAGAGAAGTCCAAATTAAACATGATTTAATGACTTGTAAATATAAGTACACATTGATGGCCTAAGACTCGAAACGAACGGTTTGTGTGAGAAAACGAACAGTACTCATATCGTTTTTACCTCTTATAATCACAGTCATGTCCAAGTACTCTGAGGACGAGGGCACTTCTCTCTCGGAAAAAGAGAGAAGCCGGAAAGGCCCGGAAGTGATCTCCACTTCGCCGGAAGCCCCGCAAGTGATCTCTCGCGCGTGTACGTCACTCATTGTTTACAGAGAGATTTCAGAAGTGTTACCCTTCACTGTGAAGATCTAAACATACTTAGATATACAGGAAATTGCAATGGAAGATGATTTCGATATATCAACAGACAACGTTGATTTTTTCGCAACCACATAAGAGATCACTTCCGCTGATTGCGCAGATCGAAGCGCCCGTGCCTTCAGATCACTTGGACGTGGCTGTGGTTACAAGAGGTAGAAACGATATAAATACTGTTTGTTTTCTCACAAAAACCGCTTGTTTTGTATCTTAGGCCAATGTGTAACGGTGGTGTTGGAGAACCAAGACCCATGCTGTGCCTCGTTTCCAGACCCTCTCCGCCGAAATGAGACGGGTATTTAATCGAGTCGTCACAAGGATCACGGTGATCACAAACCCATGCAGGTCGGAACGAGCTCGGCTTTCCCTGGGCAGGGATCTCTGGGCCTTTGTCTCTACTGCGGAGGAATAGGACATTATGTGTACAACTGCACGGTAAAAGGCCAAGCCCGATAGTAATTATGAGGCTACTATCGGTTCGAATCTCCTCTGAGAAGACCTCATCCACATCTACACTCCTCCTGGTAAGACTAAGATGGTCAGTTCACCAGCACATCTGTAGAGCACTTCTGGACTCTGGGGCTGAAGGTAATTTTATAGACCATACTTTTGCACATAGATTTAAGATCCCCTCAAACCCCTTTCATTCGTTAATGTCTTGCAGTCTTGCTGTTTTTTCGTTTGTTTTACAATTAAAACTAAAAGTCTGTTGGAACAAGCCTTACTGAACATGTAACGAGGAAAATAATATAAAAAAATTGATTAGTAAGGCCTTACACTACTGCGTTACAGCAAAAAGTAATATGTTACTGTAATGTATTTATGTTACTGTAATGTATTTGTATTTAGATCAATAAACCCTCTCAGTGTTATATTTTTCTTAATCTTACTCTAATTATATGGTACTCTAAATTATTTTATCAGGATCCTCCCCTTTTGAGCATCATTATATTTCATAATTTATGATCAAAACCTTTTCTAATCTTGACAAAACACATATTGTCAGAAAGGTCTAAGTCTCAAGGTTTTACATTTTGAGACAGAATTGATATTTGGACAGAAATGTATTAATTTGTTAAGGCAGAATGTATACAACTAAATTCAATGGAGTGTATGTCACCCGGTGGCTATTTTTGGCACTACATGCCATTTTTGTGATACCAACTTCAAATTTGGAGCTCAACTTGGTTAAATATATGGCTTTGATTTTATAGTAATTTTATAGTAAAAACTATTTTGTAAAATATATATTTTATATAAAATAAAATAAAATATATTGGACAGTATATTTGATTTACTGTAAATTTAAACTTCCATAACTCTGTTTTCACTCTGTTTTGCAGTCGACGCTGGGGTCCTGTCCAGGAGCCCGCGCAGCATATCCATTGCACATGGCGCCCCAGCTCGTGTTAGAGGCATCTTTGGAGACAACAACATGCCTGGAAACTCGTTCTCAGGGGAACTCCGGCCTGTAGAAAGCTGAGGTTCCGCAACGGGGCGAAGGTCTGACGGCAGGTCGGAGTTACTGGAACTGCCATGCCCACCTCGGGACTCGACTGTTCAAAGCCACAGCTAAAGCAGTGTCATATGAAGCAATCCAAGTGGCATTGCCGCAGCTGCGGATGCCATACCCCAGGAGCCTCTGAATAATTTCAGTGGGACCGCGCTCTTGCCCTCGAACTGTCGAAGATAATTCAGCAGTGAGTGTACGCGCTCGCTCATAAGTTGTGTGGACATGGCGGACTGAGATCGATCTCCATACCGAGAAAAGAGATCATCTGCATGGGGCAAAGTTTTCTCTTCTCCCAGTTGACCTGAAGGCCAGAGACGGGCTAGGTGCCAAAGCACTAGGTTTTCTGTGTTCGCAAACCTGATCCTAGAGAGTGAGCTGAGTATTAATCAGTTGTCGAGATAATTCAGGATGCGAACCCCTTGTTTGCATAGGGGAACAAGGGCAGCCTCGGACAATCTTCGTAAAGACGACAAAGAGACAGAGCCAGTCCGAATGGGAGAATCCGTACTGATATGCCTGCCCCTCGAAAGCAAACGGAAGAAATGGTCTGTGTCGAGGTAAAATGGAGACATGAAAGTAGGCGTCCTTCAGGTCTATCGCTGCAAACCAATCCTGGGGCCGAACACTTAGAAAATGCATTTGGCCGTGAGCATCTTGAATGGCAGCCTGTCAAGGATCGGCCGTAACCCCACCGGTTTTCTTGGGACAATGAAGTAGGGGCTGTAAAATTCTGACTTCATCTCGGCTGGAGGGACAGTCTCGAATTGCACCCTTCGCCAGCAGGGTGGCAACCTCAGCTCTCATGTTCGGGGCAGTGCCACCGACCATTGTAAAGCGGACCCCCTGAAGTGGGGAGAGACCGTGTGAACTGAATTGCATAGCTGAGCCTGATAGTTCGGGTGACCCAGCGGGACAGGTTGGGCAGCAAAGCGAAGTGACCGGCCCAGGCAAGGGTGGCATAGCTTCCCTGTGCGTGGGTGTGGTCATGCTCCGCATCCTGACAGAGGAGACCAGGAAGGACCAGGTGTTCCACGGGGGTCTGCTCTGCCAGGGGTCTGGCGATAGAGAGGGAAAAGTGTGGTGAGGTCCGGAGATGGCACACACTGTCATCCGCGCCCTCAGAGACAGAGGGGGGCGGAGGCGGCGAGGCCCAGGGGCGTCGCGCACTGTCATCCGGGGTATGTGTGCTCAGTGATGGAGTCAGTTCTTTCTTTAACCATAGGGTACTGCCCACCCATGGGTGAGCAGCGGGGAGTGGAGAACAAAATATTCTCCCCCTGGCCCTCCACCGGGGAAGCAAGGGGCCTGCTACCGCCTCCTGGAAAAAAACTCGCGCCGTCAGCTGAGCAGCCCGTCTCAGGAGTGCCGCTTAGCCTGGTGTTTAGCAGGGCGCGGGGCTGGAGAGGGCTGTGGCAAGCTTTTGGCTTGTGGAGTGAAGAGATGCTCTTGGCTCCGAAGCGAAAACATACTGCCTTGCGCGGTCTCCTTAAATACCCACACGGTGGGGCAGAGATACGCTATGCAAATTCCGCAGACCCATGGCATTTCATTGCCATTGGCTCATTTTATAAAACTCGAAGATGATTGGCTTTCTAAGCGAAACCCCATTCTCGTGATCCGACGTAACTCGGAGTGACTACGAAAGGGAACTTCAGAACTTCAGTCAGAAGCAAAGCATGCTGGGAACTAGAAATCTGATGTAACTCATTCCTGTGTGTGATACAGTATATGTGAGTCAACAAACATTCACATTTATATGGGAACATGTGTGTGCAAAAGGATAAAACTTTGTGAATACATGTAATGCTATTTTTGTCTTCATTTATAAATATTTTATATTCTTTAATATACTGTATAGGCATACATGGTCAATGCATATATTGCAGTATGTTGAAAATATAAGCACTAGTTTCCCATATATGAAGATGTATAATGTATCATGGCGTATTATATTTTTGCAGTATATTGCCATATATATATATATATTTTTTTTTTTTTTTTCGTAAGGGGTCATCATATCATCAGTGCTGTTTTTTAGTCACAGTAAGGTTTGAAGTACTGGTTCAGTTTTTTTTTTTTGTTTTTTTTTTGCACTGAGATTGCATTTCTCCACTCCACTCCATCAACTCATTCTGATAAAAAAATAAATGAAAAAAGGTCTGAGACAGATTGCTGGACTATTCAAATGTCTCTATTGCTATGGAAACAGGATAGCAAGCGGTATTTTAATGCTTGCATTACATAATACGTCATGCTTTGCTGCCAAGTGTGACTTCTCTAACCAAATCTAATGTTAAGAAATGTTGATATTTTCCTTTTGACGTTGAACAAAGAGCATATTTAGATTTAGCATCGTCATGCATAAAGCCAGATTATTTTAGACAGATTATTTTGCAGATGATTCATAGATTAACACAGAAGTTTGATTGCAAACAGTTTTTAACATCAAGTGAAAACATTCAAGAAGACTGTGACAGACCTTAGAAGGTCATTGTGAGAATGATCCCAGTGGCTTGTTCCTCAGCCTGAACATCAACAGGGCTGCACGGCCAAGTAGCAGGAAAGTGAAATTGATCAGAGTTGAACAAGACTGATGAAAAGGAAACCCTGCATCAAGGAGGAAGGAAGACTGAAATTGCTTCAAGACTTAAATGTGTATGAAATTCAAACAGGGGACTCTGGGACAAAGAATCACAACTGATAAGGAAACTCTGACGTCTCTGTGAGGACATACTAAGGCCACGGAGGTCATAAGCAGTCTGAGAGGACTGGAAGAGCAATGGGCAGTGTTGATACTGAGGCTGTTTCAGAGAGCTGTATTGTTTGTAACAACACAGATGTTAATCTGGCCACTGAGTAAATTTAATGAAAGCATCCTTCACAACATCCCGCCTGGATAATAATATTTATCCAACATCACATGCAATTGTGCAATAAGGGAGAGCATTCCGATTCGAGTGCTGAAGTTTGATACTCTGATAAAAATGTTATGTAAATGTTTTATAAAGCATTTCTTCACAATTAAGCCACATTGAGGCTTAGTTCAAGACTGTTATGATTTCAAGAATATAGATTGATATAGATTTAATTTAATGGAGTTAAAACCCTTAAAGGGATTGTTTACTTTGAAATAAATTTTTGATATGTTTTAGTTTACCTCAAGGGCATCCAAGATGTAGGTGTCTTTGTTTCCACAGTAATTTTGACATTTTTAAGTCAAACCGTTGTTGTCTGCCAGTCATAAAATGCAGGTATGGTCCATGTCAAAGAGCATGCACAGAGAAGTCAAAATTAAACATGATTTAATGACTCGTAAATGTAAGTACATATTGATGGCCTAAGACACGAAATGAGCGGTTTGTGTGAGAAAACGAACAGTATTTATATCGTTTTTACCTCGTGTAATCACAGTCACGTCCAAGTGATCTAAATCAGTTGTGCAATGCCCAACTGAACCGAACTGAATCAGTTCAATGTTACGCTGGAAGTGATCGCTTGCGTGTTTACGTCACTCAATATTTACACAGAGATTTCGAAAGTTTTACCTTTTACTAAAAATATTTAGATATACCGAAATCGTCTTCCATTGCTATTTCCTGTTTATCTAAATATGTTTAGTGAAAGGTAAAACTTCCGAAATCTCTTGCTGCGTTCAAGTCAACTCGTATAGATCGTAATTATCGAGTTTAACGCACTTGAACGTCACCACAATGTCGTAAATACCAGTGGGGAGCTCGGGATTTTCCCAATCTGTACGAGTTGGGGGCGTGTCCGTTCATTCAACGTCTGTTGACGGTAAATTTTAATTGAATTTCAATGTTTACTCATTGACATTGTAAGGCTTTTCATTAATAAAACAAGCTCTCTGCACAAAATATGATATCATTGTAATATAAAAATTATACCTAATTATAGAGATTACATTGGCTTCATAAAGCTAATAAAACACAAAAAGAAAAACACACCTGATGCACATTCTTTGTTCTTCATTTTTTTTATTAGCAGAGTTAAAAAACCTTGCTGTATTTTCAGTATAATTCAGAAGGTACATTGCTCGACGAAACTGACTTGACTTGAACATGACTTCCCACCTCGTTGACGTTCGAACTTCCCATGCAGGAGGACTTGAACGCAGCATAGACAGTGACTGTGTCTGAAATCACCCATTACTCACTATATAGTGGACTATATAGTGAGATCGCCATTTTGTAGTGCTGTCCGAATGTATAGTGATAATGATTATACCTTATATAGTCCACTCAATGTATCCCAGAATGCATTTTGAAAAGTAGTGTACAACCGATAGTCACTGACCTAAGCCCTACATACCATCATGCAAAAATAAGTTAAAAATAAGTTATAAAAATAAGTTATAATAATGTATGGAGTAGCGCATTATAACAAAAAAGGCCAGAAATGACTTTTAGTTTTTACATTTTGGAGAAATAAGCTCAATATAATGTATTTATTTGAAAAAATCAATTTAGCCCAGAGCTGGCTCGACAACAGCTGACAGATGATATCAACGGCGAGAGACGATCGAGTAGTGTCTGAAAGGTGTTTCTATTATGCTGGTGAGCTCACTATAATATAGTGCTTTACTCTCTACCCCCTACATAGGGCATAGGGAGTAGTGCTTTGAGTGGAAATTTCGGACACAGCAAAAGAGTGATGTAGGCGCGCAAGCGATCACTTCCGGCGCATGCGCAGAACGAAGCGCCCGTGCCGTCAGATCAGTTTGACATCGCTGTGGTAGCCGTAGCACGAGGCAGGGGCGTAGGAGCCATGTCCCCCCACATTTTAAAATCTACGTTTTGTTCCCCCCACTATTTCCCAATGTAGGATTTTGTTTTGCATTGCCTGCCTAGTGCCTATCTCTACCAATTTTGGAGTCTCCCGATTAATCCATTCTGTAACTTTTAAATACACAATTCAATTTTGAAAAACGGCCGGTATTCTTCAGCTGTTTATGTCGTCAGCCGACCATCATCGCGGCATCGCGCATGCGCATCTAGGTGACGCGGATAAACGTACACATATGTTCCTGGGAGATCTGTTTGCACGGGATGAAGAAGCGCGCAAAAGTTCCAGAAATGTACGAAAGTGCCCTGGCCTTGAATGACAAGGTAAGGAAAAAAAGGCTAAACCAATATTAAATAACCAATTGGTTGGTATTGTTCTCAGGAGATGTTTTGAGCATTTTACTTCAGACACCAGATTATCAGCAAACTGCCAAGAGAACTGCTAACGTTAGCTGGCTACTCAAAATAAACTATCTTCAGTCAGCATATTTGTGTTTGATCTGTGTGAAAAACTTGAAATATAATTGCTAGATCTACTTTTAGCTACCAAGCAACCTTTCCACACGGGATAGATTGATTTTATTTTTTAGTGTTTTATAGTTAATGGAAATCAAATCAACAATTTACTTCAGTACATGACTGATTAACAGAAATGTAAATGCTAAATGCCCTAATACATGTTGATACTACAACAATGCAAAGTATATGCTCTTAACCTTTGCTCTATACACCCCCGACCCCCTAGCATTTAATGTCCCCCCACCCCAGGTTCAGAATTGCTCCTACGCACACAACTCGCTTGTTTCATGTCTTAGGCCATCAATGTGTACTTACATTAACGAGTCATGCAATCATGTTTTATTTTGACTTCTCTGTGCATGCTTTTTAAGGTGAACCCAGGGTAGACCCCCAGTGACTGATAGACAACAACGGTTTAACCGAAAAATATTCAAAATACTGTGGAAACAAAGACACCTACATCTTGGATGCCCTTGAGGTAAGCTAAAACATATCAAAAATTAATTTAAAAGTGAACTATCCCTTTGTTGACAGACTTCTTCTTAAACCTGTTTGTGCAAATCGTACATTACAATCTTTATGATGATCAAATATTAAGCCAAAGGCAATTAACTGACCACTAATCTGAACTTTGGAGGTGATAGATAGACAACTTATTTATTTGTTAGTTTATTTATTGAATCTGCTTAAAAGATGTTTGAACATCTTTAAGAGGTATGATGCAAAATTAACTTTTCTAGAATTCAGTATGCAACAGCATGTTCTGAAAGAGATTATATTCATGTGCATTTTAACTTAAAAATGAACCTTTTCCCCTGTTTTAACTTATCAGAACTTAAGAATCTAAAAGGCACTTTAAACACTTTTGTGGTTGTATTTTTCCTGCAAGTTTCTAATGATTTATCTTAGCGTGCATCTGTATAGTTTAAACTAATTAAAATAAATAGGCTTCTTTTTTTTCTTTTTTTTTACAGTAAAGGCATTCAAGAAATTTTTAGTTGCATTCATTTATTGACACTTTTGCTCAAGCTTCATCAGTGGTATTTCACAAAGGACTGATAAGATTCCACAAGAGAAAACAACACATTTGAGTATGAGTGGGTATCACTTCAGATCATGAAGTATTGTAACAGCTACTTACAAGTATGTCAGGCTGTACACACTAAAAGTAATAATATATGATTTGTATGCCATTTTTGCAAAAGTCATGTCTTCAGATGTCAAAAAAAAAAAAAAAAAAACTAGATTTCTCACAGGGGAAAAGGTTTGGCTGGTTAGCACAGTCCAGTTAGCCTCTGCTGGCAAATACTGTAACTACTCCATCTGTCTGCAAAAGGCATCTTTCTCCTTCATTCAAAAGTAGACATGTTTTGTGACAAAAATATTTTATAAGTTTACTAGTGACTAATGTTGTTGCTTAAGTGATTGGATCAAAAAAAAGGAAAAACCAGTACCAATATCCTTTACCAGACAAGCAACGTGAAATTTAGCATTGTGATAAAGAATGGTAGTGGTAACAGCTTTTATCTCCCTGGATTTTACAGGATCCCTTTCACAAATCACTACAAATGGTCATTCATTTGCTGCACAGACACACACTGTACTAATATTTAAGAATCACTCCAGCAACTACAACATGTGTTATGGCAGAGGCACTGAATAATGGATTCCCCTTGAAAACACTTGAACACCATGATTACAGGAAACCTTTGCATTTCTGGAAAAAAAATGCATTCCATCAAAGTGTGCTGGAAATAGATTTGCTTCGCTTGTTAAGACTAAGACAATGTAACAAGATATGAAGAAAAAGGGAAAACATTACAATAGCAGTTAGTTAAGATTTTGAGCTGTTGTGTGTTTTTTTCTCTGTTTAAGGGTATTTGCTTAGTCAACAGGTTCAGCCTCGTAGTCTGTGGTCTTCTGATTAAGAAGCATTCAAGGAATTTTTCCATGTGGTTTTCCATTGCCAGATGTGAGGTCAAAGAATGACTTTGTATCAGCTGAGATTTTATGGTTCTTTGAAGTGTGTTTGAACTCATACTGTACCACTCCAATAGACATTAAGAGTCATGACTTTGGACTACTGGTTCATAATTTTGACGGTAATTTGAAGAGTGTCTGGTGAGATAAACATTTAGGAGAATCTTAAAGGAACAGTTCAACCAGTTCTATCAATTGTGTTTGACATTTATGACAGAAATCAATACAGGTTCGGAATGACATGAGTGTTAGTAAATGAAGACAGATTTTTCATTTTTTAGTAAACAATCCCTTAGAATTAAAATTTGTTCTGGAGGAGTTGTATAGATGGACTAGCAATGGAAAAATGTTGTGTGTGTGAGACACCTGTTGTGATGAGCAGCAAAGGAAGTGAGTTGTGTTTGCTTTGGCTACATGACCTGTGTTCACATAGTGTCTCTGCAGTTTGGGATCATTTGCACACACTCTTGGAGATCTATGAGGAATTTCAGACCACAGCTATGATAGTCCATTGGTCCACTGAATGGACACAAGCTCACGGAAAACATATCCACACTGTTGGTTATGACTTTTAGACACTAACTTACAAGAGCAAAAGACGTGCTAGCGGACTAAAGCCGGCCTAAGTTGTATGAAAGACACTAGTGGTAAACACAGAGAGACTATTTCATTTCATCAATTTTCTTTTTAATTGGTCAATATGTATCAATCTAAATAAGTTACAATTCTTCTGAGTGTTTTCAAAGCCTTGTAAATATACTTATCAGATAAAATTTGCTCTGACAAGGCAGATATACTGTTTACAAAAATGATTCTGTATATTTCACACAAGACACAATGTTAAAATCAACACTAAGAAAAATGAAACCTCTACAAAAATATCAATAAATAACATCACATCTTATGTTGATACATTTACTTACATCAGTATACAATTGCCATCATACCAAGCCTGAATAAAACCCTATATTTTTGACGTGCACACCATAGAGGTGGTTTTAAATGTGACATTTCACATTTACATCTCATCCTCATTACTGAATAATCACAAAAGTTAAAAATATTATTTATAATATGCTCTTAAACTGACAGATTATTGATAACCACCTCCTGATGAAGACAATCTAAAGACATAAAGTTAAAAAATGTACATGTGCAATAAAAACTGAACATAGCTTTTCAAAATCTTTCTTTGATAGGTAGACCGGCTTCTGTTGTGTATGAAATCATGTTGTGACATTTCTATATACCTATTACATAACTTTCTCACAACCTCCTTTTTATCTTTTTAAACCAAACAAATTGCTTGCCTGTGCAGTTCACCTTAACAGATGGAAAAATTGCAGGACGATGAAAATCAGGCATGATTTGAGCAGAATCATCTCTTCTTTGAAACTCTTTTTAGCATCCAAAAAGTGTGATGTTTAACAATAAAACGTGGGGTGTATAAAACGACTGACATATAGTAGACTTTTTTGCTGCTATTAAAGCATGACAAGTCTCAAAAGCAGAAATTATTCCTATTTTAAACACCTTGACATGAATGGACATAGTTTAGGTTTACAACAGTCAGTTTTATCAATTTAATCAAACAACATTTGGTTATGAGGCAACCAGCAGCATGTATGAGACAGTACATGGCAGTGTAAATCAAGATATGACAGAGAGTTGAAATTATATTCAATTAAAATTAGTGGGACTAAAACCTATTGTAGAAAATCAGAATTTATAATCATAAATAAAAACAGTTCAGTGTTTCAGTTTCAGCATGCAGCCAAATTTGATGTATCAAAGCTTGCTGAGATACGTGTTGACAGAGAGGAACATCATTTTAAAGTTCACATCAGTTTTTTATTCATCAGTGCCTCCTAACCAAGTCTACAAAGAAGAAAGAATGGATGTTTATCAGTGTGTTCTACTGGACATTCTCTAATCGAAGAAGAGGACGGTCAAGTGATGCCGAGATCACTGGGGAGAGTGTTAGGTTTTAAGTAAGCTTAAGTTCTGAGTTTCACTCGAACAGTCCTCAATATCTCATGACCGCTTCGCCCCACTGACCCAGCAGCTGACAGGACTCAAGTCAGCCCACTCTTTTCTACAAAACTGACAGGCTTCAACAGGGAAAACGTTTTTTTTTTCAGGGAAAAAAGGTCTGTAGCTTAACAACAACAAAAAAAGACGACCCTTTTTCTTTACAGAGACAAGAAGCCTTGTGAGCACTTCTCCTCCAAAAATTCAACTTTCCTGAGTTTACGAATTAAAGAGCAAGAAAAATTTACATGGAAAAAACACTACAGCATGTCTCATAAATATTTCTGGGTTCCTGGGATGGTGTTTGCTAAGCCAACAGACCCATTTGAGATGCACCTTCCCAGAATTCGAACAACCCAGCAGTCGACTACGACTGCAGACTACGCTGCAGAGAAGTTCGATCTGATGGAGTCTTCCCGCAACTGACGGTGTTTTCCAATGTCGCACTCTTCTCGAGGTGTTCTCCGTTCAATGGTTATCCTGTAATTCTTCCTGAGGAGCGATGAAGAACAATATCATGAATGTAGATGTCAAGTATCAGCATACTAATAACATTTGGGCACTTAGTTCCCCATTGATATGGTTCAGCTCGAATCACGTTGCTAGACACTTTGCAAAAACTCATTTTCTCTGAATACTGAAGCCCTACTAGAATCAATCAGGGAATCTGTGCAAACCTATGGCTCTGCATCCCGGGCGGGGCTACCCATCTAAATAAGCGGGAAATTTGATATAGGATCTTAGAATAATTCTCCTTTAGCAACAAAGATCTTCTCTTCGCTGGATGCCGAGACAAAAGAAGAAGCCTTCTCACCATCGAATGAGCTCTTGCCGGAGATCAAGCTGACTTGTTGCAAATGCTACGCCACAAATGCTTCTGACGAGCAAAGTGAGAGTGGTGCCTGTCTTGGTTACTAGCTTTTTTTTTCGGAGAGTGGCTCCACCGCTTACGCTCTCCCGTTCTCTTCCTCTGAGAAAGAAACAGTCGGCCACAAGTGAGCTCACGTCAGCGCAGATCCCTCATGCTTCACTTTCTGCCTCCACTGCCTCTTCTGGCGTAAATGTGACCTGGTCTTTTCCTTATTCAGTTTTCTCTAATCGCTTGAGGAACAAAATTAGTCACTAGTACACTTAGAAAAATATTTTTTTTGTCACAAAACTTATCTACTTTTGAAGGAGAAAGATGCCTTTTGCAGACAGATTAGCAGCATTTTGCCAGCAGAGGCTAACTGGACTGTGCTAACCAGTCAAACCTCTAAAACGGATTGGTCGGCCTCAGGAGGATGACTCCCCCTGCCATCTCAGAGTTCCGAGTGGCCTCCACTCTCCACACCATGGTTGTCCTGGCTAGTCTAAAGGCAGGAACAACTTCAGTTGTTCGTTTTCTGAGGGGGGCCAAATAGCTGAACCCACTTTGTCCCGTTACTATTCCAACATGGGACCTGTCTACGGGACTTCAGGGGCCATCCCTTCAAGCCACTCCAGTCAGCTGAGCTGCGCCCCCTTTTGCTAAAGACCGCCCTCCTGCTATCCTTAGCATCGGTCAAGCGAGTGGGTAACTTGCAAGAGCCATATGATCTTGCAGTTTCACTGCACAGCCATAGGTTTGTGCAGTTTTACTGTGTGATTTAATAAGACTTCAGTATTAGAGAAAAATGAGTTTTCTCAAAGTGTCTTGTAACGCAATACTCGTTTCCCCATCTCAGGGAACTGAGGTTATGTTAGTAACAGAGTACGTTTTGGGCAGATGGTTCTAAAACAATAAAACTGAGATTTAAATTTCAGACACTTATTTCATTAATTAAATTAAAATGAATAAATCTATATTTTAAAATATTTTTAAAATAATTAAAATGAAAATCAAGTTTTTAACGTTTATATGTCTATGTGGTGTTTTTAATATAATTTGAGACAAACCATGTGCAAAATCATAAGTCAACACCATTGCTGAGTATTTTCTCCTTAAAACTGCAGTGAACCAAATAATGCAGTTTTTATAATCGCTGGTGTTCCTTATGTCACAAACCACCTTGTAACCAATCACATCAATGTGTGGGTGGGCTTTAGCATATCATTAAAGGTCCCCTGACATGGGGTTATTTATTTTATAATGTTTCCCGGGTTGCCCTTATAGTGTTAGTATGTTTTTCAGATAAAAATAGTCATAATTTAGTAATAAAAGGCATTTTTCCTAGCCTGATTTTAGCCTCTGATTTGAACGCTCTGTTTGAAGTGGCGTGTCTGCTGTGGGATTTAGTGTAACCACCCACTGCTGTGATTGGCTGACATGCTTGCATATGAAATAGCTACATATTACATGTGAAACTTTCTCAAATACTTTTACTACATCTATTATACATTTTTACTATTACAGCTATCGAGATTACCAAATCGTGAGAAGTTTTTGAAGTATTTAGATCTATTTCCATTTCATAAAATGTTGCTGTGATGAGCATTGAGCAAGTAGATGACAGTCTGTTGATCGCAAGATGAAGATCTTATCATTGTAAAGCAGTTTCTGCACTCTCTCTAATGCTTTCACCAATCCAAACACGATGATGAACATACAGTAAGAGCTTCTTTGTGCAGTGTAACGTGTGTCATTGAATTTATAATGAGTTGTCCTGATAAATGCTGTGTGGAAATGTTGTTCTTTGATAGCTTTCTGTATAATTTGATCACAATTTAAATAAGATTATTTTCATCCTACTCAAAGAAATGATGTGAAGAAATGATGACTAATGAATTTTAGTCACTGGCTTGACTTATGCATAAACAGCATTCAATGATTTAGAGGTTAAGATTAACTGTCTGAACTTGAACAATTTGGCTACACATCAGAAAATGTTGCTTGTTAGTTCGATCAATTTATTTTCAGACATTCATTGAGGCCAGCTCTGTATTTGCCCAAGTTGAGGAAATAGTAGTAGGTGAAATGTTTGAACCATAGAAAACTTTGGGAAGTTGTGTTGGTGCATTTCCAGAGAAAATAAAATTAACCCATTGTTTCTTCAGGGGCTTGCATGAAGGAACTAAAAATATGTTTGTGTTCATTTGTACATCCGAACATTGATCAACTGCCATGCTTCGCTCGTTTGCAAGACATGATATCTCTCGTGGAAAAACATCTCAGGTTACGTATGTAACCCTGGTTCCCTGAGAGGGAACGAGAATGCAGCATCTCGTTCCCTCTCAGGGGAACCAGTGTTACATACGTAACCTGAAATGTTCCCTTTTAGAGGGAACTTCGAAGCTGCATTAGAGACACAGTGGGAACCCCATACCCACTACGCCATAATGAGAAATGGCCGTTCTGTGTGAGGTCCTTGCGCACACTAAGAAGCAAGCAACCTAGCCCCAGGAGTGGAGCGGTCAAGGTGATAAAACCTGACAAATGTATGCGGAGAGGACCAACCTGCCACATTACAAACGTCAAGAAGGGAAACACCTGAAATTAAAGCCATAGAGGCCGCCATACTCCTCGTAGAATGGGCCCGTACAGCCATAGGTGAAGGTTGTCTGGCTGCTTCATAAGCCAATGAGATAGCCTAAACTATCCAATTGCTCACTACCTGTTTAGATGTAGGGCACCCTCTCTTGAGTGACCCAAAGCAGACAAATAACTGCTCAGACTTACGCCACAGAGCAGCTCTGTGAACGTAGGCATCCAATGCCCAAACTGGACTAAGTTTTAAGTTGACTAAGATTAAGTTGTTCCTGATCTGGGGTATTAAAAGGTGGAGGATAGAAGGCCTGCAACACTATTGGGCCACCAACATTAGCTGGGACCTAGAAATATAACAAGAAATGCTTTCACCATACCAGGTTCAAATTCCAGGCATAAAGGAGCAACCGACAGGGCATGCAAATCTCCAATTCTCTTGATAGATGAAATAGCAAGGAGAAATAAATTTTCCAAAGTGAGGAATTTTTGTGAAACCTCTTCAATACGCTCAGAAGCGAGCCAAAGCCAGACCCTCAAGTACAATGGCCAAATCCCAAGCCGGTGCTCTGACTGCAGTGCAGGTCTCAACCTCAATGTACCATGGAGAAAAACAAGTAATTAGAGGATCTCTCTTGATAGAAGTGCAAACGATGTGAAAGGTTGACTTGACTTTAGTTTGACCAAAGTTCTCCCTCAGAAGCTCCACCACCTTGGGGGGGAAGTCTACATTCCCTGGGTCTCAGCCCCTGCCTCAACAGGATATCTGCTCTGATATACGAGATCATCAGTGTGTTATCGCGAAAGGACAAACACATGGTGACCTCGAGGTTTAGCAGGAATTATTGAGACTTTCGGAAATACTGCCATAACTTTTAGCCAATTATGTGCTAAAAGGTAGATGGTCCTGCCAAATACCATTCACCAAGCAACCACTCATGATCACTCCCAACTCGTGTGGGAAGCACCCGTCGATAGCATTATGCGTCGACAAGAAGCCCCCTACACTGGGCCTGGGTGAGGAACCAAGGTTCTTCCACATGACTGAAGCACGAAGGCATAGCCGTGTGATCTTGATCATGCAAAAACATATTTCTCCTCAGAGAAAACCCCTTGGTCCTCCTGACTGAGCCACCACTGCAACCACTGTAAAAAAACTACACCATTATGTTCAGCCGGCCAGTAAATATTTAACTGCTGATAAAATCTCCTCTGTATTCAGCAGAGTTATGAGCTGACTTATTTATTCATTGAAAACTCAAACATCTGCCTTTTTCTTAATATTTTTATTTGTTTTGTTCTCTTTCTTCTTAAAACAAAACACTAACGATACCAATTCCCCAATACCGATACCAACTGCAAATCGCAGCACACTACATCTGGCATGTGAAAGCTGAGATAGGGTGGGGCCTGTCCCAGCCCCCGCTGTCAGTTCCATTTGCAAACCCCCGAAATGCGAGTCACCGCCGTGTCCTGGCAACAGCAGGACCCGCGCGGAAACGAGAACACGAACTGTCCTCCTCGAAGAACGCCCGGCGGGAGTGGAGCATCCTCACGGACACCTTCTTGCAATGCCCACAGTCAGCTCCCTCGAGACCTGATTGCTGGCATGCTCCTCTTCCAAACAGCAACAAATAGCTGATGTGTGTCCCCACCCGTGATATAACAAGGGCAGGAAACAACACAACGTCTTAAACTTGCTTGCTATAATAAAGAATGCTGGGCTTGACAAACAACAATAAATAGACAAAGACAGATATACAGAAAGCGCTTGCTGAAGGAAACAGAAGCTGTCGCGGTCTGTTTTCGGGGGTGCTTTATGGTTTCCTGGTCTATTATGTCACCCGCCTATGACGTCTCGCTCTTCCATTGGACTGTTTATACATGTGCTTCACGACACAATCATGCAGAGCGTTCCCACCGCGTCTCAAACGCAGCTTGAATTTCCCTTGAAAGCGAACTAAAATCGCGCCTGCGGGTTGGCTACTTTCTGTTTCTAGCTCATTTTCTCATGGGCGGGGCCAAATTCTCTGTGCGGGCAAAGCAGAGAAGGGGGGAGGTTACCTTTCCTACTTATGATAAGTAGGAAAGGTAGGAGGAGATTCAAGATCAGCTCATCTGAGCTGCAGAGAAGAGAAATATAGCCAAAAGCTTCGGGATTTACACCGATTGAAATTCTAGACACGAGGGGACAAAATACAGGCTAGGGGAACTAATATTAATGTTAATGTAATATAAAAAAACCCTCAAAAAGTGAAAATTTCACTCCCCTGCTTCTGAGCATAGTTAAATGTGCCCTACCTTTAACTATGCTCAGAAGCAGGGAGTCTAGAGAGAAGCCATGTTATTCCGGGAACATATTATAAACTGTTTGATACCTTAGTCAAGCAAAAGGCCAATCATATTAATGACCGCTATGTGTTCGACGTTGTAGAGAGCGATACAGATGTAAACATTTTAGGGTTACCCGTATTAGAACATTTGTTTTGGAAATGTTTTTAATGTGTATTTTGGTGAACAAAGATGAATTTTAAGGTATACAATTATTGACTACAGGGGGACTTTAATACATTAAAGGGATAGTTCACTTTCAAATAAATTTTTGATATGTTTTAGCTTACCTCCAGGGCATCCAAGATGTAGGTGTCTTTGTTTCCACAGTATTTTGATAATTTTAGGTAAAACCGTTGTTGTCTGTCAGTCATACACTTGAGTTGCAGGGGTCCAGCTTATAGAGCAGTCAAAATTAAACATTATTTAATGACTCATAAATGTAAGTACACATTGATGGCCTAAGACACGGAAACGAGTGGTTTTTGTGAGAAAACGAACAGTATTTATATATTTTTTACCTCATGTAACCGTATCCACTTCCAGCTGATCTCAGATCAGGGCGCTTAAGGTCAGCGCATGCGGGCATGCGCGTCGACGTCACTCTTTGTTTATACAGAGTTTTCGGGAGTTTACCTTTCACTAAATATATTTAAATATACGGAAAACCGCAATGGAAGACGAGTTCGGTATATCTAAGTATGTTTAGTAAAAGGTAAAACTTCTGAAATCTCCGTGTAAATATTGAGTGACGTCACATGCAAGCGATCACTTCCGGGGTAACAATGAACTGATTCAGTTCGGTTCAGTTGGACACTGCACAACTGATTCAGATCACTTGGGCGTCACTGTGATTACAAGAGGTAAAAAATATATATAAATACTGTTCGTTTTCTCACAAAAACCACTCGTTTTCGTGTCTTAGGGCATCAATGTGTACTTACATTTATGAGTCATTAAATAATGTTTAGTTTTGACTGCTCTATAAGGTGGATCCCCTGCAACTCAAGTGTATGACTGACAGACAACAACGGATTTACCTAAAATTATCAAAATTGAAGATACTGTGGAAACAAAGACACCTACATCTTGGATGCCCTGGAGGTAAGCTAAAACA
This sequence comes from Hybognathus amarus, assembly GCA_030378365.1. Lineage (NCBI taxonomy): Eukaryota > Metazoa > Chordata > Actinopteri > Cypriniformes > Leuciscidae > Hybognathus > Hybognathus amarus. The sequence continues at coordinate 663,853 of JAQIUQ010000522.1, forward strand.
TATCAAAAATTAATTTGAAAGTGAACTATCCCTTTCAACCTATTTTAGGGAGAAAAATATTTTTGGTGTTTACCTAAAAAAGTAGAATGCCATGAGTAGAGCTGTTCCAGAATTCCCCTACTATTAGCCCAGTCACTGCCGATACACCTAGTCCACCTGCTTAGAAAAGAAAATGAAACCAATTATAAGGAAAGCTGCACATAAATTATAATAATAAATATATGACACATGTGAATATCATGCTGTTACAAAAAAGTGACAGTCTTTAAGAAGTAGAGATAATTTACATGATGGTTCAATGTGTTTTGGGGGTGGAGGCCCTGGTGCTGTTCGCAAGGAGAACCATTCCTTCTTAAAGCCTGGCATGGTTACGAAAGTTCCATTGCTGCCAAAGTTCATGATAGTCTAAAGGCATAAAAAGACATCTCTTTTCTTACTTCAGACATAATTCTGACACAAAGTAAATCAAATGCTGAAAATTAGTTTGAAATGACTAAATTTCACTTACTGTCCTGACTTTTTTGGTCAAATAAAGCAGAAACGATTACATGTGCATACCTCGTGCGTTCCTGCCTCTGGGTCTGTCATCCTAACGACAGAGAAATCCCCATTTCGGTCACCATTGGCATCTAGAGACACCTGGCCAGCAATGCCTGTATAACGGAATGCGAAGGAATGAGAAAATTAATTAGTTTGAAAAGTCAAACATTCCAAGGAAAACACCAGCAAGAATCGGCAAATTACGGGTGGGCAATACAACAGGAAATCTCATCCGCCTCCTGACATTTTTGTTGGCTTTAACTGCAGAAATGGTAATTTCATCTGTACATCTGTGTTCGTGAATTCTTGAGATGTTTAAAATATTATTTAATTTAACAGGAAAACATGACCCTGTTCCTGATGATTCTGGCAGAGCAAAACATTGTTTTTTCACGTTTAGTTGTCTTGCTGTGGTCATTGAGACAGGTCTGGGCCGCAGACATGTCTGAGCACCTATTTTGGAAGGGAAGTTTAATGAATTACAGTGGTAAGAACACTGGCGAACGCTCTGTTCGCAACTACAATAATGGGAATCAAATGTGGTGAATAATAATAATAGGAATAAAATGGGACTTGGTCAGTGTTCAGATTCCACTGTTCTTTTTGCACATGATATGCATTACTGTTTTCTTAATAATAAGCTAAGAGTGTAAAATATAATTTAATAGGATGTTGATTTGTTAAATGACAAAAGTGTTTCCAACCCACCAACTAATTTACAGGGTTTCTTGAAAATTCCTATATATACATACATACAATATATACTCTACCGTTAATAAAATTGTGTTTGGTAAGATTTTTGTTTTGTTTTTGTAAAAAGTCTCTCATGCTCAGCAAGACTGCTTGAATTTGAAATACTGCTAAAAACAGTAATATTGTGAAATACTATATGAATTAAAAATAACCGTTTTCAATTTAATTACATTTTAAAATTTAATTTATTACTGTGATGGATGAAGCTGAATTTTCAGCAGCCATTAAAGCCCATTCACACCAAATATGATAACTATAACGATAACAATAACAATAAAGGTATAGTTCTAAATATCATTATGAATGCAAAAGAATAGCAGAGTCCATGGCAAAACTGTAATGAGAATGGTAAATATTAACAATATTGTTAGAATCACTTTCAGAAGAGTTTTTGTCACCTAATGAACAATAAAAACATTCACAACCAATCACGCATTTAAAGTGGAAGACGGCAAAACTGTGTTGCTTAGAATAAAGAGAACAATATCATGCGTTGGTGTGGACCCCAATATAGTTATTGTTATATTTATAGTTATCATTCTTGGTGTGATCTTGGATCACATGATCTTTCAAAAATGATTTTTAATATGCTGTTTTGGTGCTCAAGAACCATTTCTTTGTGGAAACCGCTAATTTTTTTCTGAATTCTTTGATAAACAGAAAGTTTAAAAGAAAAGCATTTGCTACTGTCAATACTGACCAATTTAATGCATCCTTTCTGAATCAAATGGTCAAAATATGTCATTTGCGGCTATTGTGACTATTGATAGAGTACTATACTTATTCAATTAACATAATTTGTATAATTTAAATAAACAAGTAACTGATCATACTACAAACTGAGTGCGGATACTGTTATCATGTTCTCATGTATTGCAATTCATAGAACGTTCTCTATTATGCAGTGAACACATTCAGGACTGTATGTTAATTTAATGCTGCATCCCAACCCTAGATGCACACATGCAAAATCAGCCTGATTAACCAAAGGGTTATGCAAGTGTAATGTTTATTTTCTCATGTAGCCATCCTATTCTGACACTGTCTGGCTAGTGGTTTCACTTTCACTTGATAACTGCTGAGTTTGCTGCTACTGTTTACCTTCTCTGTTACTGTACTTTAACACTAAATTGAACCAGTCAATTCTCCCTCTTCTTAGTATATATTGGCAATTATTTTTTGTTATAAAATGTAAATTATGTCTGCCACAGTCCAGTATCCATAGAACCTTTGCGGGAAAAAAGCACATAATTTCTTCCCCCAATTACCTTCAAATGTTCTGTTCCACATGCTGTGTGTGATTTCCAGTCCATCCTTTTCGTCAGACCGTTACTCATCACCTCACGCAAGGCAATTGCATACAGAAGCAAAGCATCATGGAACCCCTCCATAAACATATTGACCTGCAATGCAATAAAAGAGTAGGTCTGAGGAACACTAGGTGAATTTCAATTTCTACATCAATTTCTTACTCAAAATGATGTTTGCGTGATAAAACAGTTTTCTGTCCATCCCCAAACCCCTAAGTCCTCTGCAGAGTTGCGGGATGCAGGGTGCATATCCCAGTGTTACAGGCCACAGGTGGGGGACACCCTGGACAGACGGCCAGTCAATCACGGGGCTCACACATTTACACTCTCTTTGATATGAATTGTATTTTGTATTTTAATATCTTATTATAATTAAGATGTATTTTTGACAAATTGTCTTTATTAAAATAGGGTAGACAGAGGAGAGGGGGGGGGCGTGATCAGGAGAGGACAACTCAAACTTAGGGTGTTGGAGTGTTGCGAGGCTATTGTCTGCAACAATATATTAATATTCAAATAGAACATAGTATTTTTCATAAAATAAATGAATAAATCTAAATCAAAATACAAAATAATCTTTTTGTATTGTTTTATAATGGTTTTTATGGTTTTAGTAAGTTAAGATAATACATTTGATGATTAAATTTATAAAAAAAACTGGAATACATTGCCTCCGTGGATTATTACAGTATACATGCATTTATTCTTCACATTTCATCAGTCTTTTATTTAATATTCGGCCTTCTATAACTCTCCTCGCTTTCTGAAGAAACGTTGCCCAAATTTTATTTACATAGAATGATAAGACATTACTAGACAAATATGATCAAGCAAAGGTTATCATGAGGGAATCCAAGAGTAACTCGTTTATCAATTTAATATTTTAGTAAAACTGCAAATGAATGAACAACTGCATGCAGTGTCTTCTAACATCAAGAGTGAAAAAGATGGAAGGGATCCATAAACAGCACTGTCTTGTTCAATGAAATGTTAACCAATTAAAAAATAATAAGGGCTACCCAGCCGCCATGAATACTGAAAAGCACGTACTAGATGCTCATGTTTTGATATGGATTAATGGTCGGTTCCTGCCACAGAGCCGCATGCTGCATGTGCGCAGCCCAAGGCAAACAATAGTAAAACCTGGGGCTTAGTCAGTCTGCAGCCCGGGGAGATTCGATATCCGGCTGCCAAGATTACTGTATATTTACATTCACCCTCAACTGCCTAATAAGAGTGAAACAGCAGGAAAAGCTGATATAGTCATATGACTGCTTATATACATATTCATTTTTGGAAGCGTGAACGGAGGTGAAATCTCCAAGCATTCAGAGCATAACAAACCCTGCCGTGTTTTCATACAGAGCACAGCTTGTGATTTAGCAACAAAATGTATCGGACAAAACATTCCTCATGCATAAAATGTCATGTTTTCTCATTGCGAAATAAACCCTGCTGATGTTTAAGATCAGGCACTATTGCTAACAGTTTGTGTAAAACTGATGCCAGTTCAAGAATGTGATATGAAAGAGATATAGAAGAGATTTTGATTAAATTTCTATTATTCTAACTAAGATGTAAAAGGAGAGGTCTTAAGGTCTGTCACCCTTGTTGAGATTTGTGATTTTCCATCACAGTTTGCAGCATCTTTAAATGATGAAGTGATTTCTTACAAAAAAAAGAAGTTTTATTTATACAAAAATAAACCCACTGTAAGGTTTTTTTTCTAACCTTTTTCCCCTCTTTTTCTATTGCCTATTTAGCCTGATTATTTTTGACTTTAAGTTTCACAATCTTAATCTCACTTTTGTTTATCTCATAAAACTTTTACATTAACTAAAATCAGTTTCTTATTTATAAAGCATAAATCAGTTTCTTATGTATAAGTATACAGTATATACAGTATATATATACTGTACTACACACACACACACACACACATATATATATATTGAATTAGTCCCCAATTATGAATTAGTCCCGTTATGAGTTCTCTCTCCTCACCCAATATGAAGCAATGTAACACATACAATTATGTATTAAAATTATATATATATATATATATATATATATATATATATATATATATATATAATTTTAATACATAATTGTATGTGTTACATGCTTACATATTGGGTGAGGAGAGGAACTCCATAACAAGACTAATTCAAAATTGCCTCTGCATCATTAGAATGAATGTAACTCAACCTCAGGGCTCACTGGACTCACTGTTTTTACCCATAAGCCTGTTTCTGTTTATTTGGGCTGATTAACTTCAGGCTCAGCCATGAAAAGGTGCAACCGCATGTCAGTTTCCTCACCCTGGTGAAAAAATGTCCCAGTTGAGTCTCACTGTCCCTACTAGGTGTGCTGATATGACAGAAAGACAGATCTTCTAAGACAGAACAGATATTCTAAGACACCATATATGGAGTAACAAATATATGTATATATATATATATATATATATATATATATATATATATATATATATATATATATATATATATATATATATATATATATATATGTATATATATATATATGTATATATATATATATATATATATATATATATATATATATATATATATATATATATATATATATATATATATATATATATATATATATATACAGCTATGGAAAAATTAAGAGACCACTGCCAAATCAGCAGTTGCTCTGGATTTATTATTTATAATATAAATAATAAATCCAGAGCAACTGCTGATTTGGCAGTGGTCTCTTTATTTTTTCCATAGCTGTATATATATATATATAGTGAAGAAAATAAGTAATTGAACACCCTGCTGTTTTGCAAGTTCTCCCACTTTAGAAATCATGGAGGGGTCTGAAATTGTTATTGTAGGTGTATGTCCACTGTAAGAGACATAATCTAAAAAAAATAAGAAATCACAATATATGATTTTTTAACTATTTATTTGTATGATACAGCTGCAAATAAGTAACAAATAAAGACCTGTTAAGGCGGGCGTACACAGTGCGATTTTTTTACTGTTTTACGAGCTCGCAGATGATTTTTTTCACTTGGGAAATCGTGTAAATTGGTTATGCTCGCATGTCGCGGCTCGTACTCGTGTGCGAGGAAGATACGAGCCGAGCACCTCTCGACCTCCCGATAATTTTTAAGCATGTCGAAAAAGTTCGGAAGCTGACGGCTTGCATTCGTGAGGTGTGTGCGGTTGAATGAGCCAATTTGTTGAGCTATCTGAACTTGACCAATCAGGAGCTGAGGAAATCCACAGAAGAAAGAGGGAAATGGTGTGGACTACTAGAAACACTGCTTCTAATTAATGTTTTTATGATGACTTTGTGAAAGGTTAACTAAACAGCATCTGTCGTGTTCCTACTGGCCAGTATTTGGCATATTTCATTCTGAAACGGTTATTATGGGACATCCGTTTGCCGGTGCTAAAAACGAGTCTATATCAAAATAATCACGACTTGTATAAATTTTTTATATGCAGTTATGAGAGTTTTCAGCGCAGAACTTTGTGCAATTTCTTTGGAATTCAGCAGGTCGTAAAATCGATGTCGTATATCACTGCCTCCATATGATTTTTGGATAAACTCACTCGTAAAGTGTGCCTGGACATACGATCTTCCGACCGTCAGAATTCGTACTGTGTACACCCGCCTTTAGTCTGCCTTTAAAATGTCCACCTCCACACTCCATTTATTATCCTAAATTAGATGCACCTGTTTGAGGTCGTCAGCTGCATAAAGACACCTGTCTACCCCACCCAATCAGTACAAATCCAACAACTAACATGTCCAAGACCAAAGAGCTGTCCAAAGACACCAGAGACAAAATTGTACACCTCCACAAGGCTGTAAAGGGCTGACGGGGAAATTACCAGCAGCTTGGTGAAAAAAGGTCCACTGTTGGAGCAATCATTAGAAAATGGAAGAAGCTAAACATGACTGTCAATCTCCCTCGAACTGGGGCTCCATGCAAGATCTCACCTTGTTGGGTCTCAATGATCCTAAGAAAAGTGAGCAATCAGCCCAGAACTACACGGGAGGAGCTGGTCAATGACCTGAAAAGAGCTGGGACCACCGTCATGTGGTCAGTTGAGACCAAAATATAACTTTTTGGTCATATTTCCTCTAATCGTGTTTAGAGGAAGAAGAATGATGAGTACCATCCAAAGAACACCATCCCTACTGTGAAGCATGGGGGTCCAGACCCTCGACAGAACAGACCCCCGTGGAACGCTGGTCCTTCCCTGGTCTACTGTCGAGGAGCAGAGCTGGACTACGCACCCGCTCGGGATAGCCCCTGGGCGCATGCCTGTCGCTCTGCCTCGCTGCCCCTCCGGGGGACATCTGTGACTCGCATGACCCCGCTGGTTCAGTTCCTAGGAGCCTGGCTAGAGCTCCCCGGCCTGTCCCGCTGGGTCATCAGAACGATCAGATTCGGCTATGCGATTCAGTTCGCACGGTCTCCTCCCCGTTTCAGGGAGTTCGCTCGACCTTGGTCGGTGGCTACGCCCCGGTCATGAGAGCGGAGATTGCGACCCTGCTGGCGAAGGGTGCAATCGGAGACGGTCCCTCCAGCCGAGATGAGGTCCGGCTTCTACAGCCCTTACTTCATCGTCCCCAAAAAGACCGGTGGGTTGCGACCGATCCTGGATCTGCGCGTCTTGAACAGCACTCCTCATCGGATGCCGTTCAAGATGCTCATGCCCAAATGCATTTCGAATGCGTCCGGCCACAGGATTGGTTTGCAGCGATCGACCTGAAGGACGCGTGCTTCCATGTCTCCTTATTGCCTCGACACAGACCGTTTCTTCGGTTTGCCTCGAAGGCCAGGCATATCAATACGCAGTTCTCCCATTCGGGTTAGCTCTGTCCCCTCGCGTCTTCACGAAGATCGTCGAGGCAGCCCTTGTTCCCCTTCGCGAACACGGGGTTTGCATCCTGAATTCCTCGACGACTGGCTACTTCTAGCACACTCTCGAGAGCGGCTTTGCGAACACAGAGACCTGGTGCTCCGGCACCTAGCCCGTCTGGGCCTTCGGGTCAACCGGGAGAAGAGCAAACTTTGCCCCGTGCAGAGGATCTCTTTTCTCGGTGTGGAGATAGACTCGGTCGCCATGTCCGTGCAGCTTACGAGCGAGCGCGCACACTCACTGCTGACTTGTCTTCGACAGTTCGAGGGCAAGAATGCGGTCCCACTGAAACTTTCAGAGGCTCCTGGGGCATATGGCGACTACGCCGCTCGGACTGCTTCATATGAGACCGCTTCAGCTGTGGCTTCGCGATCGAGTCCCGAGGTGGGCATGGCATCGCGGCTCGCTCCGAGTTTCAGTGACTCCAGCGTGCCGCCGAACCTTCTTCCCGTGGTCGAACCTCAGCTTCTTACGGACTGGGGTTCCGCTTCAGCGAGTTTCCAGGCATCTTTTGTCTCCACGGATGCATCTACCACGGGTTGGGGTGCCATGTGCAATGGGCATGCAGCCGCGGGCTCCTGGACAGGACCCCAGCGCCTCATGCACATCAATTGCCTGAGAGCTGTTGGCAGTGCGCCTGGCCCTGCACCGCTTCCGAGCACTGCTCAGGGGTCAACACGTACTTCTCCGTTCAGACAATACCGCTACAGTGGCGTCGTCAACCACCAGGGTGGTCTACGCTCACGTCGGATGTCGCAGCTCGCCCGCCACCTCCTGCTATGGAGTCAGAAGCACCTGAGGTCCCTTCGTGCTGTGTACATTCCAGGAGACCGGAACCTGGCAGCCGACGAGCTGTCACGGGTCCGCCCTATCTCCGGCGAATGGAGACTCCATCCCCAGACGGTCCAGCTAATCTGGGACCAGTTCGGGGAGGCACAGATGAGACCTGTTCGCCTCTCGGGACTCATCCCACTGCGCCCAGTTTTATTCCCTGTCCGAGGGCACGCTCGGCACAGATGCGCTGGCGCACAGCTGGCCGCGGGGCCCACGCAAATATGCGTTTTCCCCAGTGAGCCTCCTTGCACGGGTGTTGTGCAATATCAAGGAGGACGAGGAACAGGTCTTGCTGGTAGCCCCTTATTGGCCCACCAAGACGTGGTTCTCCGAACTCATGCTCCTCGCGACAGCACCTCCTTGGCCTATTCCTCTGAGACAAGACTTACTCACTCAGGAGACGGGGCACTCTGTGGCACCCTCATCCCGATCTTTGGAGGCTGCACGTGTGGCTCCTGGACGGGACGGAGGCAGGGTTGAGTTCGCTGCCACCTGCGGTGGCGGCAACCATCACTTCCGCTAGGGCATCATCTACCAGACGCCTCTATGCGTTGAAGTGGAACCTCTTTGTCAGCTGGTGCTCTTCTCGTGGAGAAGACCCCCGGATATGGGAAGGGTTGGAGCGTAGGCTGTCGCCCTCCACCCTTAAGGTTTACGTCGCGGCCATTGCCGCTTCTCATGTTGCAGTAGAAGGTAAGTCCATCGGCAAGCACGACCTGGTCATCAGGTTCCTGAGGGAGCGAGGCGACTAAATCCACCTCGCCCTCCCCTCGTTCCCTCTTGGGACCTCGCAGTTGTTCTAAGTGCTCTGCAGAGGCCTCCCTTTGAGCCTTTACAATCAGTAGAGTTAAAGTTTCTGTCTATGAAGACGGCACTCCTGGTTGCATTGGCCTCCATCAAGAGGGTAGGGGACCTGCAGGCATTTCCGTTGACGAAGCGTGGTCCCCTTCCGGGACCAGGTGGTGACCCTGCAAGCGCTGCCCCTGGAGGAGGCAGACCCAGCCTTGGCACTGCTCTGTCCAGTACGTGCTCTCCGCACTTACGTTGATAGAACGCAGTGTTTCAGGTACTCAGAACAGCTCTTTTTCTGTCATGGGGGGAGCCAGAAGGGAAGGGCTCTCTCAAAGCAGCGGCTGTCCCACTGGTTAGTGGACGCCATTGTTTTGTCTTACCAGCAGCAAGGCCGACCGTGCCCCCTTGGTGTGACGGCCCACTCCCTCAGAGTGTGGCTTCCTCTTGGGCTCTAGCGCATGGCGCCTCGCTAACAGACATCTGCAGAGCTGCAGGCTGGGCGACACCTAACACCTTCGCTAGATTTTATAATCTGCGAATTGAGCCGGGTCCTCTCACGTACTCGCTTCTGCCAGTACTGGACCCGGCTTAGTGTCTTCGCTTGCTCGCCATTCCACTCTCCGACTGGATAAGTGCGATATTCCTCAGTTGAGTCTTCCGTGAAGCCCTGAGTCCTCCAGCACTCATGATGCGGGCACCACTGCGTTGCTATGGTGCCGGCTAGGTGCATCCATGTGCACGGTTCCCTGCGGTAACCGTCTCATGTGTATTATCCACTGTAAGCCTCTCTGAGCATGTGTCTTCCCTTGGCAAGCCATCTGCCACCCCTGGAGCTAAGTTCTTGCCACCTGCGGTTGGCGCTCCAGTGATCTCCATGTGTAGTCCCTATGCGGCCACATGTGTTCCCGTAAGTCCTCCTTCGGTAGGCATTGGTAGCATGTTCCACTCGGGATATGCTTCCCAGTGTACCTTGGTATTCCTGTGTAAAAGAAGGAACTCCTGGTTATGACATTATTGTTCAGGAGTCCAGTCTTTCGCAGGGCACTGGAAGACAGCTTGAAGATGGCGTGATGGCACTGACCCCCATTCTCCGTCACTTCTGACGTAACTCGAAGTGACTACGAAAGGGAACGTCTTGGTTACTAGTGTAACCCTCGTTCCCTGAGTAGGGAACGGAGACGTTCACGTCTCCTTGCCACTTCTGCTGTACCGCTGGGTAGACGCCGAGTTCAGTCTTGGCTCCTCAGCGAAGACATACTGCGGTTGCATTTCACTTCCTCCTTTTATACCCACACGGTGGGACGGAGTACGCTATGCAAATTCCGCAGCCCCAAGGCATTTTCATGCCATTGGCTCGTTGTTAAATACTCGAAGAGGATTGGCTTTCTATGCGAAACCCCCATTCTCCGTCACTTCTGACGTAACGTCTCCGTTCCCTACTCAGGGAAGGAGGGTTACACTAGTAAGCCGAGACGTTTGCTTGATTTTATAATTTCCGCAATAATCTGTTAAACGTACTTAATTCTTAGAATAATATAATTTATAATAATAAACACATATTTTTATTTCTTAATAATGAAATGCAATGAGAGAATGAAAGACAATTAACTGTTCAGACATCATCTATGACGTGAAGAGTTTGTAGTCATTAAGAATTCAGTCGCTGCAGAATAACTTTTTCTCATTGATTGAAGACCACTTGAAACCTTAAAGGATGAAGCCTTTCATAAAATTGGTGAAACCTCTTCAAATGATAAGAATCAGAGTCTAATTGCAAGGACTGAGTCGTATATATTCTGTGATGACCTGTTGTGAAAACCTTAACAGAAATATAAATATCTTATTCTTTATCCATGTACCACAATTACAATATAATTTACTGCTTAAAGCAACAGGTGAGGCAGCAAAATGTGTTTAGTTCTCTTATTATACTGGAGGAAGAAAATCCAGAAACAATCTAAAATATAGCTGCAAGCAGCAATTAACAGGGTTAAAGCATTTAAGGCCTTCATGCCAACTATGCTGTTGGGCTCTAGGTGGAACAGAAAGGTCAGGTCTGAAACCATAAAATATCCATGATGGAGAATACGCAAATGGTATAAATCTGTAGTTCCAGTCAAAATAAGTTGTTCTACATATTCTACAGTTTTTAAGTTTCTACTTTGTGCACACAATATTAATCGATAATACAGGCGATTTCCATAGGAAATATATGGTTTTCAAAGCTTTTTAACAGTTACAGTGCCACCTATGGTCCAATCTACATAAAAATTGGCATGCTTGTTAAGGTTTCATTTGGGATTCATAGGCTTTCTAGTGTATTTTTCTACGCCCATTTTGATAATTTTTCATCTAAGAGTCCAGAGATTTGTCCTAGACTGGTTTGGTTCCGTTTTGGGCAAAAAACCTAGGACTAGTTTGCAAAAGTAGGTTTTTAACATATTTGCAAATATTTAATTAACGATTTGATTGACAGCAGTTGTTCTAGAGGTAAACTTGTATGGGAGATCTAACAAATGATATGAATATTATATGATCATAGATTAAAAAGATCATTTACAGGGAATTTATCATTTGAAGTATATGGTTTTAAAGCTTTTTGACAGTTAAAGCGCCATCTATTGTCTGATCCCATGAAATGTTGCATTCTTGTTCAGAATGTTATGTAACATATTCTCAGACCATTTCCATGAAGTTCTTGTTTAGGATTCATAAGCTTTTGATTGTATTTTGCCATGTCCATTTTCTCAAATGGCCCCTTTTATAGCCATCCATACAAAACAAGTTCAACTTTTTTTGTTATTATTGATCTAGAGAGTCCCAGAGAATTGTCCTAGACTGGTTTGGTTTTCGATACAGAAACTTCATTGGCAGATGCGGCAATGTTTTAGAAATACGCCAATGGTATTCATGGCACCTTGGACCAAGACACTGCATACCAATTTTCAGGTCAATCAGACTCGGTCAGTTGGTTATAGCCATTTTAATGTTTTTTTTTTCTTGTTATAGTGCTAGCATGAGGTCAATCATTGCGATTGTTTTACACGTGACCAAAGTTTGAGCCCATACACGTGTACCGAGTTTGGTGAAAAATTCTCAATTCGTTCACGAGTTATAACCATTTTAGTAAAATTGACTGCCTACAACTGTTTTACCGCCCCTTAGCAACCGTGTAATCGAAATTTAAACTTTTTTCAATAATTATTAATATTTAGACTCCAGAGAACATTTCGGCTCTGGTTTGATTCCAATCGGGCAAAAAACCTAGGTCTTGTTCGCAAAAGTAGGTTTTGACAAAATTTAAAATGGCGGATGATTTTCCCAGGCGGAAATGAAATATACGTTTTGTCTGTCTTGAGCCAAGGATTACAGTGATACAAGACTTACACTTGAGTCTAAGATAAATGGTTTAGGAGTTATATGCGATTTCATACTTTTGCTTACTTTTTTTCCCATGTATGTATTTTTTCACGTCTACCAAGAAAAAAAAAAACAAGCGAACCTAATAAGTTGACCTCGGACAAAAATATAATAAAATTTAAAAAGCCAGTTCATGACCCCTTTAATATTTTAGTCCTCCATAGTTCCCCATTTCGTTCTGATCAAACAGTCCTTGTGCATTATTTGGATTAATTATAAAAAATGTGATTAAGTAAAGGCTGTCATGAAAGAATAATATTGTTCGTTATCACAGGTCTGTTCTGTTTTTGATTGAATGTAGACGATTGAAGCGGAATGACCTGCTTATAATAAGTCTGTGACTTCCTTTGTTTGTCTCAGTTTAACCAATCGGCCACAGTGTGTTCAGATCCTGTGATATGGTTTTAGGGACCCTTAATCGTCAGACAGGGTTGTTAAGAAGGAAAGGGTGACCTTAAATTCATTTTAGACCTAAAGGAACCAATCATGGGTGACCTTAAATTCATATGCAGTAGTGTATTTTGTTCGAATCATCTCTAATGAATGTGCCTAGTTGCTTCACTGATCCTCTTTTGAGGCAGTTCTACTCAAGTGCTGATGTAAATATACATCTTAGAGTCAGTTGCCAAGCATTAAAACCTCATTACTGGAATTTGACCTTAAATTGCTCGACTTTAACACAAATCACCTGATTTAAGAAGCTGAAGCAAAATATTACTAAGATCAAATACATGTCAGTCTGACCAAATTCACAGTTTCCTTCTATTGAAGAGATGACGTTTCTCAACTAGAAACAGTTAATGATACTGAAGAATGTTGTCTGTTTTTAAGATCATTTCAAAACCTTTTCTGAGAGTATTTTGCAAGTGGAAAACATGGAAGAAACTAAGAGGATTGGAGAAATCCAATCAAACACATAAAACATAAAATACATTATACTGAATACATAAAACATGTTCCTAATCACTGTGGTAATCCAACACACCCACCTACTGGTCATCAGAGCATAAAATACTTTGCATTTTTCACAGACTAAAGTAATTTTAGTCACTAAGAACATATGATTAACACCACCTTTGGATCTAAAACAGCACTTTTAAAATATATAAATATATTTCACAAATCTTTTAAAGGTCTTACTTTGTAGCTGGTAAATACAGCCGAGCTTCTAGAATGTTAACAGTGGAAACTGTCACTTGTCCAGAAGATTTTGACGTTATGCATATGGGGGGCTCTTTTGCAAATGAGTATGGCTGCATTTCCTGGCAGCTAGTATGAATTGCTTAAATCTGTGCAGATGCTCAGTAAGAACACCACTCACTGTAAGCCAATTCCAAAAAATGTATCACCTTCCTTAATGAATAAAGTGAGCATTCTTCATCCAGCTCATTAATTCAGCATGTCAGAAATATAAGTCATAAAAAACTGAGCAGATACAAGCAGTAGCTACAAGCAAAGAGCCAAGTTTGTGAAACATCACATTAGCCTGTGCTTCTGTCAGGTAAGGCTTCTCTGGGAAGTGTACTCATACAGTGAAATAATTGTGCTTGGCACACTGAAGTCTTGACATTCATATTTGGAACGAGAATGGGCTTTGTCTGAATACATTTCTAAAAGGTAGTGGTCCCCCACAAAGGCTCTAGCTCAAATCTTTTTTGGCTCCAGTTGATACAGCAATTGAGCCAGTCAGAAGTGTCAGGGCCCCCACTGAGGTTATTAACCTTGGCACTTAACCTTATTTCAGAAATACAGTTTCTACTGTCTTTCTTACAAGACTCTGATGGCTTTTCAAAGGAAGCTGACATGATGGGGACAAAGAGCCAGGCCAGAATTTAGGGCCTATATGGATGACAAGTCACTCATTCAAAAACACTTACAGTGTGAATGCACTGTATTCTGACTTTGAACTGTGTGAATAAAATAATCAGCAGGCCACAAAATGGATGGAATTGCAGAAAAGAGAAATTATTTGATTGACTGACTGGCTGGCTGAGTATATGACTGGCTGATTTGCCTGTATATTGTTAACAAAAGATGGTGTGTTGTAAAATAGCCAAGAAGATTCTGCTATATATATATATATATATATGGCACTTAGAGGCTTTTGCTTTTACTATGGCACTTAGAGGCTTTTGCATCTGAACTCTTCATATGTAAAAATAAAAAGTTACTATAAAATATCCAATATGAACAGATAAAAAAGAAACAAAGCTCTTTTAGATCTTATATTTGGCTTTTGAATACAAAAATATTCAATGTATATATAACATTATTTTTGTTTCAAAGACTCACGTACAGCACTGCAGTCTTCACAAACAGGGATGCCCGACTGCTGTAGTGACTTTTTCATTTCCATGGAGAAGTCTTCAAACTCTGGCTTAGTGGACCTAAGCAATGTTACAGTGTTGAGGAAGCTATAGGCAGCCTTGGCCTCGTTGTCAAATTTGTCCCCTCTCCTCCAGGATCCATCCCCTGTGAAATAATGTTGTGTTTTTATTGTAATAAATTCATGCTCACATGAACATATTGCAAGATTTGCTATAGAAAAGTATGTCTCTCAGGATAAGAGGCATTATACAAGCGTGTTTTGCCTGTGTCTACTGATAAAACCTCAATGACAATGTGTAAAATACACACCCGGTTACCTTTTCTGCAACAATGGGGCTTTTAGATATAAACAGGAACATCGATAGAACATTCCTGGACCTGCACACCAGACAATATCCAGGCGCTTTTGTGTTGAGCTAAATATCTATTGAATGTAATCTCTATGAAGCAGAAGACCTGCAGATAGCTTCAATGTGCTACAGGGTCATATGACCATCTTGTCTGACTTTGGCTCATCTTGGGAATAGAGATAAGCTCTGTAATCACTGTAATCTGCACAACAACCATGAATACAGCTTTACCATAGGAAGAGGAGTTGAAGAGCTCAATGTTGAAGAAGATGTGGCTGTCGCTGGTTAATTTTCGTCTATGAAATGCCAGCATGAGTTCTTGTATTTTGTCCGCCTTGGCACACATAATCACCGCTGCAAAACAACAAGGAACAGAGTGTTATTTGCCATTCAAAAAAAAACAACAACTTTAAGCTACCATCGCTACCTGGGTAATTTCAAAAGGCATTTATGTCTAAGTTGGGGAGCCAATGAAATAATAAACAAAATAAAATAACGCGACAATGATTTTTATTGCGTTCGGTTCTCGCACAAGTCTTCCAATGATAACGACGGTACACAGACCTGAGACACTCAAAAGTGTTCCCTGCCTAATTCAGCATGAAACATTCAAAACGAACGACTCTTCTGAGCATGTTCTTTTTGCTAATTATAAAACAGAGCATGACGGGTAAAGTCCGATTCCAAGCAAAAGACTGGTTCTTTTTAATGAATCACAATTTATGACTGGTTTCTCAATGAATCTGACTCACATACTGAACCACAAGTCATTGATATTGTCATTTACAACTCCAAAAACTTGGAGACCTAAATCAGTTACTGACTGGTTGTTAATATGATAATACTGTATGCACCAGAACTGGAATCATCATTTTCTTTTACCATTTTTATTTATGGCAGAGAAAATAAAACACTGTGTCCTCATAAGAGTTTCATTTCAGAACACATTCAGAACACATTCAGTGCTGTTCATTTAAGATTAATTATGACCTTTTGCTACTGGCCAGGTTTACCAAGAACATGTGGCATTGATTCAATTAAGTAAGCACAAGCCTTTAAGTATCATAGAATAGCTTATATTTTGAACTGGTCTTACAGAAACACAGCCTCGGGTATGAAATATATTCCCATGAAGCAAGGAGGTCAAAAATAAATAAACAAACAAGCAAGCAAACAGAAAAAAATTATAATAATAATATTCGCAAAGTGTCCCATAAATAGGAAGATTCAGGAGGATTGGAACTTTCCCTACAGCTCAGTCAGTGTAATGCGCTGCTTGAAATATCCTCAGCTGAGTGGGACAAACTTCACCTCAGTATTCCTGCACTATAGCACCCTTTAATTACAGAGCGCACAGCACACTACAGGCCCTGTGTTGGCTTTCCAGCGATTCCATGGGGTACAGCTCCAGCCAGCAATATTTCAAAAATCTGGATTTTTCCACTGACACTAGTTACAAATGAGCTGAGGAATGCAAAGGGGCAACACATGGCACACTTACCGTTGGTTGTGCCACATTTAATGCACCTGGGGGTCTATGTAGACGGCATGGAGTGAACAAGCACATGGAAATAATATCGCTTTCCAAACTTATGCTATATGGCAACATAGTATAAGGGTTTACTGTCTTGCCCCTCTGTCCAACTTTGGCAGCATGGCACATAATGCAAAATCAGCAGGGCTATAATGACATATTTCTAGCTTCAGTAAATTCACTCCCTAAAGACCACTCAGCCAGTTTGTGCTTCTGTGCTCATGTCATTCAATGTCAAAACATTGCAACACCAGATTTCATCCTCATTGAAATGTTATCTTCTGACATTTAGCATCGATAAGGAGATCTGACAAAATATATATTCATTTATATATATTTATCTATATAAGTATACTTACTGCCACACAAATTTAGTATAATTCAAGTGTTTTAATGATTAGTTAAATAGAAGTGTGCTATTTTGAAACAACTACTGTAATTTTGTAAAAGTATATTTTAGTTGTAATTAAAATATACTTTTTATTAATGTAATTTTGTGTGCTAAATTGGAACAACTTCAAGTGTACTTTAAGTATATACCTGTGTAGGGACTAATTACGCTTGATTAGAGATATTAAAGTGATATTACTTTTATGCATGTGTAGGGACTAATCATACTCAAATAGTGATATTAAAGTGTACTTTAGTCATTGGACTAGGGCTGTCACGATGTTAGATTTTTGACACCTTCCATTGAGGAAGCAGAGGCTGAGGGCTCAGAGGTGGAGCTCGATCCATCACCCTAGCTGAAGTCACCGAAGTAGTGCAAGAAACTCCTTGGTGGCAAGGCACCGGGGGTGGATGAGATCGGCCCTGAATACCTCAAGTCTCTGGATGGTGCTGGGGCTGTCTTGGCTGACACATCTCTGCTGCATGGCATGAGCAGTCGGGGACAATGCCTCTGGGATGGCAGAGCGGGGTTTGTGCCAGGGGGATCACACTTCTCAGCGTCCCTGGGAAAGTCTATGCCAAGGTACTGGAGAGGAGTATACGGTCGATAGTGTAGCTGTAGATTCAGGAGGAACAGCCTTCCAACAGGCTGTGGAACATTGGACCAGCTCTATGCCCTCTACAGGGTGCTGGGGGGTTCATGGAAGTTTGCCCAACCAATCCACATGTGCACATGTGCTTTGTGGATCTGGAATAGGGATTCAAC
Source organism: Hybognathus amarus (assembly GCA_030378365.1). NCBI lineage: Eukaryota > Metazoa > Chordata > Actinopteri > Cypriniformes > Leuciscidae > Hybognathus > Hybognathus amarus. Next base: position 681,786 of record JAQIUQ010000522.1, read on the forward strand.
AAATGTCTTGTCCCTCACAGCGGCCTGTGGAGGTGCTCCGGGAGTATGGGGCCCAGAGTTATTTGCTAAGGGCTGTCCGGTTCCTGAATAACCAAAGCAGGAGTTTGGTTCGCATTGTTGGCAGTAAGTCAGACTTCTTCCCGGTGCATGTTGGATTCCGGCAGGGCTGCCCTTTGTCGTCATTTGTTTGTCTCCTTTGTGGACATAATTTCTAGGCGAAGCTAGGGGCCAGAGGGTGTCAGATTTGGGGACCATACGATTTCCGTCTCTGCTCTTTGTGGATGATGTTGTCGTGTTGGCCCCTTCAGGCCAGGACCTTCAGCATGCACTGAGAAGGTTTGCAGCCGAATGTGAAGCGGCTGGGATGAAAATCAGAGGCCATGGTCCTCAGTCGGAAAAGGGTGGCTTGCTCACTTCAGGTTAGTGGAGAGTTCCTGCCTCAAGTGGAGGAGTTTAAGTATCTTGGGGTTTTGTTCACGAGTGAGGGAAGGATGGAATGGGAGATCGACAGACGGATTGGTGCAGCTTCTGCAGTAAGGCGGTCAATGTTCCGGTCTGTCATGGTGAAGAAGGAGCTGAGCCACAAGGTGAAGCTCTCAGATTTAACTGTCAATCTACGTTTCTACTCTCACCTATGGTCACGAGCTTTGGGTCATGACCGAAAGGAGAACATCCCGGATACCGCGCGGCCAAAATGAGCTTTCTCCACAGGGTGGCTGGACAATCCCTTAAAAATAGGGTGAGAAGCTCGATCACTCGGGAGGAGCTCAGTGTAGAGCCGCTGCTCCTCCACATCGAGAGGGGTCAGCTGAGATGGCTCAGGTATCTGTTCCAGATGTCTCCTGGATGCCTTCCCGGGAGGGTGTTCTGGGCACGTCCCACTGGGTAAAGACCCTGGGGAGGACCTAAGACACGATGGAGGGACTATGTCTTCGGCTAGCCTGGGAACGCCTCTGTGTCCCTCCGGAAGAGCTGGAGGAAGTGTCTAGGGAGAGGGAAGTCTGGGCATCTCTGCTTAGACTGCTGCCCCGAACCCGGCCCCGAATAAGCAGAAGATGGGTGGGTGGATGGATGGATGATAGATGGATGGAAGTGTACTTTATTTGTGTTACAAGTACATTGCAAATTCATTACGAGTGTCTTCGAAACATAAAAGCAATATAGCATGAGTGTCTATATATATATATATATATATCTTTGTTTTATTCTTGGCATTTTTGCCTTTCATTAGGATAGGACAGGAAGTGAGGTGGGAAAGAGAGAGTGGGGATATAGAAAGGTCTGCAAGCCGGAACTGGAACATGTCGGCGCACTTGCCCACAAGGCTATCGTGTATATTTGAGTAAAAAATATATGTTCAGTAATACTTTTGGCTTATTCCAAATACTACAAATTGCTCACTTTGTCTTTAATAACAAATGTGCATTAAGGGGTTAGTTCCCCCAAAAATGAAAATTATGTCATTAAAAACTATGACTTTATTAAACATTGCATTATCTTCCGGTTCTGTTGTCAATCCCCTTCTGTGACGCTGATGACGTAAGACGCTGCTGACGTGTAATCCGGTGTGTCTGTGTATTTGGGTTCAAATAAATATGGCTGGGCAAAAAATTGCAAGTCTTCCTCCGTGTCAAAATCCTTAGACATGTTTACTAAAATTGTTTTGTTTACAGCGCATCTCCCTCAGGCTGTAAGCGTCTTATGTCATCAGTGTCACTGAACATGGCTTGACAATAAAACCAAAGAGAATACAATGTTTAATAAAGTCAGAGATTTTGTTATTTTTGGACCAAAATGTATTTTCAATGCTTCAAAACATTCTAACTAACCCATTGATGTCACATGGACTATTTTGGTGATGTCTGTATTTCCTTTCTGGACATTTACATTTTCAATGGAGGGACACGAAACTCTCAGACTAAATCTAAAATATTTTTAAACTGTGATGGTCTTACGGGTTTGGGACGACATGAAGGTGAGTCATTAATAACATAATTTTAATTTTGGGTGAACTAACCCTTTAATAACAATCAATACTTAGCTATGCTTTGTAAAAAAATACTATTGTTGTATACTATAATGTATTTTGAAAGGATACTTTCAATGCATTGTCATAATGATACTTTCCAGCACATAGTCAAAATATTCCTAAAATGTATTTTAATAAAGTGCAAATAAAGACACTTTTAAAAAATAAACTGAATTTTCACTTCAAATATATTTTTTTCTAAAATATATGGTACAATTATTTTAAAGTGTCTTAAAATTTGTATTGTGAAAACAGGTAAAACCAAACCATGATGCTAAAATACTTTAAATATATTTAAAGATAAATGTTAGTATATTTGCAATGTACTATTGAATAAAAGTGAATATATTTCAAATACAATACAGAATTTTTTATTTTAACTAGGGATACGTTATTTATAATAGGGATTACATCTACATCTTTTATATGTTAGACATTCAACAGCTAGGTGTCGTTACCGTGTCCAAACACTCTATCAGATCCCAAAAGCAAACAAAAATGTGCTAATATAAACTCATGGTGTGCTGTGATAGCACCAAAAAAAAATCCTAATCCTAATATTTATCTCGATACCAAAATCTCATATGGCCCGCGATTCATCTTTACGAATCATTAAAATAATGGTGTTCGGGACACATGTGAGCCCAGAGACTGTATTGTATACCTTGTGTTTTTAAAAGCTTAGCTAAAACCAGTAGAGACTTGGACCCGAAAACTGTATTTCTTATGTCATCACTTAACAAGCAGATTGTTACCAATGTTGACATCACTCATCTTTCAATTATACCCGATTTTTATTTTTTTTTAATCAGCGCTCATGTGCAGGCTGGGCCGTATGATTAAAGTTATCTGTATTTTATTACATTTACCTCAGCTGTGCCAACAGACACACCACAGCCTCGTGCAACAGGTTCAAAACTGCATAGCGAAGACTGACAGCAACAAAAACAAGGGCATTGCAATGGCCAATGAATCAAATCAGGCGTCACTGGCGCTGGAGAATATCCCAATGACGTCCTTTAAAGATGACTGCAGGCAAACAAAAAAATTTTGGCAACATGTACTGGATTGTTATTATGAGAAACTGTGTGAAAGAGTAGATACTGATGAATGCTGTTATTATAAGCAGCCACATAAATCAACTTGCTTATGCTTGTGTCACTGACCACTGAAGTCTGCCTTTTGTCTGCACACAGTTGCAGTCTGCATTTTGAAGTTAAAATGATATTTAACACAAAAGAAAAGAAAAGCAAGTCATCAGTAGTGACAAGTAGTTAAAATATGTACAAACTCATAATTTAATTTATTATGTTGACACCCAGATACATTTAGGCATATTTGCCATCTGTGCTGTATCAGTACTTGCAACTACAGTACTTACACCACTGCAGCCTTTCATGAGCAAACAATGAAGCATCTACCATGCCTGGAATACTAATTTCAATGCCAGCAATCAACCTCATGGAACAGGCTGCATCATTTAGCATTCAAATATATGCTAATTTATACAGTGGCTCAGAAATTGATGGTAATATAAACACAAACGTTAATGCTTAAAGGGTTATAGCCAACTATATAAATACATTTTAAAAAAATATGTGATGTTCCCTTCTTGAAACAGACCAATTCTGGTAGATTGTATTTTGGAAAATATTTATATATCCATATCCTGCCATACTGCTTGTTTAATGTAAATTGAATGTACAAAATGGCAGCATTTCTCATACAATACTTGTACTTTTGCAGAGAAATGATACCTTGGAGTGTATTCTCTGACTTTAATTGTGCAGTTCAATTTTATCCTAAAGGAGACCCTTGAAACAGATGTCAAATGTTGCCCTGAGTATTTGGGTGGTGGCTTGAAAAATGCATCCCATCACTGAGATTCCACATTCAAATCTCTGCATGGCCTGTGATGGACAGATCAAAGGAAGTGTATGTCATTATACGTGGAGCATTCCATAGCTGCTGTGAGGGATCGCAACATGTTGAGGACCTCTGCAGTGAACTGGTAGAAAAAGGAAAGAATTATAAAAGGCCTCAAGAGCTGTTACCCTGTCATTGTTAGTGTCAAAACAGCCCCAAGACAGCATTAACCTCTTACCCCGTTTCAGTCATTCCATACTGACATTTTCAGAATTGGTGGAACATTCCTTTAATTACAAGCATTTACGCAATATGCAATATTAGTTTAAGAAATGTAAGATGTTAATTTCAATGCACAGGACTGTCTTGGGAAAGAAAGTGAGACAGGGCCCTTGTATTGAGGTATATATGTGTATATTTTCTAAAATCGACAACATCCTTGCTAGGAATGTGAGAAATCCACTGTTTATGAAACAGGATCAGTAAGGAGGTGCACAGTCAGACTTTCTTTGAAACGCCACAGATTTGGGGCAGATGGATAGGATGTTTGAAAGAAGGATAACTGCATACAGTTCATAGTATTCACAGCAGGCATATCTTTTAGTGCCATAATGTATCCAACACGAATAGTAGCAGAGTGAGCTCTAGGGAGGGTGTATTGAGAAACAGTCAGACAGCAGACAGCGCATGACGTTACCCACCATGAGAAAAGCTGTTAAAAAAATGCTTGAGGATGTCTAAGGGAGTGCTAAAGCCTACAATTGCTCCCCGAAATTCCTAGAGCTCTTGCTCAGTGTTGACCGCCTGTCAAAATTCCTGATCATTTTTTCCACAGGCTTTCTTATGGACCACAACTGACCTCTTACCTATCTTTATAGACGGGGAGCTTGAGGAGATCGGGAATGGATCAAAACAGCCCTAGTTAGGGAAATATCTGAATTTGATACATTTGTGTATGTTTCTATATTACTCTTTTCTATATTTCTATATTGGTCTGTTGTGACATGCTCCAGTTTGAGATTGCTGTTAGGATTACTAATGTATTATCATTAGGTATTATACAACACTTCCGGAAAAACTATGTTCCAGTTTAAACTAAAAGAGACTTAATATCATATGGAAATGTGCTGACCAAGCGCAATACTTTGCAAATTCACCCTTTTGACCTGTGAATAGAAGTGAGTCACAACATGCAGTCTTTTCTAGGCTATTTGGGATCAATGTGGATTACTACCACTTGTGGGGTAGTCTAATAGTTAAGATCTAGTCTAGTGATTGAAAGTTGTCTATGCTGCAAGTCTCTTCAGAGACCTTCACCTGTTTAGAGTAATTAAAAAGTGTCAGGCTCAAACCTAGCAAGTTGCCACCCATTCCACTTGTGAACATTATCCCCTTCTGGCAAGAAACTTCTCCAGGGGATTGTACTTTTAACAAATCTATGTAAGACACTTTTGGCATCTATGGCAGGCCATTTTATTCCTTAAAACTGTTAATCAGTAGTACTTTTAAAGGCGGAGTACACTATTGGTATAGAAGAAAACAAAACTAAAAACGTGCAACTTGTTACACGGTTATTGCATAATAAGTAGGCTAATAGTGACTATTACATACATACTAGTGTCAGTAAGTATTAAGATAAAAAATAGGCTACTTGTAGGCTAGCAAATGAAAAAGTGTAGATATCAATTATTCTTGAGGAATAAATGTTAAAACGGCTTGCGTACAGCATTTAGTGGGGTGTAATTGAGGAGTGAACGAGTACCTTCGCTCCCGTAGATGGACGTGATGATCCCATCGGTGTCTACTCTCTCCTCGTCCGAGTTCAACACAGCGAGATCTGTGACAATGTTGTACTCTGAAAGCACTGTAAAAACACCCTCCATCGTAAAGTAACAGTTTCTCTCCTCTTTATCATCTTCGTAAATCAAATATACCGTTCTCCAAGTGAACTTGTTGGATATCGCCTGAAACGTCTCAGCCATTTTCAGGTAATTTGGTGCGATTCGTGTGAGATGCGAGTACTCTCTGCTTTTCTCCCTGAAGCCGGTGGCCAGAGCACCTGCTGAGATCACCGGGATGTTCCAGTGGCCTGCAACTCTCGTCACCGGCGCGGCGGCGTAGTCGCACACCGGACCGAGGACCAAGTCGGGACGCTCTTCTCTCTGCTTGTCCACGAGCGCGAAGAGAGCCTCCTCCCCGCACCCGGAGTTCTCATAGCGCACATTGAATTTCAAGCCTGCAAATTTTTCTGATCTCTCGAGGGTTTTTCTCGCGTACTCAATAGCAGGAGAAACTCTCTGGGTAGAGAACAAGTATGTGTTGTTGCGAGGCAACACGACCATCACGTCGATGTTGTCATTCAGTGCACTTGTCCTGCCAGGCATCATGAGTACTACCCAAATGGACAGACATAGTGATATGAAACATGACATCTTTGACACCAATGAACGAATAACTTTGTTTTCTTTTTTTGCAAAGAGCCTACGCTTTTTAAGTTTTTTTTTTGTTTGCCAAGTAGATTGCTATATAAATTAAGATGTATCCTTAATTGAACTTAAGTATGGCAAAGTCCCACTCTTTCTGTTTATAAGTGAATTATGTCTCTTCTGCAAGTCTCTCCAGAGCCCCTCTTTCTTCCCCTGTTTGGAGTCTTCTTGGAGTCTCTGTCTAACTCTCCGCTTGCCTGTGTAATTACTCTTGTTAGGATGTGTGAAGTGTGCGGCTCGGCTGGTCACCACACACGCTGCAGTCTAGCAGGAATTTTCAAGCATCCCTTCATTATTATTCCTGCGTCATCGCTGTGCAGCCCGCCCTCTCCCTCTTAAAGCTACAGTGTCGCAATTCATGACAGCCCACAACTTCAGTCTGGATTAAATGATCAAGGTATAGTGTTCGCACATTACAATTACAATTTCTTTATTGATTTACATTTATATTATATACATTTATATTATATTTATAGGCTATATATATAAAGATATGTCAGTGCAAGTTATTTTCAGTTAAAACTCTTCAATAGGCTACGGCATTTTAGTTTAGCACTAGGCTTAAAGGGCTAGTTCACCCAAAAATGAAAATTAAGTCATTAAATACTCAACCCCATGCTGTACCAACCCCGTAAGAGCTTCGTTCATCTTCGGAACACAAAAGAAAGATATTTTTTTATTACATCTGAGAGCTGTATCACTACCACACAGGCTGCCTAAGGGAATGAAACTTGACGGCCCAGAAAGTCAATGAAGAAAATGTTTAAATATTCCATGTGACTACAGTGGCTCAACTATAAGTTTATCAAGCGACGCAAATACTTTTTGTGCGAAAAAACAAACAAAAATAAAGACTTTATTCAACTATTCCTTTTCTTGCTTGTAGGCCTGAAACGAGACTTTAAAAGATTTCCACGACGCATGCACGTGTTTGTTTTTTTTTCGCACAAATTCTCGTTGCTTGATAAACTTATAGTTGAGCCACTTTTGTCGCATGGAATATTTAAACATTTTCTTCATTGACTCTCTGGGCCGTCAAGTTTCATTCCCTTAGGCAGCCAGTGATCCAGCTCTCAAATTTAATCAAAAATATTTTCATTTGTGTTCCGAAGATGAAGAAAGGTCTTACGGGGTTGGTACAGCATGGGGTTGAGTAATTAATGACTTCATTTTCATTTTTGGGTGAACTAACCCTTTAAACCTGGTCTGTGAAACAGGGGGAATACGTTTAATAATAATTGATGGGCTCCCCTTTTTTAGTCCCAGTTAGAAATCTAACAGTAGCAGTGTGCACCAGTTTTCAATCAAGTGCTTATTGCGTAGCCTGCATAAAATAATCTAGTAATTACTGTTGTATTATAGTGCAATGGCATAAATCCAAAATCATACTTCATTAAGGATGCAACATGTTTGAGCTGAAGCAGAAGTCAGCAGTTGGTAATCAGTCTTTGGTGTTTTGAAAAATACCTGTACACAAGAAAGACAGCAAGAACACAAGCAAGATGACCCGCTTGTCATTTAAAATGTTCTTAATACAAACTTCTGACCAAAAGAGATTTACAAACTAATTTAAAGAATTAAAATCGTGAAGTCATAATAAACATTAAATTCTCAATCAATAATATTCTTATCTCATGTTTTATATGACATGTCAGATTTTTGATAGCCTACAGTTCTCTGTCTGGAGTCTGGACTGGTTAAGCACTATTATAGCGACATCTAGTGGTAGAATTAGAGCAACACATCACAAATTTGACTAAATAATAAGCAGTTTTTTGAAAATGGATGGGTTAGGAATACAATATGTATGTATAGCATAATGTATACTTATATTATACTATACTATAATATTGCTCTGTATAACCATATTTGTTCAATACTTGATGTAATAGTAATGCAACAAATGTATACATTTAATGGTAAGACTCAGAGAACGAGCAAGCACATTTCAGAATAAGAAGGCCTTATAGCAGGACAGATTTAGCGGCAGATTAAACATGACTCAGCCAAACTATCTAGATGAAATTATTTTTATTCACGTCACTGCTAAATGGTGCGCTAAGTCTGTGGCTTCAGTCAACGAGACTGTTCTGAATCCCAGCTCCTATGATTGCCCCCATAGGTTTTACATTTTGGCTGAATAAACCAAATGGATATAAAGATAACAGCAGCTAAAAGATCCATTCAGAGAACTGCAGTGAAGTACGTCCCTGTAATTAGCTAATGGCCAAAGTACAACGACAGTCTTGGCAGACCTAGTACTCCTACATAAATAAGACTCCGTTTCCTGAGATGCAATATGCTGAGAGTGTCTTTTATTCTGTGGTCCTGGGTGTAGTTCTCCCATGGGATTGCTATGGTTACTGAATCACAAAATTGTTCCAAAAATGCTCCATAGCCATTAAAACTTTTATGTTTGTTCTGTATTTTTGCATTTACATGCTGCTTGTGCAAGTCATGTTGTCATTCTAAAGTCTTACATGTTTATATTTTTATCTCTTTTTGTCCCTAAGAAAATGTATTAATTTTTCTGTAATTCTTGGAATAGACCCATGCTTGTTTTGAGTTTTGATAATCTAATCGGTGAGTTTATGACTCTCTTAAATGTATTAAAGTGCTCACGTAATTGAAGCCATCTGTCAGTGCGAGTAAAAGGACTGTGTTCTGCATTAATCCTGATTATGCTAGATTAATGTGTCCAGCTCAAGGCCAGCAAAGTCATGGTTTCCAATAGCCAACATAGGCCTATGTCATGCATGAAGTGCCACCTCATTCCTCATATTCTAGAGGTAACTGTAAAGTTTGAGTGGATGGGTTGCTGTTTTCTCACACTTCCTTTTAATTTGTTAATGTTGTTGAACCATGTAGCAACAGCAAACTTCATTTGCGTCATTAATTTCCAGTGGTGTAAAACCTTGTTTGTCACTTGCTTTCTATAGGCAATAAAGCCTCTTATTGAACGTTGAAAGTTTTCAACTGCTACTTTATTTTAGACAAAAAGAACCTGAATAAATAAAACATTATTGAAAAGTATTTCAATTCCTTAAATGTAAGGTTATCTGTAAACAGACACTGTATGTAAGTGTAGGGCTAATTGCTCTGTTGTTAAATTAGTTCAGTATAAAATAATTTACTTGGACTCTCACCATTAGTTAATTTGCAAGCAAACACTCAGAAAGTTCATTATGACACTAAAAAAAAAAAACCGTTAAAGGGACACCAGGCAAGAATGCTGTTTTTGTCAAACAGCGACCCCTAGAGTAACTGTGGAGTACTTGTTTTTAACGTTACTGTCGTAAATACCACTCACGGAGGGCATGGCGTGTTACATAGTATACAATAGTACTTTGTATTTAATTTGTCGTTTAATGAGATCTAATATATGTTGTTAGTGGTGAGAATTTTCACGTCGTGATTAAATACATCTCCCCATGAACTTTAATGGTCCAGAGGAAGAACTTTTGCCATTTGTGACACAGGTTCTGGATTCCAATCCCTAATGTTACTAATAGTATAGTTTATTTTCCTCATCAACACCAATTGTTTATTAGTGGCTGTATTTCAAGCAGGGACATGTTTTTTGTGCATTGGAAACAACGAACGACACGGCACAGTCGCAACGAAACGATAAACTTTATTTTTAATGACGTTCCAGCTGATGAGGTAAAACATTGTCCGTCTGTTCACTTCATTTCACTGAGGATTGTATTGTAAACAAGACTGGATTTGCAGACCGAGTAAGAGTAAAGAACGGTGCTGTGCCTTCTATATTGGATCTGACAGGAATTGTGCAACACACAGACTCTGGGTCAAACATGTATGGGCGAATCTTTCTGGTTGCCATTTTAAAACATTGAACGTTTTCAAAACAATTTCCCCCAAGTGCACCAACGGGTGAGTTGAAACTCATTATAATATACAATACTGTTATCCACTCACAGCAGTGGGCGTTTACTTCCAAGTCTTCAGTGAGAGACGGCCATAAAAACCTAGCGTTTTTCAGCTAGGCTCAAAACTAGGGTAGAAAATAGCCTATTACTTATTCATTTTGATGTTTTTGAATTTTGTTGTTTCATTTGTTCCATTTGCTGCTATAGGAGAGGAAGAATTTTGCAAACTCGTTAATCCATCTAAATCAACAACTTGTATGCTAGACCCTATACCGACTAAACTACTGAAAGAGATGCTTCCAAAGGTCATAGATCTTCTTAATATCATTAATTCGTCTTTGTCGCTAGGATACGTACTAAAAACCTTGAAGCTAGCTATGATAAAACCACTTGTTAAATAAACGCAACTTGATCCTACAAAATTACTTAATTACAGGCCAATCTCAAATCTGCCTTTTCTGTCAAAGATACTGGAAAAAGCAGTATCCTCACAACTGTGTTCCTTTCTTGAAAGAAATGATATCTGCATGGATTTTCAATCAGGATTTAGACCACATCATAGTACCGAGACAGCCCTCATTAGAGTCACAAATGATTTGCTCTTATTATCCGATCGTGGTTGTATCTCCCTATTAGTGTTACTCTTCTTAGTGCTCTTCTTAGATCTTAGTGCTGCATTTGGCACAATTGACCACAACATTCTTTTAAATAGACTAGAAAACTATGTTGGCATTTGTGGAACTGCATTAGCATGGTTTAAATCATACTTATCTGAGCGTTATCAGTTTGTAGCAGTAAATGAAGAGATTTCTCATCGAAGTACAGTATGGCGTACCACAAGGCTCAGTACTAGGACCGATGCTATTCACTCTGTACATGCTACCATTAGGAGATATCATTACTAGGAAACATGGAATTAGCTTTCTCTGCCAAGCTGATGATACTGTAAATGTTGTAATGCTGTAAATTTCTTCAAAACCTATCGAAACTTACCAACTCACAAAATGAACGGAATGCATAGCTAATATAAAAAATTAGATGACTAGTAATTTCCTACTACTAAATTCTGAAAAAAACAGAGATTCAAATTATTGGACAAAAAACTTCCACACGTAACAGCCTAGAACATTCTCTAACATTTTGAAAGTCATGTGTCTAGTAGATTTGAAATGTGAATGTTTTGAAAGATTTCCAGATTAAAGTGGGTCGTGGTTCGAATTGTTGTGACTGTTTTCCCAAGATGGCACCTGTCTGTACACAAAGTGCACTGTCTTTATGAAGTATCTTCTTATAAAACGGTCTGTACACTTACAAAGTTCTCAATGCTTCGTTTTGCATGTATGGACCCTAATTATGTTACTGTGTTAGTGTGGGGCTATTTTGAGCCTTGTTAGTGGTATAAACTAGGGATTTCTTTTTACTTAGTAAATGCTCCATTACTAGAGTTATACACTAAACAGTTTTTTGAGAGTTGCAGTAAAGTAAGATATTTGAATAAGTTGAAGAAACAATTTATGATTTGCACATACACACGAACAGACACACACTCTCTCTGTCTGTCTGTCTCTCTCTCTCTCTATCACACACACACACACACACACACACACACACACACACACACACACACACACACACACACACACACACACACACACACACACACACACACTCCCTCACACATATAGTCCAATCAATTTAAGCCAACATGGGGGTCAACCTTGAAAAAATTGCAACAGAAGCAAACTCAACAGATTTTGTATCCTCAATATGTCCTGAGTAAGGGGGGGAAGCCCCGAAGAATCCCATTAGGGTAAAGTTTAGAAAAAGACCCAAATATAGGCTATCCCATTCATACGCATATTCATTCTTTTTCTCTCTATTTTTTAAGCGGAAAGTTAATTTTCAAATTTATTTATAGTGTCTATAAACCACTATATATTAATGCATAATTAAAATTTTTACCCTTTTCACGTGAGAAAAAGAATGAATATGCGTATAAATGGGATAAATTTGGGTCTTTTTCTAAACTTTCCCCTAATGGGATTCTTTGGGGCTTTTTTTTCTAACTCAGGACATATTGGGGATACAAAATCAGTTGAGTTTGCTTCTGTTGCAATTTGTTCAACCTTTTTTTTCATAAAATGACTGGACTAATACCCTCTCTCTCACACACACACAGAATGCAGCCACTGAATAAAATGAATGCAGCCACCTGTAAAAACAATTGCAAAGAAGCTTTTCAAGGTGTTTGCATCAGTAATTTCCAAAAATTAAATTCGGACAACATTGTGTATGTGGGAGGGGAAAATGTTGAGACTAAAGAAATGTAGCCTAACATTTATGCTCTGATTTTCTTTAACAAAATTAGATTTTCACAAAAGTCAAACCGAGGTCAGATACTGTAGAATTTGTTCAGATAAAAATCTGTTGTGCATTTGTTATGCATGTCTTTTGAGAATTTCTGAACCTGCTTTACAGTTTTTACATATTTTGAGCCATGCATTCTTTTGCATGCACATTCATGACATAAATTCTGAATATATTCATGATACGTAATAAGTGATTCAGCTACACTGCTGTAATTTTGCTTCTATTTTGTCCTCTCAATCAGTCTCGATTTTTTTCTGTTAAGCCAGCCAATGTATTAGTGTTATTGAATTCACTCAGTTGCTATCTTAGAGCTGATGCAAAGCACAAACACTTTCATGTTTTCATTAGCTAAAGTGTTTCATAGGATGCGAGTGCCATGAAAAATAATCTGACATCAAGTTTTATGCAAGTCATTTTATAGCTGGAATTGGATCATGAAAAATGTCATGATAATAAATAGTATTACTGGCATTGTGGAGCACTACATTCATCCGTTTTTTTAAATTTAGCATTTGTTTCTTAATAAAGTATAAGGAACATAGTTAGTATTGTTTTGACGTATTTACCGATAATGAACAGCAGATGGCGATGTTAAACAATTTTTTTTTCACAACATTAACGGGCATCATTTATGTTTATTTTGTGAATTTTAATCCACTTAGAAGTTTATCTCACAGTGTTGGAACAGATCTTATGTTTACATAAACTTGGCAAACCTCAGTTTGATAGTCTAGGTTTTGCATTAGATAAAGTTAATTAAAGTTAATTGCATTAGTTGTTTGGCATGTGTCCCAAATAATGTATATTCTTTTTATAAGTTATAATAGAAACGTCTCACTTTTGTTCTAAGATATGCAAACGTTATAATTTATTAATTCTGTAAAGTGTGTGATTTCAATCCTGTCATTAAGAAATTTCTGTGAGCACAGTTCACTGTGTCAAACATATTAACCATCATTCTAGCCTAATCAGTGTCAGTTCAAGACCTTATCCGTGCATTAACTTGAATGGATTGTAAGCGTAAATGATTATCAATTTTGCTCAACATTTTGAGGGCATAAAGCAACACATGATTCGTGCAGTCATCATTGCAGAGTTATTGGGGTCAAAAGATAATGGGATATTTCATCATAATCAGAGAGCAGTGGGGCTCATGGGAGAAATTACCTGCTGTTCATGCTATCTGGACTTATTCAGACATCAAATGTATGACAGTCAAACATTGTTAATCTCTCTCTCTCTCTCTCTCTCTCTGTGTCTGTCTTACAGCCATTCAGAGGATGCTGCAAAGGCTTTGGTTTCATTACCACAAAATTGTTTAAACCTCAAAAGTGTGGTAATGACTAATGTAGGCCTACTTTTCTGAAATTATATGGAATTCAATTGTAAGTCTGTTTATCGGTTCATATAATTACAAATCTTGGATAATTGCAGGGCGAATGGCAATTATATGTTCTGCAGTCAGAAGGGTGCATTTACAGAAGACTAACACTCGATATTTATCAGCACTATTTAAGTCTGTCTAGATGCTGGTGTAATGCAACCGATTGACTTTTATTCTGTATGAATGATGAATAAACTTTGGCTGCATTTTACATTAATGATAAAACAGTTGCATCTAATTCACTGCCTAAAGTGCACATTTTTTAAATCAGGGATTTTAGTAGCTATATTCAGTGACCTCTTATGTCATTGCCTTGTTAATAATAGATGAAGCATGTGTGTGTGTGTGTGTGTGTGTGTGTGTGTGTGTGAAATACGTTTAGGCAGCTATCAACAAACGTGAAGTATTTGACCAATTTCCAACAACAGTCTTTCGCTACTCTTGTTCAGAAACACATAAATAGTAGCTGTGTAGAAATGTATGCGCGCCTATGTTTTGAAGAACATCTTGTGAGTGAGCTCATACTATAATTATGTTATACTTTATCATTTGCGTTTTAAAGCTAAAACCATCTTCGACCTTTGAATAGCTCTTTCTACTTATTCTACAGTTCCAGCTCTCGAAGTCGGAGCATTCGTGTTCATTATAAACTGTTAAAGCGTTCAATTAGTTGCAAATGAAGTTGAAAGTGTGGTATTTGAAGAAAGCGCGCGCAGGAAGCTGCTCAGCTGTATTTCAGTTGGCTGAGTGCAGACCCTGCCCTGATTGCCTTATATCCATGTCTATTGACGTGTAGAGAGCAGATGGAGGCATAGGGACTGATCTGATCTCTAGTCCTCAGAGGTCATTCTCGCTACAGTTACAGCCACTTGTTGCCAAATCGCTGAGACCGCGAGCGCGTCGCGAAACCGCTTTCATAGAGAGCCATTTCTTTGCTTTCACGACACAGATCTAGATGTTGAGACGGGAATACAACCACTTCTGACTTTGTTTGGGGAAAAGGTCACTTTTGAGCAAATTCGTCGCATTTGACGGGAGAAGCATGGTTGACAACACAAGCATAGCAACTAAATCTGCACTGGTAAGCACGCGCTTTTGCTCTTCGGGTAGAATATAGAGTTGTTTACTCGGTACATTAATTTAAATATTGTATTTCGATCTTTAGTGCACTTATAAACTGTTTATAGATTACAGCATGTTCTGTTACATTACTGAGACCTTCGACCTAAGTTATAGCTAACGTTACTGTACCATTCAATAGCAATAGGCTATACATACATTGTCATATTTCTGTCATTGAATAGATCGAGGTTGTTTTTTTGCACATCGCATCAGAAATGTGACATTGATTCATTGATGCTTGCCGTCTAGGTTTATACCTTGTTAGTGGATATTTCCATAGGAAATCACGATTCTTGCCTAACCCAGTAGCATACGCAAAATTATTTTATACTGAACTGCTGCTCTGATTTGATCGATAATGTCATCTGCACAAAAAAATAGCCCACGAAATTGAAAAGTTGAATTGCTGCATTAAATTAAGTTAAAGCGGCGCCTAACTGTGATGCATTCAATTTTTCAACTAGTCTACTTTAATTGCTAATGAAGAAAAACTAGTAAAAAAATATAGACGGGGACAAGTTAAATGGATGGAAACAAAGTTAGGACATTGATGATAATATTTTTACAATGTGCATCAGTCATTTTTATATAAAAAATAGACCTACAGCGTTTTGCCTTTTTAGGCTATATGGCTACCAGCAGACAGCTGTAAGTAAATAACTATTTCAACCAGTAGCATATGCAAATGACTTTCAACTAAAGTTTCGACATACCTTTAAATACATTTTAACATTTTCTACACATTGTAAAGAACGTCTGCTAAAACTATAAAATGGAAATGCAATTTTCGTGGTCATCGGCACATTGTAATTTGGCGCCACAGCATCTCTAGCTAAACAGTCTAAAATACTTTGGGTAAATAAAGTAAAAACTATTTTTGTTGCAGATTATAGTTTTTGTAACTATAGTTCTAACTATAGATGAAAAACTACAAAAAAATTATACATGATATTTTTCCTTTTTATTTTACCGCCTGAAACTGATTGACAGTGTGTGAACTAGCCTACTTAGTTGTTAGGCTATCTGGTTGTTACAGTCTTTTCTTGATGTTATAGGTGAAAATATGTGCTCCAACTAACTTAAAATGTTACTTTTATACTTACTAAAAATGCAAACTAGCCTACAATTGTATGAAAAATATGTAGCCAACTTAACTCCCCTCTCCCCACCCCCAACAAAAAAATTTTGTATCTTTTTGCAGGGGGCTCAAGTCTTAATTAATGGTGGTCTGACTCCACTAAACTCCCATAATTCACACCACACTTTCAGCTAAATTTTAACATTTGCATTGTATTGCCCACAGCAAGCCGCTTTCTCGTCGGCGAGCACTCTTCCTCTGCTGGTCAGCTCCTCCAGCGCCCACAGTCAGTCGAGTGGCGGCGGCGGGATGAAGCTGGAGGCGGTCATGGAGAACCTGCAGCGACAGCAGGCGGCTCGACTTGCCCTAGAGGAGAAGATCCGCCAAGCTGAAAAGAAAAAGACATCAGGTCTATGGTGGAGTCGCAGATTCATCAACAAGCTCTGGCTTTCCGCCACTATCAAGCAGCTGTCAGGGGAGCGTTCGCTGCGGGAGCTCCAAACTCGAGCTCTGGCCACCCAAATGAGCGTACAGCCAACTCCGATGATGATGATGATGATGATGCTGACCTAGACTTGGACCGCGGCATGGATGACGAGAGCGCGAACTTGGATGAAGATGACAGTATGAACGAGGGTGGAGGGGATGAAGATTTAGAAGGACCCCTAGTTCACTACCCACCGCGCCATGCTGTTTATCCCGGTGCGGGGCAGTCTCCAAAAAGTACCCCGATACATCTATCCAGAATCCAGCCTCCCTATCCAGGTCCAGGACAGGCTGAATCACCGAGTGGTTTGGCACCACAATCACAGCAGCACGAATGGACTTATGAGGAACAGTTCAAACAGGTATGTCCATTTGTGAGATTCTTGATGCACTTTAATAACCATTGAATGTGCACTCTGGTGAACCGTATGGTGATTACTAAGGTGGAAAGTTTAAAAGCATGAAGTGAAATTGGGTTTAGTCCTGTGTGAAACTACTTGCTGAAGTCCCAGCATATTTCATAACAGCTAGTCTGCATGTACACAAAAACATGAATTTTCCAGAGGAAACGACATGGCAGTTGTAGAACTTTAATGCTTGATCTTAATGTAAACCATACGGCCCAGACTCTTGATTCATGCATTGACACTTCCAAACAGCCTGCACTGTACTTTTTCCCCACTTATGAAGATTAATCACTGCGTTACATTTTTAAGTAAAATCAAACTTACTGCAGTAATTGGTTTAGTATATTACACTTTTCGGACTGCTTTGGATTTAGAAAGATGAATTGCCTAAATATTTGCTTAAAATATTTAAATAATCACCATTTCATAATTTAGGTCTTAATGTGTTTTTGCAGAGTACATAAAGAATGTGTTGTTGTTAGAGTCTTTGCTCTTGATGTGTAAGTACAAAATACTAGTGTGGCTTCAATTAGTTTTGATTGTTTTATAACAGATTTTTGAATTGCAGCTGGATGTTTTGGTGATTCAAAGTCAGCTAGAACCACTGTAAATTCAGGATTATGTGAGAATGTCTGAGTTATGCTGCAGCAGTTTAGTTCCACTGTATTCTCAGGGGATAATTTAGAGTGATACACTGAGAGTGAGGCTCTTAAGCAAACACAGATCTATACGGAACGAGCCTGGATGGACTTGTCATTCCTTATTTATGATAGATCATTCAGAGACCTGGCCAAATGAGACATGCACATTAGCGGCTGCATTAGTGTAAGCACTGGTTTAACGTAGGGGATAGAATGCAGTTTGGATAAAGACATCTGCTTTGATTGACAATTGAGGAAAATTGTCCATCAAAAGTATCTTAAACAAATTTAAACTGCAGTTGTCATTATACTGTAAATAGATAGTTTGGTTTTAATACATATTGATTTATATTATATTAATTAATTTATCATGTAAGAGATTAGTACCAACCAACCACAATCTTTTCTTTAAGAAAGAATCTACTGAGGACAGTGTTACATAACAATTAATGTTGTTTTGCAGAAGTCGCAGAACATGCATTTTGTAATCGCTATTTGGACAAATCAAGTGAAATGCAGAAACAATGAAAGGATGCCGATGGCATTTGGCAGACTGACTGGAGCCACTGTACTGCCTGTTTTCAACACTTACAAAAATGTCTAAATGCTATAAATGCCTTCTTGAAATAAGAATGGCTGTTTTGAGGAATGTAAAAAGAGACTGAGACATTAAACTTGTGTGACCAAATTCCTGGTGTCTGTATTTACGAAAGTAATTAAAACGATAAATATAGACCATGCTTATAGCTCTGAAAGACCTTTCAAAGTCAGCTCAAATTGTTCTGTACAATATTTCTTAGTTAAAACTAAACTCAATGATGAAAATTAAATATAAGGTCTCAAAAAAGCTATATGTGTAACATTGTTTGCACTTTGTCATTAATTCATTTCTCTTTCGGTTAACCGTAAGATGGATGTGTGTGGCAGTTCTATTTTCACTGATATTAAAAATGAGTCATTCAACAAAGGAACACAGAATAGATGGGCCAGAGAGCCAGACAGGGAAGGATCGGAAAAGACCAAGTTAGACCGGTTGCTATATGGCCGTTTATTGTCAAAAAACAGTGGGGGGAGTGGGGTGGATAGCAAGTAGTTGCGTAGAGTTTTGGCAGGAATGCAGGAAACTAGACCTGATGGCATTCCAACCTGGCTCCCTCCCAATAACGCTGGGATATCCCTCTCTGGCTGCGTATGGGTCGGCTTGAAGCCAAGCCATTACGAAATAGGAACAAACTGCATACATCATCACAGTCTAGCCAGACAAACATTTGTGTGTGTGTGTCCACAAAGTGAATCACATTCTGTTGTACACTTAAATATTTATTGCTTTTAATTTTATTGATTTAGTGTTTGTTAGATGCATGCACATGCATTGAAATTGAAATTTTCTTAGCTTTGCACAAATGGTATTACTTTCTGTAGCACTGTTTTCTGAAACTGTTTTTTTTTATCTTTACTGTTACTTTTGATCAATTTAATGCAACCTCGCTGCATAAAAGTATTATTTTGTTTTTTTCATTTTTTGATAAACCACACAGACATCAGACTTCCAAACTATATTGTATGTCTTATCAACCTGGCTCCGCTTTAGAGTAAATATGCTTTATCAGCAGGTTCTATATCTCAACTTATTTGAAGCACATATCAAATGCTCACTAAAGGTACAGAGTGTACCTTTTCCCCTCAGCAAATATCACTCTTTTGATTACTCAGTCCGACCTCCACTTTGGTTTCGGGGCGTATGTTTGATCCCCTTTCACCCTACCCCCTGTCTCTCTCTGCCATGTTTTGCAAACATGAGAAAAACTCACATAATGGCTTTTTCCCATAACAAGGATTTTACAGGACCATAGAGGGGGCTGGGCAGGGCTGAACAGGGGTGGAGGAAACCCGGCAGTGGTGTTTGATTTCACTATATGCTTGTGGAAAAGAAGGTTTCTCTTTCCTTCTTCAGTCTGCTTTAGTTAAATTAGTCTAATGGATTTTTTTTTCATATATATGACTCAGCGGATATTAGCAGTCTCTAGTCTAAACTCTGAAATTTGTTTGTTCTAAGGCTCTGAAGAGACACATCAACTGTAATGGTTTGAAACCTGTGCAAATTCAAAAAAATCTGTTTGCATTTTATAATTGCAGTTCCAAGCAGATTATCGAGTATCGAGGCAGCCAGCTGTGACCTAATTTACTCAAACACGCACGATTAAGCAAAACATCTCTTGGAGAAAATAGGAAATGAGGCAATTGTGAAATCATTGAAAGGAAGACAACGTTCCCCCCTAGCCAGGAAGCCGAAATAGTCTTTGTGGTTAAACAAACTTTGTCAGTGGGCAGGGGTTTAAAGATATGCACCTCTTTGTTTTGCTGGATACTTTTGTGAAGAGGAAAAAAAACTTGTGGAAGTGAGAGACAGAGGCTATATGTGCCCAAAGCAGCCTTAACCCATGAGCCTCGGCGGATACTCTGCTGATATATTTAAATGGCCAGTCCTAAAGTCTTCTCAAGTTACACACTTCAATTCAAGCCCATTAATACCATCATAAAAATGTTTGGAGCCCTTCTTTGAAATCGACACATGAACACACACACACACACACACTAACTCCGGTGTCAACACACACAGTAACTACGGTGTGAACACAAGACATTCCTTGACTTTACAGGTCTGCTCCACCCCTACGGTATCCCCTTCTGTTTGATTGCTCTGCTTTGCTCATATGTTTTGGGGTCCTGAGAGCCATTAAGTGCCCCAGCATGAAGTCTCAAGCTAAAACACATGCATGGGGCTAATTCTCCATATGGCACAGAGGTTGTGATTTTTCCCTAGCAGCACTATCGTTAGCCTTCTGTGGTATGAGCTAACCCAGGCCTTCCGACAGCTGTGGCAGGTTCATTTTGGACGTGTGCTGTCAGTGGAAATATTGAATAGAATTCCAGTTGTTTCAGTTTTAGATCGCCTTATAAATAAGAGCTTCCTTTAGCTGTGTCCAATTGGTGGGTTATTAAAAAATCCCTGTTGACATGTCATCAGCTGCCAGAATTGACGGGAGCTGATAAGCCTGCTCTGAACATGACCCATTCTGAACATTGAGAACTGGTCACAGGCCCGCAGCTAGAGCTATATCATCTTGCTCACTGACTATAATAACAAAAACAGTGTCATGTCCAAGTGAGAGCGCTCCACTTTAATCCTGTGTTTTTGATCATCAAAACCTGTTAGTGAATGTATGTGTACATCGTTTAGAGTATATCTTGAGCAAGAGGCTGATAAATATGCAAATTCGTCTTTTTTAATTTAGTTGGTGTAACCTATTGTATTCAGTAGAAATGCACAATATATTTGAGTATCATACCAGTTTTAATATTGAATTTTTAGCTTTGATATAGATGAATTTACTCAACCCAAGCCATTGTAGACCACATGGTTTCATTTAGACCTTAAATGTTTATAGGTTTTCCTTTTTTTACATTTAGATTACCCCTGCATATATTTGTTGAATGTTGACGGTAAATGAGAAAGTATAATTGTTTAACTTTCTGTTACTAATACTAAAAAAAGCTATAATACTTTTTCGTATACAGTTATACGAAATCTATCTATTAACATATCAGACGGAACTGTTAAACAATGGGAGCACTGTGTTCTCAGGTGCTGCCATTCTCAGAAGTCCCGTTTCCAAAACAGAAAGAGGCTAATAAAAAAAAAAACGCATCGACGGATGCTGATTAAAAACAAAATGGCAAAAATCGACCGATATTTCGACATTGGCAATATAGCGGATTGACCAATAGTTCTAAGATGGGGAAAACACAGGGTCACAAGCTGATCGCATGAAGGAAGTGAGCGCATTGCTTTGAAACATGCAGCACAAGCAGACTTGGTTAAGTTGTAGGGTTTTACAATTTGATAAGGGGATTAAGCCATATTGTGCTTCCAATTTTAGTTAGTTTGACATACTTTGCCAAAGAAATGCTGCAAAACACAACGTTAAAGACCTTTTTTGTTATAAAGATTAGTTTAAATTAGGGCGGTCACACAAACAATCGCATCCAAAATAAAAGTTTGTGTTTACATAATATATGTGTGTGTACTGTGTATAATTATTTTGTATATATATATATATATAAATACACACACAAGCATGTATATTTTAGAAAATATTAATACTGTATATATAAACTGTATATATATAATATAATGATATATAAATATATATTATATACATGAAAACATTTCTTAAACATATACAAGCATGTGTGTATATTTATATATGTAAAATAATTATACACAATGCACCCACATATATTATGTAAACACAAACTTTTATTTTGGGTGCGATTAATCGCGATAAATCGGTTGGCAACCCTAGTTGAAATATATTTTTGGATCAATATGAAACTGGCAGGACAGATTAGACTGATGGGCCGCCACAATCTAGTTAATGAATGGTAAAAACTGCATAACATTAAAATGATCAGTTTATCTGTATGTGTATCTGCACAGGGAGATGGGTTTGTTTAACTTGCCTTTTTAATGTAGGTGTCACTTTTTAATTACAGGAAATTAGGTGTGATTTCAAGCAGTTTTAGAACACATGGCATCATTTGATTGTGAATTTTGCAGTGAAATATTCTAGTAATAATATGTTTTTGGTATCTTTTTTTATCAGTTCTAGATTAGAAAAATACTTACAAGGACACCAAGCTGTTGTCTAAAACATGGGAATATCATTTCTCATTTATTAGTAGTACTGGTGAGTCATTGTGAATTGATTTCGCAATACACTTTGTGATCATGGTTGCCAGGCATAGTCTATGCAAACATTATGTCCAGGATATAAACAAAACGTTATGTTCACTTCAAATACATAATCTATAAACAGGACCTGGTCCAGTAGAAACAATCACAGATTGTACAGTAGATTACTTTCGACATGCTTAAATATGGTGCAGTAATTGAGCAGGGCTTTTCTTTTTCTTTTTTTCTTTTTTTTGAGTGCAGCAATGTCATATGATCGTTAGACATACATGTGATATATTAAAAGGTCATTTACTGCACACTCTGTGCCAAGGTTCATCATACATTTCTCTTGGTACTTGAAGTAAATGAGCTATTAATGGACATACAGAGCCGTTTTACCTTCAGTTCAAGAGTAATGGTCAGTAAAGGAATGGCTAATCTTTTGCAGTGTGTTTAGGCTAAGCTTTAGATCATATTGCTTTTGGCTTTGCATTTTTGTTTTTGGTGCTAAAGTGTTTTAATTTCTCCTTGTGTCAGTATCAGTAAGACACATGCAGTGCAATGAGTATTAGATGGCAGCAGCTGAGGTCTCATGTCATCAGTCTCGGCCCATATGGCCTCGCGTGTCAGCGTTCATTAAGGTGAAGAGTTGTAATGAAAGATAGGGAGGAATCAAGCATTGAGTGTCTTAGGCTTACGGTCAGAATCAGATACTCTCTTTACAGGATTAGCTTTTTAGCACATCCCCCATCCTAATGATCCCTCACAAAACACACACACTTTTTGTGTGTGTGTTTATATGAGTTTATTACTGCTTGATTGGTTTGGTCAAGCATTTAGACATGTTCATACAGTGCACATTGTGTTCTAATTAGGTGTGATGCAACAAGTGTCCAGTGACAAGCAATTTGTCTGACCACACTGTGCACAAAACGGCTGCATGATGTAACACAGTCACATCAAGAAGATGTGTTTAATGCTAGGGATGTGCAAAACTGGCTATTTAGTGGTTTGCTTGAAGGTCTATTTGTGTAATCTGGTTTGAGGGAATTCTGTATAATTTTGCCATCTTTCCATGCTTGCTATGAGAAGCCGTTATCCACCTTTTCCTGATGAGCCTATTGTGTTTTGAATTATGGGAGTCCGGAGGCCTTTCGGTTTGGGAAACTTCTACTCAAAAAGACTGAAACAAATCATTTCAAATAATAAGTTTGCGCTGCAAAGCAACTTTATCAGCCAGTTTGACTGAATGAGGTGTACAATTTCCGTTTTATGTTCAGACATCAGAAGGATAACGTAACGCTTGGTATTTTAATGTGAAGAATATCTGTGGCAAGAGCTCTTAGTCTTTTCAGTCACTGCATTCTTTTCCTCCTGATTATTTTCTTTTTTTCCCTTTGTATTTCTCTTTAATAGTATGACAAAAGATAACATATACTGCACATTGGTGGTCTGCTCTTCCAATTTAATTTACGGTATATCACATGAATTATTAACTGTAATTTACTAAGAATCCCTTGTTTTCTCTCCAAATCCTCACGTCTCATTCCAGGTTTGTTTCACACGGATGCTTTAAAAATGTAATTATCTCCCCTTTTCACTTCTAATTCCTATTAGCAGTGTTTACTGGAAAGTTTCTAAATCAGGTAAATATAATATTTGTAATGGCAAAATGATTTATTTGTAATAATTCATTATTACTCAAGTAAATTCTAAAGTTAATAAACATTGTTGATTAAGACAATCAAGCATTTTACATAATATAGACAAATATTACTAATATTTGTTTATGTTTTTACACCTTTGAATTTCCTTTTAATTTTCAATGGTTGAAGGGTGTCTAGAAGAATGTCACTTCATTGTACCCAGTTTTTATTAAAAAAAGCGTATTATTGCATTCATAGATCAAACCTTTAACTGATTGTTTACAGTTTAAGTTACTCTCATAATTTGCGCAAAGCGTCATGGGGTGTATGAAAAAATTGGATAAAACATCTGTAGTCAACAAAAGAAAAGCTTTAATGGTTCCGGCCAAATAAAAGTTTGATAGTTTAATGTTTTAAAATGAAGAAATTAAGATTAATTATGTTATATATTTTATTTAGTGATAATAATAATTATTAAAAATTAATAATCCCTGCAAATTAGTGTTTTCAAAAATATTTATATTTCAATATGTATCGATACTGAAATACTCGATACTTATAAAGCCTCCTCTCACACAGCTAGTAGTGAGTTCCAAATTTCCAAATTTATTTTCTGTGGCTTATTGTGCTTAAACAGTCAAATACTCACAACAGGAAGTCAAAAAATGCCCATCTTGGCAAGTATTACAGGTAAACAGTCAGTTTTGGAACGTAAATAGTTGAGAGAAAATTCATGTTGTGTTACAGTAAATGGGATCTGTGCACAAACTCTTAAAGTCACAGCAGCCTAATATTCTTGTCACTAATTGTAAGCATTAATCTGTGTTTCATTTTTTACATTAAAGACTATCTAGTCTAATTTTTACATTTAATTACTATATTTAATTTCGGTAGTGTTTCTTACAGTACCTAAATACTAGCCTACAGTTATACAAACATGAAAAACTTAAAGCACCATTTATTTAATTTGTATCTTTATTCTAATCTCTTTATTTTTTGCCATTTGTTTATTTGTTCTTATTGTATTACTGACTGTTTACTTGTCTTTTAGTTATAAAGCCTCCCTGTGCTGTGTGTAAGCTGTTGTAACAAAATGACCAAAATTATCAAAAACTAGATGAATTCTACTCAACTTTGTTTTTTACCTACTATTCTGCATCACACCTGATTAGGACCTGGTGTCCGATGTTTCATCTTTAAATTCACTGGGAATATCATTGAATATTTACAGTTATAACTAATGATTGTGCTCTCTAAGAGAATAGGATTTTGAAACCAAATTGATCAAGTCTATTTGACATCGTTGTATTAGTTTTGTCTGTTTATGTAAACTGTTAGTGTAATGCTAGTAGTAACACCCTTTTCCTGTGCAGTTGAATCATTTATAAGATGGAGGGTAATCTCAGCCTGACCCATTCAGTCTGATTCAAAGACACACATTAGGGCCAAAGATCACATGTAACATTAGTAAATTAGCTTGTTGCTGAATCCCACAGGAGATTTTTGGATAATGGAGCACAGACGGCATATTTTGGGGTTGAAGAAAAAATTTTGAGGAAAAACGTAAAGTGAATAGACAGCGAGAAGTATGTAAGGGTAAAATGGGGGTGGAAAGAAAAATGAAAGGGCTGTTGTCTGAGAATATGATGCAAATATAAAATGTTATGGCTAATCCAACTCACTTGCCTGTTAGTACAATGTCTGGTACTAAAGCAACTAACACCAGAATGTTTTGTGTTGTGACCTTTACTTTGATTAAAACAAATGCCGTCTTTCATTGCTGGCTTCATTAGCATGAGTCAAATGTAGTTCTTTGTACGTCTCAGCCCGTGATTTCAGTTTTGCCCTTGACATGTGTTCAGTCAGGCCAAGGCAGCGGGCCAGGAAGGAAGCTGAAAGATTCGAGTGTTGCTTTCGGTGGCGGTGGCTCTTCTTCTCTGATTCAGGAGGTCAGTAATCACCCCCACCCCTCATTCCTCATCTCTTCATTCAAAATGCACGCACACCCCCTTTTACTGGCCTCAGGCCTCTGTTACAAACCCTCCAACCAAACAGTAGTGACAATCTGGAGAACTTGCGCCTGTTTCAATGATAGTGTTAAAGACAAAGACCATTTTTCTGTCTGATGAAACTCTCCCAAGTCATTTAAAGGGACAGTTCACTCAAATAAAAATGATTGTACAGTATATATTTATTTTATGGTTTTGCACCCATTGGATTTCATTGTTTGGACCAAAAAAAGCAGACATTTTTCAAGATATCTTTTTTTTAGGTTTCACAGAATAAATTAAGTCATACAGATATGGAACGTTATGGGTGAATAAGTAAATTATTAATGAATGTTCATATTTGGGTGAACTATCCCTTTAAAGGGGTCATATAATGCCATTTTCAAGTTAATTAGATTTTTTTAGGGTCTAAATGAAAAGTTTGTAATATACTTTAATTAAAAATTACCATTAGTATTGTAAGAAAACACTAATTTTACCATTTTAGCTGGTCATAAACAGCTCTGTTTTCTCACTGCATATACCTTTAAATGATAATGAGCTTCGCTCACCCCACCCCTCTGTTCTGCGGGCATTTTGACACAACACACGTGGAGTGTTGCCTTGACAACAGTTGAGGGTGTATTTTGGAGAAAGAATGGCAGTGGGGGTTTCTGTGGACACGTCTGTGCAACCGAATCAATTTGATCCGAAGTCGGACCCGGAACAATATGACGGCCGCAAGAGAAGTTCGACAATTAAGGCTCGAACAGGACATTTCTGAATGTTTGGTTAACGTGATATCACTTTGATCTATCTTTGTGTACTGGCAGTGTAGAGTAACTTAGTGAGCTGTATGAACGCTTTGTGTTTACTGATGTATACATTTACTCAGTATGTAATAACACAATAACCAAAACGCGTTGTTCATTATAAATGTGGGATTTTGAATTATATTGAGAACGTCGTACATTGAAAACGTGTCGTAATGTACCCTGAGTGTAAACCTTAGGCGTATTCATTGTGAAGTGTGCAAGCGATTTGCAAAGATGAATATATAGGTTAATACAATTGTACACTCACTTCTTCTGGAGGTGTAGCAGGGACACGAATAGTTGGTACCGATTCTTTTTTCAGGAGCAGCTTCTTAGCAAAACCAGCTCTAGACGGATCCTCGTTTATAAAGCGGTCTGGTGAGAAATGATTTGTGCAAACATGAAAGGATTGACGTTGCTCGTGGGGAATATTCCCTTTGAAAAACAAAACTCAGCCACTGCGTCTTCAGCGGTTCGGATTTAGGAACATCAAAATGACTGCTGTGTCCGTTATTACACCCAAAAACAGAACGCTATTCTGATCCAGTATATCAACAATGACGGACTATGATGACGGCTCGCTTAGGGCGCGGATGTGTTGAAACGCTGCTGTCAATCAACAATCGTGGGAGGGGCGTCTGATTTAGTGATGTCACAAAATCGAACGGCTCAATTTGAGGCAGGGAAAACATATAAGGAGATTACAACAAAAACACCGGATAGATTGTTATTATTATATGATGGTTGTGTACAGGCACTGCCAACACACATTTCAGTTCAATCAACTTGACAACAAGTGCATGTACCATTATATGGAATTTTTAAGAGGTAGATGTAGAACACGTGCGTGAATGTAAACTTTTTATTTAAACCCTATGAAACCTCTTAATGTAACCTGATTCATTTATTTGAAGGAAGAATTAATTCTGCAGCAAAGCATCAACAAGCCACTTGTGAGACAAAGTAATGTCTGTCTTAACTACAAAGTGTGATACTATCAAGGTCCAATTTAATCTAGTGCTGAATTCATGAATAAGTGCTACTCAACTGACCAGCCAGTGCCCTACATAGTTTACAACCCACATGCAGCATAGAAGGCCTGCTTTGTTTTTAATGGCCAGCAATGAATTCAAGGGTCAATTAGAGCCTGAATTCCACAGGCATGTGATACAACATTCCACCTTCATGAAAGAAACCTCAATTACAGCAGACGCTTTAATGCAGAAGACAGCTCTGTTTTAAAGCCGTTGATCATTTCACTCATTTAACAGGAGCCATTTCAGTACTATTGCCATGGATGTCATTGACTTCCAACTGACTTCCACACCTCTGTGCTAAAAGATTTGCAGGCCAGTAAAAGAAACCTCTGCTTGCTGGTGCCATGGCAGTGAAAAAACAGGGAACAATTAATAGTTGAAACAGCATCAGATGCCTCTGGATCCTAGGGATTGTTTGTTTTACAGAATTTGCCCTGCACCCAATTCCTTTCCTGTTGCTGTAAAGATGATTTATCAGGTCTGAAGGGAACAATGAAATATTTGAAATGAAAACAAGCTTGTGTTGCGTTTTGCTCACAGGGTTTGAATTTTTTTCCGTCTGGTTCTGTTATTAAAATCTTTTTTCATTTTAAAATAAAAAGCAACAGTAAACACTAATATGTTTGTCACACATTTATTATGTTTTGATGAGGTTTAAGAAGTACAGTAAATTCAATTTTAAATTTTTAGTAGTTTTTGAGATGTATTGTGTTGTTAGAGGTGTAACGATACCCTCATGTCACGATTTGATTAGATTAAAATACTGATTGGAGCATTCATTTAAAGAGCCCCTAGCATTTGAAATGTTCCTATTTTTGTTTTGGGAGTTCCCAAAAACAGTTTAACGTGCATGCAAGGATAAAAAACACTTTATTTGTCTTATAATATGCATTTATTTTTAACTGATTTGCTCAACGACTCCCTAATGATTCGTTCTGACGATTCATTTTCCCAAACACCTCCTTTGAGTGACGCGAATCTGCGGCGATTGGTCAAATGACCCAGTCAGTTGTTATTGGTAAACCGTAGGCAGAGATTGTTGGAAATGGAATGCCCATCACCATTAATGGATTATAGCTTGTCAAGTATTGTATACAGTCAGTGTATGAACAAACGTGTCAGAAAAAGTGCACTTTCCACACGGTCCCTTACTCGCGTGTCCGTCAAGAGCGAGCTTTCCCGGCGAAACTCACATTGCGGCGGCTTTTGACGGGCAGTGCTTATTATATAGAGCGAAGTCATATTTGGCTAAGTCGTTTAGGAGGTAATTGCCATTTTTCAGTGAATGTCTGGTGAATATCAAAAACAAAACTAACTTTAACCCGCTTAGAAGCTGTGCGGAGTGTACAAAACACACACAACAGAATATAACTAGTGGATGCTACAGAAAACATAACAGCAAACATTATTAATAATACTTACAGATTGTGATTCGGAGGAGGACGAACCTGATCCATATACACTGGATACTGAGCCCTCCTTCGGGAACAACTGGCTGGCCAATCCACATTTGAATTCATTTATGTTTTTGAATGATTCATCATTAAAATGATGAGAACACAAGGTTCGGGCTATACTGTTCGGACTATATGAACTCTAACCACTGATTCTTCACATGCTCGTCCCTGGGCAATGAAAACAAGTGGCTGAACTGTCTTTGCAATGTAGAACACAGCGTCTTCTTGACATGACGCTATTCAGCTGAAGTATTTGAATCATATTCAAGTTTACACTTCCGTCTGCGAGCACAGTTGTTGGGAGCGGCCAATGAGCTAATCTACGTCACTACGAAACAGCTAATGACTCGTTTCAAAAACAATTCATTTCATAGACTCAGAGTCGACTCTCACTTTTGAAAGACAATAACTTTATATACGGTGCACTTTCAGGTATAAATCTTTGCAGGATGTTTTCATTCCCTTAGAGCTATAGTCCACACTACATGAACAGTCATTTTCAAAAATCCATGATAGGTGCTCTTTAAAGAATGTTATATGATAAAAAGAAGGCTTTAAATAGACTCCATGATTGTTATCAGTGATCAGTATTGGTTAATACTGCTTCCTGTGATTGGTGACTGGCCCCAAAAATTCTGATTGGAGCACCCTTACTTCTTGCATTGGATGCGGATTACATGCGGATTTGATATTTGGCTATGATATGAAAAACCCCAAAACATTTTATTTCTGCATAAAATGTTTACGTAGGATTAATAAAAAAGGAATATGAAGGTTTCTTTATGATTTCTTTAGTGTTTGTTGTTAGCTTACACTTTTTTTCTTCCTCTATTTGTTAAACAGGTGAGAATTGTTTTCTTAAAATAGCCAGTCCAGCTAGTATCTAACTGATATACACGTGAGCACAATTGGATTGATAGAGCTTAAAGTCATATCCGTGTAATACTCTAGATCATTTCTGGTCCCTTCCTTCCTCAAAGTTGTACGGGGAAGCAATCAGTCAATTCTGATTGAAGTCCTCACTAAATCAATAGAACCCAGATATATCTCATAATGCCATAGATCCACAGCTGACCTAGAGAGCTGTACATCCTCACTTTGGTTTGTCCGGCCTAGCTCTAACCTAATAGCACATTCAATTGGGCAACAGAGCAAGTGTCTGTCAACTTGTTTGTATAGTGAATAAAAAGCAGTAAAAGCTGTACTGATGATTTTTTGTATACTAATACAAGTGCAGCCATGCATCATTTTTGTGTATTCATGAAGCTGTTGGGGTTCGAAACTTGTCCAATCATGATTGGCTGCTTTTTAACAGTGTGGTCAATGTTATCAACCAAGGACATTATCCACTTCTCCGAGGATGAGGCCTAATGAAGTTAAATAGAATTTTGACAAGATAATGGATTTGTTTTCCTTCCTTGATTCCATTCTCCCCTCAGCAATCATGATAAACTGTGTAGAAAAGTAAGAGGGAAACGGATTATGCAAGGCTGCTCACTAGGGGATGGAAGATCAATAACCAACCCTTTTGAGGAAAAAAAGAAACATCCAGTGAAGACCTCTATAATTTGGGTTTGAGTTAGATCTTAGCCACTGGAAGTGAATTCTTCTTAGGTTGTGGACTAGATCTGGCCCATCTGCAGGAGGTGATTGCTGACCAATAAAAATGTACAGCACAAGCAGAGAGGAAGTAGCTTGTACACAATTACGTGGCGAGGCACACTACCTTTTAAAAGTTTGGGGCTGGAAAGATTTTTTTAGGATTTTAAAAGAAGTCTCTTATGTTCACCAAGGCTGCATTTATTTGATTTAAAATATAGTAAAAACAGCAAAATTGTAAATGATCTATATTGTCAGACTAGAATTGTTACACTTCCAAATCAAGAAAAAAAATGTTACTGTCACTTTAAGATTGCTCCCTGAGAAACATGATCCTCTCTAATCAGCATTTGCCTCTGTGAAATCTAGCATAAGCTTGCTGACTCTTCGTTTCTGTTTAGCATAAGCAGAATCTGATGACCTTTGACCTATTTGTAGACCTCACCCCCCTCTCATCGCCATAAAACTAGGCTTGCTGTGCATAGATTCCTCACTTGGTCATTGACCATTAAGGAGATCAAAGGGTTAGTGAAATCAGCCGTGGCACACACTATCCCGTAAGGCGATTGGTAGAACAATCCTCACGTTCTTAAAACCTGTACGATAGTGTGGCATTTGTCAGTTGAAATTAAACATATGGAGTACATTTATAAGGATCTGCATTTCTTTGGAAGGTGTGATGTCTTTCGTTGGTGTGTTGTGTGTGTAGATGTGTGTATATATAGTGCTCACCTTTCACCCCTCATCACTCACCGCTCAACTGTGTCTCCACATAGCTTCAGTGTGTATTTCTGACAAGCTCATGTTTGTTCCACTTCTTTGTCGATTGCAGGAGAAATGTGCTGGATTCCTCAGAGCTGACCACGACTCATATTCCCTCTCTTCAATAATTCAGAGCTAGTGCCGTAAAGTTGTTACTTAAAGGCCTCTTCTGTCAGTGTCATTTTGTTGGCTTATACGTCGTGGTCCTGCTGTGTATCATCTGCTTAGACAAATGTTTTATGATAAACAGTAAATTTGACAGGCCAATGCTGTTCACCAGATCATTTCCAGATGGTCTTTACTAGGAGAATTGAGCGTGACAAGGATTCTAAAGACATAGTTAAGATTATAACAAGTAAATGCAAAACATTTCAGCTACTATGTAGTGCTTTAAACTGCTACCACTGTATATACGCTAACGGGTGCAATGTCTTCAAATAAGAACTATGGTTAATTACACTTCTTCTTTTTGCCTGAATAAGAAATGCTAAAGAAGTTGTCATAATTTTGGTTTTAACACTAAATATTTCAGTTAGTCTGTGGTATCATGATTCCACTGATATCAGCAATAAGAGAAATGTTTTTAGTTAGCTTTATAT
The DNA here is from genome assembly GCA_030378365.1 of Hybognathus amarus. Lineage (NCBI taxonomy): Eukaryota > Metazoa > Chordata > Actinopteri > Cypriniformes > Leuciscidae > Hybognathus > Hybognathus amarus. The sequence continues at coordinate 714,186 of JAQIUQ010000522.1, forward strand.
TTTGAACATTCCGACCTATTAGATGAACAAAACAGATTTTACCAAAACGCTAAACAAGAAAACTTAATTTGTGTTTGAAGGTATAATTTGTGGTGATATCTTCACCATCTGCTTTTGCCATTCCAGTTTGACCCCCTCCTCTGGCAGGAAATGGCATCCCCCACTGATGATGTGGCACTTTGAGTCATAAATTTAATAGGTTGACCCCCCCCCCACTCCCCCACTCCTGCTTCTCCATCCCTTCATAGTCCCCTTCCTCTCTCTTTTCTCTCAGGACTGACCTTTTTTTCTTTAATTATTTATCCATCTTAGTTGTGTGGTTTAGGCCCCGCCCCCTCGTCCGTATGCTGTGATGTGACTGTGCGATGCTTCCTTTGTGATCGGTGACAGGTGAAGGGAATTGATGAGATGAAGCTAGCGATTTCCTTCCATTTAAAGACTTGCTCCATATGTCCATTGATTTATGGTGTGCTTCGTGATCATCTGTTATATAAATTGGGTTATTATAATGAAGTTAAACTATTGCAGATGCAGGTTAAGTACAGATTTAGAAACTAGATGGCAATTAGATGAGTTGTGTGCCTTTCTGACAGAGCTTTTAGAATGATGGAATACACCTGAAGGGATACTTCACCCAAAAATGAAAATCATGTCATCAATGTCATTCTAAACCTGTATGACCTCTTTCTTCTATAGAAAACAAAAGAACATATTTTAAACATGCCCATTTATTTTTATTTGTTTGTTTTTTGTTCACACACTGGAATTCAGTGGGATCCGAATGTTTATCCGACGTTCTTTTGAATATCTTTTTTTGTTTTCCATATAAAAAAGAAATGGTTCAGGTTTGGAATAATGTAGAGAGTGAATCAATAGTGATAGAATTTTCATTTTCGGGTGAACTATCACAAAAATCAATAAAAGAAAAAAATACTTCACAAAATGAGGATGGAGTATTCATTTTAACACTAGACATGTAGACACAGTCATGTGCCTCGTCATCTTTTACTCTACTGGCATTGTGTTAACATCAGCATTATTATATGAATTGCAGAGCTTGCGATAAACACACATATACACACACAAACTGCCACCAGTCTGCTAAATCAAACAAGACGTGACTGAGGGATATTTACTGTATCCTACATGAAAAATGTGTCTGTCGGAGCTGACAATACAAGCAATAAGGACAGAAATGAAACTCCAAATCCTTTAAACCAAACAAACAGGTTATTAGAAGTTTAGATGGCTCATATTGTAGGACTGGCTTAGGTTTGTTACCTCTGTGTGTAGTATCTACATGTAATGCTAATACCGCTAATGTCAGTGATGTTGGATTGGTTGTTTGGCTAATGTAATGTGGTCTGCTTTAGCTTGTGGTCAATAAAGATGGCTCTGTGTGGTATGGTAGCCATCTTGAGCCTGGCTGTCAAAGACCATAAAAGGTTAGCTCACACAGGAGCTGCAATGTTGAGATGACTGAGACCCTTGCCTTCAGTGCTCACAAGCTGTGGGAAACACCAGCCCCTCCTGACACACTCATACATACACCAAACACACACACTTTCTCTCTCCCTGTACTACACACACACACAAACACACCAAATCTTATAACACAGAGCAGTCAACACAAGCTCATCCATCACAGATCTATTCAGGGCTCAGGCTCCCTCTTTGTTCGCTAGTGTTGGCCGCAGCCCAATTTTACTCTAGGTTAAAGTGATATGAACTTAGTGCTGGTGGTCTTGGGTAATAAATTCTACAGATGCAGTGATGGTACTGCTCGTTGATTCTTGCAAGCACCCAATATCACTGCACTGACTATCAACATCATTCAGTTTCCCAGAGTACGGGGGCAAATGAAAGTTGACGTATGGCAGTTGACCGATGACGTAACCAAAATAAAAGATTGACATAGTCCTGGTGGGCTTCGGCCTTGGTGAGCTTAAGAGACTTCTCTCAAAAACATTAGAAAATCTTGACCCCCAAATTTGATTTAAATGGCATAATTTTGAATGTGTAATATAGATATTACACTTAGTAGTTTTCTAATAAACAAATACAACTAGTAATATAGTTGTCTAGTCATATAATGGAGGTCTAAGGGGTCCAAGTCAAAGAGCATGCACAGAAAAATCCAAATTAAACATGATTCAATGACTCGTAAATGTAAGTACACATTGATGGCCTAAGAAACAAAACGAGCGGTTTGTGTGAGAAAACGAACAATATTTATACAGATTTTACCTCTTGTAACCACAGCCACATCCAAGTGATCTGAGGGCGCGGGCGCTTTGTTGCTGTGGTTACAAGAGGTAAAAACTATATAAATACTGTTCGTTTTCCCACACAAACCGCTCGTTTCATGTCTTAGGCCATCAATGTGTACTTACATTTACGAGTCATTGAATCATGTTTAATTTGGACTTCTCTGTGCATGCTCATTGAGGTGGTGACCATAGACCTGTGTTATACTGTATGACTGATAGACATGAACAGTTTGACCTAAAAATATTAAAATTGAAAATACTGTGGAAACAAAGACACCTACACCTTGGATGCCCTTGAGGTAAGCTAAAACATATCTAAAATTAATTTCAAACTAAACTATCCCTTTAATGTTAGCTGCAATTGATGTCTCATGCAGGGCCATTTTGATCTTTTGAACATGTATCCACGAGCCTGGATTTCTTAGTTTTACTGCTTGGTCGTATTGTTTTGCATTATTTATTTGTACAGAGAGAACATTTTCCAACTGCCTCACTTTGGTTACCGATGATTTATTCACATAGCGTTATATTGGTTTAAAGGCGGATATGTGCATTTCCATCTGCAATGTCTGAGTTATACTACCATTTTGATTAACTGTTCATGGACCCAAGTGTATTAGAGCCATATGGCACTCATGAAGAGCACATTTAATGACTAATCCACTCTTGAGTGCTGAATTCTAGAAATCAGTTCCCGCTAATAATCTACAGATCTCAGAGAGATATTGTTTCATTAATGGGTTTTAACGACCACAGCGACAAAATATCAAGAATTCATGGGGTTTTTACATAGGCCAAAAGTTTTACGATTTTGAAGTTTATTTTAGATCTTTGGATTCCCTGTAATTAATTGTGCGCCCCATATTCATTTTAATTCTGCAATAAGCAAATTTTCCACTATCAGAATTTGAATCTTTATTTAGGGGGTTTCTCAGCAAATATGTGTGTGTGTGTGATATATATATATATATATATATATATGTGTGTGTGTGTGTGTGTGTGTGTGTGTGTGTGTGTGTGTGTGTGTGTGTGTGTGTGTGTGTGTGTGTGTGTGTGTGTATGACACGAACATATCAACTAGTGAACATTTATGTACTCTTGTCCTACACCTCCATATCGGTCTCTGGCCTTAAATAGTGCCCAACAGAGTGGTGACATAACTGTAATTCCATGCTCCTGGTTTTTTTTTTTATTTCCTGGCTGTTATCTCAGTCAGTCCTCTTCAATAGTGTCATGTTTGCTCAGCTTCTCCAAAAGCAGCTGCAGCTGCCGTCGAATCAAGAAGCCATCCGTCATAATGGGGGAAATAAAGCAGGCTCATGTGCCGAGAGTCTCTGTCATCCCCTCCCACCCTTCAATCCCCCTCTTTTTCCAAGGTCTGCGTCACACAACACTTTCTCTGACCTCTTTCCATACTGTTTGTTCACACGCGTGGCCTGCTGACTTTTCTGGCAGCGTTTACTTGGCCTGGCTCCAGCTGGCCGACGGTGCTGCAGCAGCATGCAGACAATCTCTTACAGATGTCTGAAGACATGGAGTAGGATTCATGCTTTAAAAACGAGGAACGCAAGAATGGAGAGAAAGCAAACAAAGCGCTGTGAGCAAGGCACACTGCTTTGTTCGAGTAGCCAATGAGCTGATTCTTCACGTGATTGTGTGTGTTTTTCCATTCTTCTTATGCACACTCTATTAAGTTATATAATCAGCAAAAAAAGAAACATCCTCCCACTTTTAACTGTTTTTTTTTTCTAGCTAATTTTGTGTATAAATATTTGTATTAACATAATAAGATTTCAACAACTGAGTGGGGTGGGGTGGGGGGGAGGTGCAATATCAAAAGTACTGTAGCAGTCGGTGTCTTGTATTTCCAAAGCTGCTTTAAGTGCCACAGTGCATCTCATCCTCATGGACTGAGCCAGATTCCCCCATTCTTGCTGAGAGATGTAACTCATTATACAACCAAGGCGCTTGATAGTTTTCAAACACGTCTGAGGGGGCACAAGGAAAGTCAGCTGTCTTCCTGGCTCCCTGTAGCACCGTTTTAGGCGCCTTGCATTATGGACATTGCAGTTTATTGCTCTGTCCACATCTGCAGCCCTCATGTCACGCTGCAGCAGGACTAGGGCTTGTTCACGGAGGTGATCGGGGAACCTGGGCATCTTTCTTCTGAGTCTGTAGAAAGGTCTCCTTAGTGTCTAAGTCATTGAAACTGTGACTTTAATTGTCTACCGCCTGTAAACTGTTAGTGTCTTTTACAGTAACAGACAGTCGAGACTTTTCCACAGGTGCATGTGCAATATTGTTAATGTTTATGGTTCATTGAAAACGCATGGAAGCAATTGTTTAAATCCTTTCCAATAAAGATCTATACAACTTATATGGATTTTACAAAAGTTTCTTTAAAATACAGTATCCTGAAAATTGTCTTTGTTCTATTTTTTAGCTTAATATGCATAGATTATTATTCACAACTATAATTCACAATATACACTGCAAAGTAAATCTCTACTGCCTGATTTTTTTACATTTTGTTCTAAGGTGGATATATACTTTATCCATTTATAGACATTATACTTGTGCATATGGTCAATATAGCATATCTCAAATGCTTGATTGCTTGCAATGTCCCAAAATGTAAGCAATATTATTATAGCTCAGCTCTTATCTGCTAAATGCTACTATGAAATTTTTTTAGATATTATATACATTTACATTGTGGAAAAAAAGCTGCTTTTAAATAATGTGCATTGCACTATACAAATAAATTTGACTTGACTTGCCTTGAAATTTGACTGAGTAAACATAGACGAAAAGTCATAGTATGAGGACAAGTTTGCAGATTTGTCTTTTCTTATTCAGAACAGTAGTTTGTTTAAGTAGATTATGCTGCAAAGTTACACTAGTGTTCAGATGTTTAGGGTCAGTAAGTTATTTATTTATTCTTTTAAAAGAAATGTATCTCTTGATAATATTGGACAGTATTTTTTAATGCTACAAAAGATTTCTATTTCAAATAAATGCTGTTGTACTTTCTATTTATAACCGAACCTCGAACAAAAATCTTGGTTTCCACAAAAAATATTAAGCAGCACAACCGGTTGATTTTGTTGAGCACTACAGGAGATTACCTTTTAGTCATGTGCTTATAACTAATGAGATATGTCTAACTACAATGTGTCTATCTTAGAAGTATCTTAAAAGTGATCCACATGCTCTTTATTCAAATTCTTCTGAATCATTTGATGAGAAACAGGCTAAAAGTTGATTAATTACTGAAAATCTTCCCCTCCAGCTGTTAACCGTTTCGACAGATTATTGAGTCAATGAGTTCAGTTGGATTTGTGATAGTGAGTCATTCAGGTAACAACATGACGGTGAATAATGACTTTTGGTGAACTTAAGTTAAACTCTATACACTCTAAAAAATGCTGGGTTGTTTCAACCCAAATTTGGGTCAAATATGGACTAACCCAAATGTTGGGTTAAAAATTTAATTTAAAATATTTAACCCAACTTCAACTTTCACTTTCAACTGTAATTTTTTTAATTACATTTAAACCCAACTTTTGGGTTTTTCCACAACCCAGCATTTTGGTTGAAACAACCCAGCATTTTTTAGAGTGTAGTATTCTTGTACTTTCATTTTTTTTATTTTTCTCCATTCCTTTTTTCTGCTTTCTTTTGCCATCTCCTGTATATTTTTTAGGCTTCTATTTCTATTTCTTTCCTCTGCCTTTCTCTGTTCCTGTCCCTTTGTAGCTGCTTAGCACGAGAGGGAAGGGTCTGGCTGACAGATTGAAGGGACGAACGGGGTCAGGGGGGTTAAATTGAACAAATCTGCCCATTGACGTCCTGTCTCCTCCACCCTCCACTAATATCATTATTCCCGGGTGTCAGGGGGCGAGCGGACATGTCGCTAAGGCTGACAGCACAGAGGCGAGGGCAGCCACTTACCACAGTAGACCTCCCACTATGGCAGGCTCCTTTTGTCGAAGGACCTGTCAGCAGAGGCAGAAAAAGAAAAACATTGAGTCCTCTGTGTTCATCTGAGTAAATACATGCAGAGACACACGGGGTTGGAGGGTTATGGATTGCTGGTCTTTGTCTTTACTAGAAGCAAGTGAAGAGGGGCGCTCTGAAGGCGTGGCTTGGGAATGTTTATCATTTCAAAGTTCAGTTTTTTTGTGAAATATTTGGACTTTCCCTCTGCCTTTTTTGGTCTAGTATAGTATTCAGTGTAGTTGAAGCATGCAAACAAATCAAAGATCACACAAAGGTCCAAATAGATTCTAACAAAGCAGCTTTGCGCAACTAAAAAAAAAGCCGAAGTAAAAAAACAAAGTAAAACGTATCACTAATATCTGATTTAAACAACATTTTAAGAAAAATGTATCAGGAATGAAATTTCAAATGCTACACTGAATAAAATAAAGTTTTTATCACGCAACTTAAAAACAACCATTTTGGGCCCTATTTTAACGATCTGAAACGCAAGTGTCAAAGCGCAAAGCACAATTAACTTTGTGGGCGGATCCCGGCGCTGTTGCTATTTTCCCGGCGGGATAAATGCCTCTTGCGCAAATCTAAAAGGGGTTGGTCTGGAGTAGCTTCATTATTCATAGGTGTGGTTTGGGCGTAACGGAAATAAACCAATAAGAGCGTCATATCACATTCCCTTTAAGAGCATGATGAACGAGATGCGCTTGTTCCGTGGCGCAATTCTATTTTAACGCGCATTTACCAGGCGCGCTTCAGCATCGGTTCACAGCCGAGTAGAACAATGTCCTCGTCAGGGCCGTAAAAGAAAGAGAAGGGACACTGGGGATGGGACAAACCCACCCAAATTAGCTTCGGGTTAAACATGCATATAATAATTTGGGTACACTCTTAAAAATGCTGGGTTGTTTTAACCCACTTTGGGGTAAAATATGGACAAACCCAGCCATTGGGTTACATTTTTAAATTATATTTTTAACTCAATGGCTGCATGGGTTTGTCCAAAATTGGGTTAAAACAACCCAGCATTTTTAAGAGTGTAAATGTGTAAGCTTTATGCCAATAATGTATCATTTGCAAAAAGTAAAATGCATCTGTGTTGATGAGAGAATCATCTACAGTGTATCCGCGTTGTTCACACTCTGTATTATGGCCAAGCATGCACGCTTAAAATAGCATCTGAATATACGTGCAACGCGCCACTGACTTTAGACCAGGTTTTTCTGGTCATTGGCGCAATTGTTTTCTGGAACTGCAAAATAGCACCAGGGATTGTTTGCGCCGACACACGCCTCCTTTTTGCGCCAACCCGCCCAGGAAGCGCAAGTTCATTTGTTAGTTTACCGACGTGCGTCTGTGGAGAAAAAAAGCCCGCTTTGCGCGAGTGAAAAATAGGAATGATAAATGCGTCAGTGTATAAAGTCATTTGCGCCGGGTGCAAGATAGAGCCCATAGTGTCCTGACAAGTCAAGTTGTTTTTTTTTTGGATTTGCTTTTGGTGTTTTGTGATTTGTTTGCGTGCCTGTCAGTTTGCATTCCTGCTTCACAGATTTGTTTGTCTGCTTTTGGATTTGGTTGAGTTTTCTGATATGTTTGCATGCATTGAACATCTTAGGTACTATACTAGTAAAAACCGGATCACTGGTCAGGATTACGGCGTAGAAAAGCCCTGCACATTTTCTTAATTACGACTCTGACATTTATTGGCTTTACACACAAATTTTAAGGCCCCAACAGCACAGGTCTTAAAGTCCCTCTTGAGGCCCTTAAATGGGATGCCGTTTTATAATCTAATTCTACACAGGAACTAGCAGGATTTATTTGGGGGTTTTGCTTCATGTTTTTTTGCAACCTGTTGAATCGTTATTAAAAATGTTTCTAGTAGGGCTGGGCTAAAAATACCAGTTACCTCAGATTTCATTTTGATGAGACCGATATCGAATTCTTTAATCCCAAGAATCAATCTTTAAGCTTATGCTGTTTTGAGTTGATGATTGAACAAAACTATGTAGCATGCCTACAAGTCTCAGCTTTCAAATTCTGTTGATTTTATTATGAAAATCAAGCATTAAATACATTTAGCTAAATTGACTAAATTGTTTGAATAAATTGAATTCGTCATGTTTTTACAACAGCCACCATTTAAATGTTTATATTTCCAAAAACTTTGTGTTGTTTAAATGTACATACATAGCCTATCCAAATCAATTCATTTGAACTTTTAATATTGTAGTAAATATTGTAATAAAACACATTAATACAGTGAATAATCCATTCTTGATCATATTTAGTTTTCTAGCAAACAGCGGTTGCTTGTGAATTGTGCTCTATCTTTGTACTTCTGTTTGGTTGGTGGTAGCAGAAGTTAAGGGCTTATGACACCATCTAAACCACAGGGTAACACAGAAGAAAAGTGGACTTCTTTCTTTAGCCTTTACATTCCAGAAGTTTCAGTGTCAGGCCCTCAATGGGATGCAGCTAAATGACCGTTCAATTTGTTGTTCTTCCTTCGCTTTACTCCAACCTGCATTGCTCTGCCAACTTTTGTGTTACAAATGAGCCGGTAACTCACCTTTTGCCATGGTGGAGCATCAAAGACCAAGACCTAATTATCTGGTCTCCATCTCCAGGGCTTTGAGTGCTCTTTTGGGAGAGGGGAGGCCTCCCATTCCATTCCTGTCTTTTATTGTGTTCTAATAAGGAGCAGTGAGAGCGTGTTCAAACAAGCAGGCTGAAGAGCCAGACAGGGAGGAAGACCCTGAGTGTTTCTGTGTTTCGAGTGGAACCTTCCGAGGTGTTTGGGTATCGTTTGAAACTTCAGAAAGCTTTTTACAATGCGAGATGTAACTTTCAATTTTCATAAGCACTATGAATGTTAAAGCCACAATCTTACAATCTCCAGTCAACATACTAGATCCAGACATGTTTTTTTTAATACAAGGTCTGAGGGAGGTGTGTCAGAGTGCCTGACATTTTGCAGCCAACATCATAAGTCTTCATTAGAGAAGGGAATTACATTGAGTTTTACCAAAAAAGAAAAAAAAACGTCCAACCATAAACATCAAAGGCATGAAATAAAAACCACTGGTAGCCATCAGTCTGATTGGATTCCTTCTTTCTCCAACATACACACACACACACACACACACACACATACAGAAACATCCCCCGTTTGCACCTCCAGACTAGACACCTCCATTATCACTGCTAAGTTAAGTATTCACTGAGAAGCAATCAAGCATGTGGGACATGTTTATGGTTGTAGCAGGCAGCATTTGACTCGCCTGTGTGTCTGTGGTTCCTAGAGAATTGGGAAAACTGCCCAAATCTCTGGTCTGGATTGTTGTTTTGGGCTTTTATAGCAGTGCAATTAGCCACCGTCTCATCCTGTAGCCTCAGTTTACATCCTCCATTTGCAGTTGTTCCCATTCATGTGAATGACGCTTAGATTTCATTTGAAAAAATTAAACTCTCTCCAAATCTGCTGAAAGATACACATGAGGGTTAAAGAAAAGTCGGCATTTCTCTCAGATGTAGATTAAATATGTACATATTATTATTTTCTCTTTAGACGGCTGATTGTCTTCTCCATCTGGCTAACTTCCACACTAAACTTCTAGATTATGTACACAGTACGCACAGAGCAAGAAGCCCATAAAAGTGTGTGTATTGTGATGACAGAATTGCTTTAATTATTATAGAGGCAAGCACAGTGTGTTGGTGTTTTGGTTTTGGACCTGCGTACTTGAAGCTTTCTGCAATCGGACATAGCCGATGTGGTACTAGACTGAAGTAATTTACTGTTGCTCACATTCCAACGCTGACCAAAGCATATTGACTGGTTTCCATCCTCTGCACAGCCACAGAAGACATTATCTAGGCTGCTGATAAGGAATTTGTATGTCCAGTTTTTCCTGTGTAGACATGAATGGTAAATAGTTTAAGAGCACAGAGCGTTGATCATAAACCACAAAGTTAAAGCATTCCCAGCTATAGTAACGAATACAATCCTTTGTCAGCTGATCTGTGATTGTGTTGAATGGATTATTTTTTTCACAATTAATACAAAAATAAACTTGAATGCACAATAAACAAATCATTGTTTATCAGTTGAATTGCACCTTGTTTGGAATAAGGTAAACATATTAGTTGTATGAGTATAGAGCAATGTGAAATCTGATTTCTTCTATTTTATTTACCCCCAAAATTCCATGTTGTCCATTTAATTATTTTTTTTTGGTAATATGCAGAAGACAATTTTGATCAAATGTACAGCCCTTCTGATTTATTCATATTTTTTTATTTAATTAGAGACACATGACTTTTTTGGGGTTAAAGTGATGTTTTTTTTGGGTTTAGGAGATAAAAATAATTAAAATAATTAATACAAATAAGAATTAAATAATTAATATGAATATTATAATTTAATAAAATGAAATATTATATAAAATTACATTTTTATATTTCATTTTTTATTTCATATCATATTAATTAATATTAATATAATACAATTTAATATTACATTTTTAGTAATTAACTTGCAGTACTTGCAGCTAATCATTCATTCAGATTAATTTGTAATTTCAGTTTGTTTTTTACTTTAAAATAAACTCCTGACACAGAAAATGAACATTAATATGTATGTTAAGGTCATGCAGAGTGCCCATTTGATAAAAAAATATTCGTTGTCAGGCTAGGAAAAAAGACCTGTTTCTTATCAGGCAATGATGTAAGGCTTTCCAGAGAACAGTATGTATCATGAGAACCAACTGTGCTGAAGTGAGGCCTGTTTTATAAGGATGTGATTATCTAAAAAGTCGTTATTAAGCTCAAACCTCTGTCACAGAAATGCACAAAACACCATGGAGGTTGTTTATTGTCTTTGCTGCTCTGCTGCATTTTCATGTATGAAATGTGCTTTCATTGTGATGGTGTATCGCTGGTCTTATTGTTATTACTAAATGGCATTTTGAAGATGGAGATTACTCAATCCATCTGAAGCAAGACAATGTTCCTGATATTTTTGGTTAGCATTAAAAAGTGACTTTCTATTTGTTATTCAAAGGCCTGATTCACAAAGCAGGAGGACTTAATTGTTGTGTTAGTAGTAGTACCAGTAGTATCAAATGAAAGCCATTCTGCTTGTCTCTGCATACATTTACATGTATTCAGTGCATAATATGATGAAAGTCCACTCATTTATGGTCAGCTAGGTTAATATTTGAGTATAAATTGTTTGTGTTATTAAGTGAAGCAGAGGTCAGTGTGTACTTCAGATAAAGACATAAAGGTTTTTTTTCTTTTTTCTTTTTTTAGGTTTAATGGTCTGTATGAGGCACATAAATGAATATTTCATCACAGCACATTAAACCACCCTCTGAATTTAGGAGTTAAACCATTAGACAATTTAAAGCTGCCTGCTAAAGCAATGGCCCAACTCACACTCAATGGGCTGTTGACTTTTATACTGGGCTGGAGGGGATAAAATAAATGTGTAATGTAAGTGTGTACATTTTAAAAGCATTGAATTCTATTTTTCTGAAAATGTACTTAAAAATAATAGTGCATTTTTATACTCCAATCTGAGTTGCATGATTCCTGACAGAGCTACGCTGCATGTGAACCCTTGAAAAAAGATAAAGGTAAGCGACAGGCTGAATGAATGCTTTAGCTGTGCTGTCATGTTACTGGCCTCAAAAACACATGTATGTACAGAAAGCGGAAGGCTTTGATGTCACTAATAATGCCTAGAGTCACTGGGTTTAAACAGCAGCAAATGATCTTTGAAGGCCTATAGGCTCTCATTAGTAAAAACTTAATTAAAACATTAGTGGAGCAGAACATATTTGCTCAGGGAACATGTTTTAATAGAGTGTGTACAATTCCGAGTGATTCAGTGCTTTACAAGTTGTTTTTGTAAATACAAAATTGCATATACGGAACAGCTGTATCCAGCAGTATAAATGATTATAGGCATGATACAAAAACAAAAGTGATTGACTATGGAATCAGAGTGTAGGGTTGCCATCACTCAATTTGGATATGCACTATTCCAGTTATTCTATTCAACAAGGGCAATGTTTCTTTTAGACATAGTATAGAGGGTATTTTGCTCATTAAACATAGAAACTACACTCTAGTTTTGTGAACAGGGGCCCAATGCTGGGATTTGCAGGCCATTGAACATTGGTGCTCTGCCCCACATGTATTTATATTATATGAAAGCATACGTCTGCATCGCTGGTTGTATTATATAGACATATGACATGTTGAAGAATGGGTGGTTTTTCAGGCTCCTGGGTTGTATATGGTAAAAACAAGCTCACTGTCATTTTGTTAACCTCTTCATTTTTATTAGAACTGTAGAATTGAGGTGTTTGAATATTATCAACATTTCTAATTGAGTTGAGATCATAGAAAGTTTTAGGATTAAGCATAAAAATAAATAATAAAGTAATGATCTGTTACATAAACTTGTCATTAAAGTAAAGGCAGACATACCAAATACTGAGACACTGGAATTCATGTTCAGTTAAAAAAAGACTATATATGTTTTTATGTTTAAAATATAGAGGTATATCAATTATTATATAAATTAAAGTTTCTGTTTAAGTTTTACATGGTGGTCTTTGTCCGTTGTCCAAAAGACACAAAATGTTCCTACAGCTTAAAGGGGTGATGAACTGAGAAATCAAATTTTTCTTGAGCTTTTGACATCTAAGAGGTCATCATATTATAAGAATATCCTGTAAGTTTCAGAACAGCTTTTATTGACACCAGCCTCAAAAAACGTCTCGTTTTTGAAAGTGTGGAAGTATGACGTCAAAGACGAAGAAACCCCACCCGCTCATCAACGCCTACTTCAACACGGCCGGTTTAGCCCCGCATTCACGCATAGGTAAACAAAAGCATACCTCGTGATGACAAACCGGAGCGAGCTACCAGCAATAATCATTCCGTTGACAAAATGTTGTGCCGTGCCTGGCTGTGGAAGAAGACGCTGCATAAGCTTCCTCTGGATTCCAATATTAGGAATGCCTGGTTAAAATTTGTTTTTTAATGACGTTCTAGCAGATGAGTGTAAAACATTATCCATATGTTCGCTTCATTTCACTGAGGATTGTTTTGTGAACAAGACAGTTCGAGGCTGGATTTGCAGACCGATTAAGATTTAAAAAGGCACTGTACCTTCTATCTTGGATCCAACAGGAGTGGTGCAACACACTTATGTGAGTAATATTTTTATTTTAGAAAAATAATAATCTACTCGGCTAGCATTGCATTGTTACAGATCGTTTGATATCTAATAATTATGTGTATGTGTCTACAAGTATCCGTTGTATCTGAGGTGCTGTTGGTTCATTTTCCTGCGATTCGGAATCGGACTCTGGGTCAGAACATGTATGGGCGAATCATTCCGGTTGCCATTTTACAACAGTGGTTTTCACGTGCAAACAGACCGGAAACCAACAACAGAGTTGAAGCTCATTATAATATGCAAAACTGTTATCCACTCACAGCAGTGGGCGTTTACTTCCTAGTCTAGAAAATAGCCCATAACTTATTCATTTTTATGTTTTTGAATGTAAAAACCAAGCGAACGTCATAATTTGACCTCAGACAACAAAATAAAAACATTTAAAAAGCCAGTTCATGACCCCTTTAAGGACAGAACAGTCAAGTGTTAATGAATAAAACCTGTCATTGATCATGTGATAACAGCAATCAAAAATTGTCTAGCCGTTAACACCTATTGAAAGGAAAATGCCAATTTGGTCATAACTGCGGCTCCCTTATCAACTGAACCATGTGATGAAGCCATAGCTGCAATGACACTTTCTTACCCACTTCTTCATTTTGCAACCGTTATTTATAATTACCGTTATCATGGTTTCACATGACTGTAATGCTTGTCAACATAAATGTTGAAAAAAATATCACAGCGGTTTCTCACTTTATCCTCTCAGTTGCTATATACTGTAAGGAGACTGAGTAATCAAACAGGATGACCACACACAGACTAAAGTGTTTCTCTCAACACATGCTTCTTTTTTTCATTTGCAACGAAAACAATGCAATTTAATCAAAAATATCTTAATTTGTGTTCCGAAGATGAACGGAAGTCTTACAGGGTTGGAACAACATGAGGGAGAGTAATTACTGACACTTCATTTTTGGGGGAACTATCACTTTAAGAAGTGCTGTACATGCCCAGAAAATACTAAAAGATGAATGATCTTTAATGCGAGGTCAAAAACGTGTTTTAACATCCTAGTGTTCTTGGAAAGCAATTACTTACTAACTATGCATTTTCCACACTTGTCCAGACATCACATGCTTTTCATTTAGTGTTAACCTTTTTCTTTTGTCCCAACACATTCATTCAGGACAGGAAGCATTTCAGGGGGAAACAGAATTAGCTGAGGGCATTAAGCACAGCCTGCATTCTTTACAGGCAGCTTAGCGTGAAACAACATCACAATATCAAATGCTTAATTGTTGATTCTCGAACACTTATTAACATTTTAATTTGGTCTGGGTGTTCTTTGTGCCTGCTCAAGTTAGTCATTCAGAGGAACTGGCTATAATTTAGCATGTGGTTTAGGTTCTTGTTGGTCATGTCTTTTGTATGTTTATGTTGATATGGTCTCCTTAAAGTCGTATTATAATTAAAAATAATGATGAATGTTCACAAATGTCCATTTGTTTTAAATTCTTCGGTAAATCTAATGAACTGGAATTGGACTGAAAGGTAGTCATTTATAATGTTTAACTGCATTGGAATTGATGCAGTATTAGTGATTTTTGTGTCGCTTTACATTAAGGATGCACAACATATCAATATTGGATATTTAATTGTGCGATTCTCATTTTCTAAATTTTAACATTTAGATTGCCTCAGCTGCTGCCCTAACGCTCACTTAGCCCTAAATTAAAATATATGTTTTTTATTCTATATTCTGTGGTTTAATAATATTAGATAAATTATTATAAAAACGTAGTAAGCCATTTATCAGGCCATACGAATGACAATACGTTTGGCCAAATCATTTAGATTTATCAATCACTGTGTGTTTTAAATTCAGAATGACTTTAAGCAAACTGCAATTTTTTAAAGTAAAACCACAATTCATGCATCTGGGCCCGTGACAGAGCATAGAACCCATAACATACAGTGAAGGGGAAGGGGAGGGGGCTCATTTGAATCAGACCTGACCCCTGTGCATCAGCAAAACTGAAATATGGAGCAGCTTCCATGCAGCCGAGGAACAAAAGCCCTCATTGTTTTGGGCCATTGAGTGCTTCTGCTGAGGTTGCATTTGCACTATTCTGTGGATGTGGCCTCGTTCTGCCATTTGTGTTGTATGCAATGATTAAACATTTGCCTGCTTCGTTAAGTCCTGCGTTCGCCGTGCATTATTGACATGAGCTAGAAGGTGCTCTCTCCTGTCGTACAGTGTAAACTGATTAGCTAGCGTGTTAGCATCGCAAACTTTCAAAAGTTACAGATGTATAAGAAGGGAATTAGAATTGTTTTACTCGACCAACAATAAAGTGTGAAGTGAAATAGGAAAGGATTCGGAGGTTTGGTTATAACGATCACACCTGTTTTTTGCTGCTAGTGGGGCTCTGGGTATTAGCTCTATTTTTAATGACAGTGCTGGACATTCCAGTTTTCATGTGGGGATAATTAGAGACATGGCCTTGGGCTTGGAGGGTAAACATCACACAATTACAACAGGATGGAGGAGGGGCCCCAGTCACTGGACGAAAGAAATGATGAGGGACAGAAAGTTTTAATGACGGGATGGTGTGGGAAACGGCCAAAGAGATTCAAGATCCTATGAGCTACCGCCACTGCTAACTGCCAAACTCTGAAATGAAAGCTCATGTATATGTCCACTTGTCCAGACAAACAGACACAGTTACTCAGAACAGAACTGAATGTTCTGTTAAGTTCCCTATAGCGGTAGCAATGTTCTTATCAGTTGTGGGATCGGATTCTAAATGCGCTACAGTGGCAAAATTACACACAGGAATTCTCAACATTGTTTTCTGTCACTGGACAGAGATCAGGGCGTGGCCTATTCGTGTCAGCCGATCGTACTGTGCCTCTTCCCTTCCAGTGATTCTCATGTAGATCATCAAACAGACTTTGTTTTCTTCTCTCTCTCTCTTTTTTTGGTTTAGTTGTCAGTATTAATTGTGTCAGTATTAATTGTAACTCACATCTCATTATTATTACAATATTCCCTCAAGATATGATGAATTATATTCATTTGTCATTTATTCGTTGTATTTATTTGACACTTTTTTATCAAGAATGTAGTATTAATGTACATTGATTTGTTTTGTTTGAACTGGGAGGGGATTTAAAAGTCAAGTGGTTTTACAAGTGAAAGGTGGTAACATTAATAATCTTCCAGGCTAAAACATGTAATTGTTTTCAATTACAAAGGATAAATTAAAGCAATAATACTTTACAACAATAATAAAAACAAAATAAAAAAATGTAAAATAAATTCATTTAATGAATCGAGTTAATCAGAATATATTTTTCTATATTTTGTTGTTGACTAGACCCATTTTTTGGCTTGAAATTTATGTGACATCTTTACTTACACAGATTCAGATAGCAGAAAGACTCCTTGCATCCTCATTACTGCATAAATCATGCCTGACCCTTGTCTTAGCTCAAACACAGGTGAAGGCCAGAGATGTAGCTTCTCTTCCTCTCCTGTCATGTCTGCATTAGAGATCACGATGCTCCCCCATCATATGCACGCACACAAACCACTAGCCCTTTATTTTCCATGAAGACCATGATGGCAGGCAGATGACGTTATAATCACTACAGAGCCCTATCACTTCCCCTCAGCTCCAGAATAAAACAAAGCCCTAATTTCTCACAAGACTGTGCTGAGTCTATTTTTCCATAAATTAATGATTGGGGGAGGCGATCAATGATACAGTCTTTATGTCAGCAGCCTCTCTTTGTGTTTATGCTGTGTGGGTCATCGCTACAGCATAATGATGCAATTATTGATTAGCATTTAAAGGCAAACCCATATGATATATTTTCTCATGGCCAGTTTTCTCTCTATTTTCCCAACTAGTTCTGGACACATACTATAAATTTAGTTGTAAATTGTTTTGAAAAATGGTTTGTGTTTCAGCCATGTGGTAAATTTATACCACAACTCCTATGACAACTCCTATCATTAGATGTTTACATATTATTTTATTATTATAACTATATATATATATATATATATATATATATATATATATATACATATACATATATATACACACATATATATATATATATATATATATATATATATATATATATATATATATATATAAGAGTTCAGATGCAAAAGCCTCTAAGTGCCATTTGATATTTTCTTCTAGAATTATCATTTTTATCAAGCTTGTATATTTAAGTTCAGTAATTTCACTTAAATGACAATTAATAGGTCATCTTCATTGCCATTTAAGTGAAATTACTTAAATTTACTTGCTTAAATATATAACTTATACTTGCTTAAATATATATCTTAAATATACAAGCTTGATAAATGATAATTCTGGAAGAAAATTTCAAATGGCTTTTGCATACTGAACCCTTCATATATATATATATATATATATATATATATATATATATATATATATATATATATAATTTTGGTATCTATGAAATTTTCATTCATGAGTCATCCACTTAATGTTTTTTTTTTGCCAGGTGGTGTAGTTTTGTTTGTCATTGTATTATCTTTCCAGTGTAGTCCCAACCCGTGATTGCTTATTTATCATCAGATTTCCTGATGCGTTATGAGCCATTTCATCTGAAAACATGACTTCTATACACATTTCTTTTTCATGTAAAGAAACTATTTGGGTGTGGGTGCCATCCATGGAACCCACGCCCAACACATTTGTCACATTAATTGTACTCAAAGGGCACTCTTTTGAGCCCATTAATGGGGGCGCATTGAATATTTGAATTATCCCAGTGTTGGATTAAATGCCTAGAAGCTTGCTTATCTATCAAGATTAGATGTCCCATAGGTAATGGGAGACAGGTGGAATGTTATGTTGTAAAACCTGGTTTCATAAGAGCTTATGATATGTTAGCGTGGGGCGTAATTAATTATGAGGGAGCAGTGAGAAATGACGTGAAAGAGTTCTGTTTTGTTGTTAATTACATCAATAGATCATCGTATGATAAAAGATTGACAGCGATACTAAGATGATTTGGCCAAATGATTTTGTGTGTGACTAAATCTGTATTATACAGGACCAGAGGGCATCTGGCTTTGAAGAAGCAAAGATGAAGGGAATGCTGGTAATAATAGGGTTGAGTCATTGTATAACAACTGTAGGCGACACTAGAAAAAAAGAACGAATGAGTAGGAGAGGTTGATAGACTTCTCTAACCTTCAACCTTTCCAGACACAGCTCACACACACCCCTTTCATACATGTGTGTGTAAATGGAAAGCTCTTTTATACACTTGCAAGGTTTTTCCTTCAATAATTTGGCGGCTGCCAAAATGAATCTTTGTCCCGTCAAAGGCCGTTCTGCAGTTCCGAAATAGCTACAGTAATATCAAAGATGGCAGCATCCATAAAACTGAAATGTTTTAACATGACAAAAGTCCAATTGAGCCGCAAGTTCAAATTTTCATTAACCGACAGCAACTTTTATATCTGGTTGGGGAGCGTAGCATTTGAGTTGTGCATTGAACACAAAACTGACGGGAGCAGCTCTGGAGGAGAGCAGTGACTGGATCTAAACCTTCAGGTGACACTCAGCTCATATCTCTGTTCATAAACCCGTGAAACATGGTGCGTGTGTTTGAGCAGCGTAGACCCTCTCTCTCACACTGTGTGACATGATAGACAGACAACAATTTGTCTAGTCCGGTCTAGTCCTGGCTACGCCTTCTTCTCAAGTCCGTTTCTTTTGTTCTGTCTGTCGAGGTCAGACACGACTCGAGTAAAAACATGAACACGCTGGGTCTCTCTGTGATGTAAAAGCTCAATCTTACTGTACTATATTAGAGAAACATACAGTCATGATAGGGTGAGAGAGAGGAGCAACATAGAGATGATGGGGGAAAGGAAGGAGAAACCCAGATAAACCATTGACAGATAGCATGAGGGGATGAGAAGAGAAATCTGGAATGACCTCCTCGCATGTTGCCTTATTCTTATATGCCTGCGTTTCTCTCTGTCTGACACATGATACATAATAAATATAAATCTCTTGGCAAAAGTAACTGGTGTAGCTTCTGTGATTCAACAATAATAGGGGGAAGCAGAATTTTTCAAATCTACACAGTTTTTTTATTGAGAGGAAAGCGCACAGCACATATTATCTAAATGTCACTCTCAGCAGCGCGGATGGCATCGGTGATATTCGCTAACAGTATATCACTGCAAAGGTATTTCAAATAGATAATAGACAGACATTCAAGTAAATATTAAATAAAGAAATAAAAGGGGATCAGTAGTTTCTGCAGCCCGAAGTCCTCAGTTGCTGTTACGTGACGGAGCGGTGTCTGACAAGAGATGACACGTGGGGTGATGACATCATTGTTTTACAAAATATATGCAAAATATATGCACTGGCTGTACACACGAAAATGCAAGGGTGTTGTTATCAGATTCATCCACTCTGGGACCCGGTTTAAAAGCATAGCAGTTTCATGGTTCCCAAAATGCAGACGAAAACACCAACTAAGCATGTACTAGGGCTGTAGTCAAGACCACCTTTGTCGAGTCCAAGACAAGTCCAAGACCAGGACTAAGTCAGAGTCCAAGTCAAGACCGAGTCAAAAGAGGTTTGAGTCCAAGTCAAGACCAATTTACACAACACAAGGCTTGAATAAATTGTTAAATTAAATTGAAAAAAGTTACACAAATAAATACAATAAAGATACAAATAAAGACAAATAAAGAGAAATGTTTTTAAATAGGTCTAACACTAGTATTCATAGACGGAAACTGAATAAAATAATCAAATGGAAAATAACTCTGGATAGTATTTTAGTCCTGAATAAATTAAACACATAGGCTATTAATCCTGATTCCTTTAACTTAAAGCTCTCTTTTGTGGTTTTGACGACAAAATGCTGTCACTTTAAGAGCTAGTGCATGGATTCTCTGTTCATTACTGGCATGCGTTTTATGCTTATTAAAGACAAAACCGACTATGTTTAGACCATTATACTCACGAAGACCGAAATTGACACAGTTTTGAGTGTTAAAGCAATATAGCTAATCCGTGAAAAATAACTTTTGTTACTGGCCAGCTGTTCTTGAGGTGGATTTTCTATGAATGTGCGCATATAAAATCATCCCCGTGCGAGCACTGATAGTTTAAAATTGCTTGAATGTTAAACTGGTAAGACTTAAAAAGACGTGCAAATGGTAAACTTTATTCACAATGCACTACTGGCCCGAATGCAAGTGAATATTCCTTCATGTCCCAACTCCTGAACGCGAGTGTGTATTATCGCAGCAGCGCTTGATGCTTGGCTTCCACAACACATTTTGAGAGAAGAGAAAACGCGGCACCGTTTAGTTATTAAAAGATAACTACATTTATTAAAAGAATGATTTGATTTTATAATCCGTGTGCAATTACGATTGCGGGAATATCCGCATTATAAATGGGAGACCTGCGGGAATTATTAGAATTTTGCGCAACACCCAGTAACTATAGTAACAGCATGAGAAGACGCGCTCCGTTGTAGTGAGCACTTGGTCGGTTAATTTTGCCATTTTCTAAGTTAACGACCCTGATAGACTAGTAATAAATTAACACACATACAAAAATGTTGGACTCGGTCGAGACCAAAAGCCATATTTGGCAAGACCAGTGGCCGAGACCGAGACAAGTCCGAGTCCGAATACCAACGAGTCCGAGACAAGTCCCAGACCATAGAAAAACGGTCTCAAGTTTCGGACTCAAGTCCAAGACCGGACTCGAGTACTACAGCCCTGGCGTGTACAGCTAAACACGTCAAGGCCTAAGACACATCTAACCGACATGTAATCAAAATTCATTTTGTTTTTAACGAATAATTGTAAGGACGCATTCAATTAATGGTGTGATGCAATTAAGGTACTGATAGTACTACTGATATTGAGTTAAAGCTTCAGGTTAAGGCATCGTAACACTTGCAAGTTTGCGCTGTCAAACTGCACAGTTTTAGGTTTTAAGAATGTAGTTTTAGAATGCTTCGTTTCCAATAAC
Organism: Hybognathus amarus; assembly: GCA_030378365.1. NCBI lineage: Eukaryota > Metazoa > Chordata > Actinopteri > Cypriniformes > Leuciscidae > Hybognathus > Hybognathus amarus. Next base: position 735,725 of record JAQIUQ010000522.1, read on the forward strand.
TGGTTAATTTTAATACCATTGTGTAAAAGAGGCATGTGCACTAACAACAATCCCAGCATGGATGAGAATTATGGAGGCACTTACAGAAAGACATAAATAACACAGTTACCCATTTAAAAAATAAAGGCTACGTATGCTGTGATAAAAGCTTTAGCAATTTTCGTTATGAGAAAATCTGATAGTGTCACATGCCGCAAGTGACAGACACATAGAGCTAATAAGTTGATAAATACTTTCATGTGATAGATAGATCCTTCCTGCAGCTGAGACTATGCCTCTCCCGCAACAGCATATCGAAACATATTTATATTTCGCTTATTCGCAACATCAGACAGAGCATTTTTTATTGCTTTATATAGTTAATCAGTAATCAAGAATGCAATGCACAGTTTGGGTACATTCAGATTTTATTCTGTATAATAAAGCTTTATCAGTTGCTCCTCAGTCATTACTATAGTGTTTATGACTTTCACTTTTTATAGGTTTAAGGAAAAGGCAACAATCACCCCTGTATTGTACTGTTATACTGCTGATAAATCCATTATTTAGCGCCTGCTCGTTAGGCCGTTACGTTCACTATCCTCTCAAAGGTCAGGTTTGAAAATAGAAATGAAGCCACTGTCTGTAATCCAGGGACCAGCGTACTGTCATAAGGAAATACAAACCTTTGAAAGATGGCTACAGGCTTTTACATTAAATTATTGATGGAAAACACACATACAGAAAATGTCCTGGTCAGATTATGTATAATTCACGGGGCTCTGCTTGAGTGACTATGAAGATTTGCTGTGTTTTTCACTTGTAATTAAAGAGCGAAATGTGAGTGCTGAGCAGTTTTCAGCCTAATCCTTTAATTGCACTATGGGGATTTGCCATTAAAGCGTCTTAAAATCTGTCAGACAGCCGACATTCTTCTCTTTTTTTTATTTCTCTTATCCCTACATGAGGTCAATCTGTGAATTTCATTATTGTCAAAGGTAAAAGTATCAGAAGCTGGTGTGAGGAAATAACAGATTCAAAGACTGAAAAGTGGTCTTATTCAGATTCAGACCTTAATCTCTGGAATCTCTGAAGAGGAGCTTCAGACATCTTTTGCAATCTCATGGACAAAGCGTTAGTCCGCAAAGCACAGTAAAACAAAATGAGAAAAGACAGATGATGGACCATCCCCACATTATCTCTGATGACAGCAGAAGTGATGGTTGAGTTCTGAGCCAGGTTTGTGTTATATGACGACTACTGACGAATCCAAACATGTGAAAATGTAAACAGAAGAAAGAAAGAGAGAGAGAGAGAGAGAGAGAGAGAGCAGTAAGCCCCGTTTATCAGTCCAAATGGGGGTCTCCAATAATACGGGCAGGGCTATCGCTTGTGGGGTGGAAGGTGGTGACAATTATAGGGGCCCACCCTGCCCAGGGGGCACCACAAAATACAGCAGTTATACTATATAGGCCTCTGTTGTATGAATAATTCTATTATTTACACTAGTTGTATGCCAGAGATTTACATGAAAACCACAAAAACATGCAATTTGGTTAAATATTTTTTTCCAAATATCTGCTTCTCTTATCTCCCTAAAAACGCTTTAGTGCGATCTAAAGTATTTTTAAATTATTCAGTCAGTGACAAACATCAGATGGGCCCAATAAAGTTGTAAGTCCCACCCAACCCAGCTCGTGAACAGAACCCATCAGAGTTGAGGCAGCAGCTGCCTGAAGTTAACCACGAACTTGGTGGAAGAGCAGGAGACTGACTGAAAAATGTCAGGAAAAAAAAACATGGATCAGGGTACCAGAAACCCTATGTAAAGAAGGCGTGGGAGGCCATGTGATTTGTTGTATCCCAGTTGATTAAGACGTTCTTAATTAAAGGTTAATGTATTGTTATTTTGTTGGGAATAAGAAAACTACAGTCTGACAGGTACTGTCATGTTTCATTATCGGTGCGCCTCACAACCGACAGAATGATTATGTGGTCAAAATCCCTGTCTTTTTACGCTATTTTAAATAGATTTCAAAGAATCGACATGAGTCACAACATTATGCTCCTGACCCATACATGCCAACCAGTGCAACGATTTTTCCGGGAGACTCCCGCATTTCAAAGGCCCTCCCGAAAATCTCCCGGACCGACCTTTCTCCCAAATTTCTCCCGATTTCCACCCAGAAAACAACCATCCGTCACTGGCGCCGTTTCAGTACCGGAACATTAATAGGGGAAAAGGAAGAAAGAAGAGACCGTGGTGAATAAAAGAGAAAATATGCCTGCAAATTCCAAACTGAATGGAAAAATCCCGGACGGACCCCTGCCGGTTTGTTATTTTTCCCGGGAAACTCCCGTACTTTGCATGGCCGAAACTCCTTTAAAAATAATCCAACCAATATGTTTGTCTATGTTGACCAGTTGCCAGGTTTGATTAAATGCATTATATTTGCACAATCCACAGACTGAAGTTATTGCATGCAGAGGCCAGACAGACTCACGGAGACATCTCGCACTTTATTCCCAAATCTGAAATCGTGTACTCGTTACTTAATAAACAAAATAAGGTAAAAATGAGCATCAAACATGATATACCCGCATACATGGGGTGTCCGCATAGACAGTAAAAGGGGTGTTCGTTTGAGGCACACGGCACATACGATACAATACTGCCGACAGTTCAACAAGGAGCGCACAGCTCTTAAAGGGCCCACACACCCCCAGTATCTGTACAGTATTTATTACATCAAGACAACATGGATACAACACACTGCAGTTGGAAATGAATACATTTATTAGCTTTATTTAATAATATTCAAAAATCTACATGTTTGAATATTTTAATAATATTTTATTATATTTATTATAATAGAATATTAATCTACAATTATGTTCAGGTAAAGTTTATTCGATATTCATTTTATTCTATAAGGGGTGCAGTAAGTGACCGGGATAATTAATTGGCGGCCCAAAAAGTAACATATGTTTCATACAGTGTGACAAAAAAAGTGATTTCGCTCTTGCATTCATTGAAACTGTAGCTTGTTACTTGAAAAGCTACACTTTTGAAACTTAGCTGAAATGTTGTCATGATACCCAAATAAGTGGTTTTATTTCATCCTGTAATACAACCTTGTAAAATATTTAATACAGTATGTGATGACATTATACATTTTAATATCAAGTGTGACATGGCTTTTTGAAATCATTTTCGTACACAATTACACCATGACAATCTGATTTAGTCTGGGCAAAGGTCCATGCTCATCACAGAAGGGCCTTTCTCACACCTCTCACATGGGAGTTAAAGAGGCATCCTCCTCTGGCCCTGTAAAATAACACTTAGCTCTGCCAGTACATCCTCAACTCACTGCCACTTAATCCAGTCCGTCAGCTCAAGTACCCGATCAAATGCCATTAGGAGGAACTCCATCAAGGAAAGACAAAGATCAGCTCTTCATATTAGCTTACACATCTCATTATGTCAGCTGATCGTGTGTGTGTGTGTGTGTGTGAGTGCGTTCATGTGTGCGTGTGTAATGGAATGAAAGCAGCACTGGTAGTCTGGCAGTCTGCCAGTTTGGACCAGTGCCAGCGTGACCAGTCGTGTTGTTCTCTAATTAACTCCTGCTCCCTTGCGCCTGTGATTCTCACACACTCACATTCTAAAACACAGAGCCACATTAAGCCCAGCAGTTTCCCAGGAGCTCCAGCTGCACACGCACACACACATACACGTGTTCACACACACTCTCAGTGCCACACACAACGAGGGAGCTTCTTGTGATCGATTCTGTTGTCATGGGATTTTTTTCCCAGTATTGATGCTTTTTAATTAGTGGTTTGTTGTTAGCACAGATGGTGATTGTTGCCTTCAAAATTATATATTCCACTAACTTTTTGTTCTTAATCTCCAGTTACGGACAGTGGTCTGTAATATATATATATTAGGGCTGTCAAAACGATTAATTGCAGCCAAAATAAAAGTTTGTGTTTACATAATATATGTGGGCGCACTGTGTATAATTATTTTGTGTGTGTATATATATATATATATATATATATATATATATATATATACACAAAATATGTGTGTATATTTAGGAAAAAAATATTATTTATATATAAAATATTTATATTTATATATAATATAAATTATATATAAATCTATATACAGTATATACATGACAATATTTCTTAAATATATACAAGCATGTGTGTGTATTTAATTAATCATTCTAACAACCCTAACATATATATATATATATATATATATATATATATATATATATATATATATATATAACAGCACAGCACTCATATTTAGAAGAGTCAAATTCTTTACTTCTACACTTGTTTTAACCTTACACTAGGCATAATGTAGGTCATTATCAGCAAATATACCCTCACAGGTGATCAGATACATCTTGAAGAAATGTTTACTTTGCGATAATGGCCAATTAACTGTATGTTATCAAATGTTTTATTAAGCTGTTTACCAAATGAATAAATAAGTGGACACGAAATATTGATTTGAATTAGTATTTTAGTGAGAATAAAGAGACTACAGAGTGTTTTGAGAGCCATGTTTTTTGCCAGTGTATTGGTTCTCTGCCAGGGGCCACAAGATGACTCAAAATAATTCAAAATAAAGAGGAAGCAAAGTGTTAAAATAAGCTACAACAACTGAAAATCAAGATAGTTCTTATTGTAATTCACCCCTCCCCTCAACAAGAATTGTTTAAAAAATATAATTTCTATAACTGGCAAAGTCATATAAATTGATCACATTTTGTAACTATTTAGCCATTTGTATACATTTTATGGATTTTATCGTTATGCCAAGTTTTTAAAATATGTTTAAAAGGGCACTAATATTTACACCGCAAGTTATTTTACTTTGCCTTGATTTTCCCTTACATCTGTGCTGCTACCCAAACTTTTGAATGAGCACGCCCATGTGTATAACACTGAGTGTGTTTTATTTGCAGTGTCACAGAGGTCACAAGGTATAGAAGTAAAAACATTTCCAAACTTTTAGGTCAACAGTCAGTCTCTCTGCTGAGCTTCCAGGTTTTAGTATGACATGTAACAGCTCTAGACTGCCTGAAGCTTCAGTTTAACTGGGTTCAAAGTCATATCCCAGCTCTGCCCTCATTGCTTTTGTCAAAGTGAGCAGTGTGTGTGTGTGTGTGTGTGTGTTTTCAGTCACAAAGAATGTCACCCTGTCAACAGCCCACGTACCTGATTTGAGGATTGTGAAACGTGTCTCTCTGGACATTAATTGTACAACACAAAAAAGTGGGTTTTTTGTACTCCTGAATATGGAAGTCCTGTGTCCTAGACCCAACAATGTCAGTCAGGAGAGGTCTGGTTTTGTCCTGAAAGCCCTGGTAAAAACCCTGTCTTGCTAGAAACTTGATTATTTCAGTTGTGTGTGTGATAATTTATTGTGTTGTCAAGAGCTCCCTCTGCTGAAATCCTGGTGGGATACTTCTGTCAGCATTAACACTTAAAGAGGAGTGATACACTAAGATCAAGATTAATAGCATATTTTACTTTGTATTTCCTGCTTTTGATGAGTTTTGCAAATAAATTAGATTATAAAACATGCAAGTATGTCGATGGCATATTTTGTTAGTAATTTCAATTTTTTTGTTTGTATCCATACATGTTGAACCGGTAGTTTCTGTAGGCTGAATCAGGGTGTGATCAGCAGCCTTGGGGGCTTGACACTATAAGCAGCTTGTGTCATTCGAAACTACATTGAGATGCTTTAATGATCACACACATACTCAGTAGATCACTAAGGAACGACAGAATGGCTTGTGAATGACAGACATGTGACTTGTGAGAGAGGTTTAAATCAATAAGCATTTTTATAATTTAGTACACAGTTTGCATCACACATTATCATTAGCGCAATAAATGCAAGTGAATATTTTGGATTTTCTCCCATTGTTCCTTTGCACATGTTTGTTTAAAACCTGTCTATTATATTCTCCAGCATGGTTTGAGAATACCTGTTATTTAAATAGTGATCTGAGAGATAGTGGAGAATCTTTTAATATTTCTGATTCATTTTATAATTTACGTCATGAACTAAATTCTAAATCTTTCTGTCCCTTTTCGGGTTTAAATTCGTTTTTAATTCGTTTTCTGCAGTGCAGTCACAGGCTTTTGGACAACTCTGTATGTAATTTAACAAAATAGATTACGCCATATAATCAGTGACTTCTTATTCATATAAATCAAGTCAGTCAGTCACACCAAGATTTAGATTTACGTGAGTCTTGTGAGACTACATGCATCAGTGCTCTGCATTCCTGCAGTCATGATGCTGGGAAATAGACCTAATATGACCGTAATGGTCGCACTCAAAGGTGAAGCAGTGCTCTAATGTATTTTCCATCTGTTAATATTTAATACGACATTGTAGACGTCATTAATTACCCCTTTACTGGTCACTCTAGCTTAGTGATGGCCTCTGAAAAGTGACAGTGGTACGATTACATCATCTTTATGAATCTCTAATTTACTGTTATAGCTCCTGGCACCTCAAGTGAAGAGGGCAGAGTGGTGGTTAGATGAGCAATGTATTTAAGATGTACAAAAATTCACCTTGTATTGTTTTAAAAATTAGAAATTTTCAAATGTTTCTTGGGTTTTGGAATTTATATTTTCCCTCTTGTCTTACTTGCGGCAACATCTGCATTTAAATACTTGGTCCCACTTTATATTAAGTGGCTTTATATACTATGTACTTACATTGAAAAATAAGTACAACGTATTATTGTGGTCCTGTTGTATTGTAAAACACTTTTGCTGCTATTGGGGTATGATACGGGTAAGGTTAGGGTCGGGTGTGGTGGTATGGGTAGGTTTAAGGGTAGGTTAAGGTGTGAGGGATGGGTCAACTGTGTAATTACAAATGTAATTACATAAATGAATTACATGCTGGTATTTTCAAAATATAAGTGCAATGTAAATATATGTATGTACACAATAACTTTATTGTATCAAATTATTAATTTCAATGTAAGTACATAGGGTAACACTTTATTTTACGGTGTCCGTGATACAGAGTAATTAATTAATTACTTAGTAGTAGACATTGTAATAACATGTAACAAAATGTAATTAACATGTAACTAAGTTATGGAACAGCCTGTACTTACAGATTGTAATTACACACATGTAATAGGCAGCTACTGTTACACATGTGTAACAGGCCGAGTCGGTTACATACGTGTTACCAACTTGGTACAATGTAACAAGTACTTAAATATGTTACTAAGGTAAAAAGCCTGCAGTTACACATGGTCATTTTGTACCTTCTAAAATAAAGTGTATCAAGTACTTAAGTGCACTTCATGAGTATCTACATACCTTATCCATCTGAATTAACCCACTAGTTCACAGCTTAAATACATGCAGTAGCTTCTTAATTACATTCAATTTACATAATATTACACAGGTATAAGCTATGTAAAATAAAGTGTATCAAGATTGTACTTAAGTGTACTACATGTGTATCTACAAACCTTATCCATATGTACTTTAGTTTGAATTAGGCCTAACTCCTCATTCACAGCATAAATTGGATGCGGTAGCTTCCTAATTACATTGCAATTACGTAATATTACACAGGGATAAGCTACGTAAAATAAAGTGTAACTTAAGTGTACTACATGTGTATCTACATACCTTATACACATGAAGTACACTTAAGTACAATCTTGAAACACTATTTTAGAAGGTACAAAATGACCATGTGTAACTGCAGGCTTTTTTCACACCTTAGTAACATATTTAAATACTTGTTACATTGAGTAGTACAACATACTTTTTTATATAGTTACATTGTAGCAAGTCAGTAACACGTATGTAACCGACTTGGCCTATTACACATGTGTAATTACAATCTGTAAGTACAGGCTGTTCCATAACTTAGTTACATGTTAATTACATTTTGTTGCATGTTATTACAATGTCTACTACTAGGTAATTAATTAAGATGATTACGCTGTATCACGACACCGTAAAATAAAGTGTTACCGTACATAGTACTTAAAGCCACTTAATATAAAGTGGGACCAAATACTTTAAATGAAGCCGAATTCTCACGTTACACGTTCTGTTTCGTTAGGGTTTACATTATGTCGCTCGACAACTTGCCACACAGTTGATCTGCACAAACAGATTAAACCCACACATATGGACCACTACTTACATAGCAAGGGTAGATTTATTTAAATGAACAGACTGCTTTCAAATGTCAACTTATGAAGCACATCAGGTGCAGGTAACTCTACAGGCTTCACTGCATTTTAGAGCTTCATTCACACGATTTTCTTTGTTTGCTTTTCGTATTTCGAACGGAACATGTTTTATTGTGTGGCAGGCTTGGAAATGTCACATATGGGTGAAAGCCTGTTGTGTCGTATTCACACTTTAAACCCACTGTACCCTTTTTCCTAAGGCATTCTATTGCATTGGTCCTTTAATATTGGTGACAGCTAATACACTCCTAAATGATCGGTTATTATCTCCGGGGCCTTGTTCCATGTGCCCCGCTGTTTCCAAAGGTCATCCCTCTGTCTTCCTGTATCGACCTGCCCGCCTGTTAACGTGGCCTGAGACTTATTGAAAGTGAAGGTTGAGGAACATATTTCCATCAGGTTGCAGTCTTCTCCTTCACGAGATGGCTTTTAAAAGGCTCTTCTGAGCATGTCCATTCAGAGAGCGAGGACAGGATGAGAAAACATAATGGATATGCCGATAAATTGAAAAGCGCCTTTAAAATGCATGTGGTTTCCCACTGGTGTAGATGTATTAGCATCCAGCCTTAATATGATGCATTTAACGATAGAAGGGGTTCTCTTGCGCATTTTATAACTTCATAACTGCAATAACTTAAAGCCAAATCCTCACAATACTAAAAAAAGTATCTTTTTTTTATTTCACAGCTATACGAACTTGGACGATGATGAGAAAGGAAGGAGTTTCTTGACGATCTCTTCAGTTTCATGCAAAAACGAGGTGAGTCTTGTTATGTTACAGCTATTCAGATCTCGAAGGGCAGAAGCACACACCCCTTAACACCCACATTGCAAAACCACATGTTGACTTTTGATGATAAGGCTCACGTATGGTAATTATAGGACTTGTTGGTGATATTTTAGCCACATGTCCAGGTAAAATTATATTCACTGATCTTCATAGCAAAGCAAAAAAATTAAAAATTAAAAGAATAAATACAAGGTTTTTTAAAGAAGTAATATAACGAGGTCTCATTTCATAAGAGCAGTTGGAATAAAGTAGGTTTGATATAATTGTGTGCCACCTGTGTTTGGAAACAAAGCATCATAAATCTCTAAGCACCCATCTGCAGTCTTGCCAACAATAGAAATGCAGGGTTGATTGTTTTGGTAAAGGCTGAGAATGTGTGGATACTATTGTGATTTTCAGGTTTCCTGCTTGAACCGTCCATTTCTCTGAAGTGTTGCTGCCACTGTGGCGTGTTTCTGCCCCTGATGCTATCTGAAACAACGGCTTCTGCTGTTTGTTTTATAATTACTCTCAGATTATGTGAAAACATCCCTGAGGGGAATGACCTTGCCACAGTGGGGAAGGCAGCATCCTGGTATTATGTTAGCTGCCATAGCATAATGCATTTTTTTATTTTTATTTTTTGCTTTATTGAGGAGGGAGGTACATCATCGGATCATTTTTTTCCCACGAGGTGCTTAGCCGACATCAGTCTCTGATATTTTAGAGGAAATAGAGGAACGTTAATGGCCTTGCATAATATGAGATAGTTTGCAGCCTTTGAAGACTTTCTAAGATAGGACAGAGCTATTTTAAGTACACAGGACTGTTTTTGTTGTAATATGTTACAAAACCTCTGTTTTGGTAACTTGTATTTTCACTGTAATTTTGGTTTCATTCCATTTTTTTTCATAAACTTGTTATTACACTTTTGTAGTGTCTACAGTATGTAAGCAAACAATGTATTTGATTATTTCCATAATACAATCAAATATAAAGATGCTATATTTATAAATAAAATATGATATAATAATAAAGATATAATTATGCTAATAGTTTTTACTGTATTTGTGATTCTTGTAACTGCCCCAAAAATGTGAATGGTAGTGTATGTAAACAAAATAATACATCAGCTTCCAAACAGAATAGAATATGTAAAATATAATTCTGTTCTTCAGAGGAGTTTCCTCCTTTTAGTTGTTATTTAAGTATATCTTTTTACTTTGATGTATTGTACATTAAAAGCCATAGCTGTAGTATAATATATACAGCCAATATCACACCACTTTTGTTTGAAATGTACTGAATGGACCAAGTTTTTTTATGAACTTGTCAGGCGCAGTGCTCTGCAAGACAAACTTGTTTTCTGAGAAGAAGAATTGAGCGCGTTTCTTTTTTTTCTCTCTTAATCCATGAACAATGACAGATGTGCTTTTCTAACAGTTGTGACTGACTTCCTTACACATTACACTAAAGGTACTTGGCAGGATCTCAATAAAAATCCTTGCAGACTTTCATTAATACAATATATTATAACTGAATAGTTTAAACCATTGTGACAGCTGGCTATTTGGAGCTTCACCTCATGCTTTTGTCCATATATACACTACATATTAGTGCTATGATGTTGAGATATTCAGTAGTCTGTGTTTGAAAATTTACAGTATTGGATTACTTAAATTTCTTATTATAAACTGGTATATTATATATTTATTCATCATTTAATTAATTAATTTGATAAATGTTGTTTCTCTTTTCAAAAAGATGAATAGAGGAAAATCGAAAATAAAGTCATAAAATAATCTCATAATAAGCCTTTTACAAGAACAAGGCCAAGTTTTAAAAAAGTCCAAATTACTAGTGAAATGGAAATGCAATCGTAGCATTACTAATTATAATCTTTTTTGTTGTAATCTGCTACTTATGTGTCTTTTTTAATCCGTCAGACATACAGTACTGTGTTTGAGAGCAAAAAATAATTATACTGTATTTAAATATTACAAATAAAGTCTTCTTAAAGCTGTTTTAATTACAAAAATAAAGTAATTAATATCAAACCTCTTTGCAGTCGAGAACGAGTACATTTGTGTTTGTCTTTGTGCAGTTTTCATCACACTCAGAGATTTGCTCTCTGCTCTGCTGTCATTGTTTGTGACTCTAAAACCTTTGCTTACAGGTTGAAATGTTTTAAATGTAAGTGAAGCTGCATTTCAGTGGGTGGTTTTTTAAGCACCCAAGAATGAAAGCACCGGTTTCTATTGGTCACTCTCCCTTGGCACAATAATTTGTTTTCATTATTCATTACACTGTAAACATGAATATGCTTTATCTAATCAAAAATTAGATAAACATTGTGGCAAGAGATTACAAGCAAGAGTATTAATTAAATGTAACAAATTAGAATTAAGTAATAATTAATCAAATTAATTCCTTAAAAGTTAACCATTTAAAATGAGTAAAACTTACAACAACCAAAAAAAAAAAAAAAAACATAAATGTAAGTCACCATTATGGTGATCGGTGTTTGTTTTAAAGTCACGGTTTTCCTGATGCCAATGCCAACGTCTTCTGACGCGTCTGTCTGTTAGTGAGATATTTTGTTAAATTTTTTGTTGTAAGTTTTACTCATTTTAAAAGGTTAACTTTTAAGGAATACTTTGATTTATTATTACTCAATTCTAATTTGTTACATTTAATTAATAATATTGCTTGTAATCTGTTGCCACAATTCTATTGATTAGATAAAGCATATTAATTTTTACAGTGTTGCCAAGGCGGCCATTTTGACAATTTTGTGTGTATTTAACTTTTTAAGCGCAGTAAGCCACTCATTTTGACTCGCGAAGATTTTTGAGAGCCGACTTATGTGGGTGCCACTTATATAAGATCAGGTGGTGCGCACTCTTTAGGTGTGAGTGTAAAACCTGTGAAATTAGTAAGAATTATGCACAATATACATACAAGCACTATTTAATGAGTAATGGTGTGTGTCCACTGGTGCGGAGTCAGTGGAGATTCAATATGAAATGAACTGAAAATGCTTGATCCTGGTTCGTTCACACACCGAGAGTGAGAGGAGGTGTGTGTGTGTGTATGTCTGCCGTCGGAGAGAAGAGAGCGAGAATGCGCAGCTGACAGTTATTGCCTGTGCCGGCTGGCAAAAGTCGAGAATCGGAAAAAGTTTATGGCGAGATTCTTGGCATTGTCTCCTTGATCCATATCTCTTATATAAACATCCTTTATTGTTTAATATCCCAAATCACATGAAAAAGCTTAATGTTCTTAATATTAGCTTAATATATGTCATCTTTACAAACATTTCTATGTGTTAGTTTGTTATCAGAGGACAGAATGCAGAGATACCAGATTTTCATCATAGATGATGGGAGTTATGACACGCTATATGAGTGACAGATTGGGCGGATTCTCATAATTTACCATATAATAATTTTATGAAATAAAATAAAGAAAATAAATACATTTCTTTATAAAGAATATTAAGGGAATCCATAAATGTTTCCCAAATGTGCACACTTTTGGACTTAAAGCCCTAATGGATGTTTATTTAATATATATGATCACAAATAAACATTTAATTTGAAATACCGATAACTGGTATGGTGTTTTGCGTGTTTGATGTGTATTTTTTGACAGAAATGACTGTCACTGTTAACTGTTTTTATCATAAACAGTGATGAAATATTGAAGCTATAGCCCCAAGTTCTTCTAATGATATACAGTTCAAGATTAAATAAGACTGTCATAGTAATATGCTTCCTGAACTCGGTTACCAACCATTTAAAGTCCTTTAAAATTGTTTAAAATACCTGAGGGATGAATCCAAGCCTCAATTGGAACCAATTGTTAATTAATAATAAATAGGGCTGTCAAACGATTAATCACGATTAATCGCATCCAAAATAAAAGTTTGTGTTTACATAATATATGTGGGTACACTGTGTCTAATTATTTTATGTATATAAATACACACACATGCTTGTATATATTTAAGATATAATTTCATGTATATATTGTATATAGATTTATATATAATTTATATTATATATAAATATCAATATTTTATATATAAATATTTTTTTCTTAAATATGCATGCATGTGTGTGTATTTATATTTATATACAAAATAATTATACACAGTGCACTCACTTAAATTATGTAAACACAAACTTTTATTTTGGATGTGATTAATCGCAATTAATCGTTTGACAGCCCTAATAATAAACTGTGTCAATTGTAATAAAACCTCCAGATGTTATGGACATCACCATTTTTGATACTGTCAATAGAATGCGGACTTCAGTTATGTATTCAGTATAAATTCTGAATGAACAAAACATTTCAAGAGTCACTCCTTGCTATCAATCCCAAACAGTGGCTATGAATGCCGCCATCATGGAGAAGCATTACTGATAGATCCCTTTTAATTCTTTGCACTTAGTTGTTTTTATCTTGTTTTTTTAAGGATTAATCGACTGATCAAAATTGAATTTGATTAATCTAGTTAGTTAATATTGTACCCAGTAAATCTTTTCTGAAGCTTTCCATACCAGTTACAGTTTCCATACCATTTCTTTTTTGTAATATACTTTGTCTATACATCATCATGTGTGGCCATTTTTGACTAGTTCAAACTATCTTTGCAACAGATTTTCTTGTTTTAACTCCACCTTGGTGGTTTGGTTTAATGTTTGAGGCAGTTACAGGTCACAGGATATCTGATGTATTTTTCCTGAGAGGCAACAGATGACAGAGAGTACTGAGTTGTCATTTAATGCTCATCAGTTTGAATTTGTGATGACAGGAATGCAGGCCAGGTTTTATCGCGGTTCATGCTGTTGTTATTGCGCCATGGGCTAATCCATCTGAGACAGCCAACGAGGAGTCACCCAGTCTAGTGATGCCATCACATAAAAATGCCTGAATGCAGCGAAGTGAAGCTCTTCCCGTCAGCTCAGGCATGAGATCAAATATACTGTAATTATATCTGCCTCTGCTGCCTCTGTTCTTATGCTTGATGGATAAATCTGTATCTGATCCATATAGAACTCCGAAGGCACTCATCAAGGGTTTACTTACTTTTATACAAATTAGATCAAACATGTAAATGTTTCAACAATTTTGAATGCACCTGGGATATTTTAACAAATCCTTCCCTATCTTTTTAGAATAAAGCTTTTTTTATGTCATTGAGACACACAATCCAAGTTACCTGCTGTACTTGTTTTACTGTTGTGTTCTCAAACATGTCTCTGTGGTGTAAAATGACCGAGTGGCCTTTATAGCTGTTTTATCACACTGACAGCATGAATAGAATGGGAACTCCCATTTAACATTCTCCATATTAAGTATTGTCACTCATTATGCTGATTTGTGAATGACAGTTGGAGCTGTTTGTTTACTGAGATTATGACTATTGTGACAGAGATTCATCGATACATGATTACTCAGTAGATGCTAAAAGACCAGGGCAGTTCTCACTGTAAAAAAAATATTTTCAGATGTTTTGTTATCACAACATTTTTTCTTTTGTCAAATCAACTTAAATAATTTATTTAGTTCAGATAACTGTATTATTTTCAGTTACTGATGATTAAATCAATCATCAATCAAAATTCGTTGTATTAACTCACTTTTTCCAGTTCAATTAACTTAAAAATTTTAAGGCAACCAGGTTACTCTAATTTTTTTAAGTTAAACCAACAATATTTTTAAACCAGTGATACTAGAGTATCACTGGTTATCTGGGCTTCCTGAGGCTGAAGTATAGAAACAGATTGTGCTTCTGCAAGTCTACCTACTATCTAAACATGATGTTGCATGTGGATGAGTGTTATTTTTGGCAATCAAAAAGTCAAAGTTACAGTAGTACTATGAGATGTTTTGTCAGTTACTATGGTTAAATTCTTCCTATTTGATTGTACACATTGTTGTCCATTTCCCTTCACTCAGGAGCTTTACATTTCTGTGCGTGCTTCAACAGTGACAGGTGATCATTTTATAATTATGAGTGTACTTTTTTGGTGCCAGATTAAAATCGCCTTGCTCCTGTGAAAATGTAAACATGCTGCCCCACTGCCATGGGTGTTCATAGCAGCACATCGTTAGTGGTTTTTCTGGTTCTGAAATTTGGTAGGGATCATATTACAAGCGACATACTGCATGTTATAAATGCACATTTCAAGACATATTTGGAATGAATAAGATAAATGGCATGTTGTAATTTCAGACTGAAAACACAAACAGCTAATATCACATTACAGCTCTTATTAAAAGCTGCACTTGCTGATAGTTTTTCTGACCTTCCTGAACTTTATTATCGCAGCGCTTTTGCACATGGGAGAACAGGTTTCCCTGGCGAATACTATCTGTATTACTGACATTCTGTGATCAGGCAGGTTTTGTTGTGATTAAGATTTTGCCTTTTTACTTTAGGTTTTTTGGTAACACTTTACAATAAGGTTCATTTATTAAACATTAGTTCATGCATTAACTAACATGAACTAACCATTTGTTACTGTATTTGTTATTTCTTTGTTAACGCTAGTTAATACAAATCTAGCTGTTCATTGTTGTTCATGTTAGTTCACAGTGCATTAACTAATGTTAACAAGATTTTAATAAAGTATTAGTAAATGTTGAAATTAACATTACCAAAGAATAAAGATTAACAAATGCTGAAGAAGTATTGTTCATTCTTTGTTAATGTTAACTAATGTAGTAACTAATGAACCTTATTGTAAAGTGTTACCGTTTTTTTTTTTTTCAGCTGTTATTAATGTAGCTGTAATTATTCCAGATGTAATTATTATTGCAGGAAGTTGATTAGATGGTGATAGAAAGGTTTGCATTTAAAAACATAAATATATACAATATATGTTATTTATAAAAAAATAAATAAATAAAAAAAAAAAAAATATATATATATATATATATATATATATATATATATATATATATATATATATATATATATATATATATATATATATATAAATGGACACTTAAACCTATACACTTAAACCTTTTTTTTTTCCAAATAGTAACATTTGTTGACATGTATGTCTAAAATTCATTATATTTATTGAAAGATTAGAATAACTAAAAATAAATTTGGGCGCAAAAGTAAATTATTCAGTTCTTATGGTTTCAGCTGATAAAAAGGCTTTGAACCTCTTCTTTAGGGCTTTTTGTCTTTGGCCATGGCCAGTTTAATGCTTTTGCCAACATTTAGGTATGCATTTTGGCTTCATGACCAATTTAGTCAGATAATTGGTCAAATAATGTATGGTAACATTTAAATGTACTGCTTATTATTATTATTATTTATTGTAAAAATGTTTTATTAATTGTATTACCTTTTTTATTTTACTATTAACACTAAGGGTTTTCTCAACTTGAGGTTTTTTTCTTGCAACTTGGTAGATGTTCTGAAGGGACATCTACCAAGACATCTGCATACATTCATTTTGTTGCCGTCAGTTCTCTCTAAAATTTACATATTAACTGAATGTCTGTAAAGCGATCAATAGCCTGTTTTTTGTGTGTGTTTGACATGAGGAAGATGAATGGCAGGATGCAAACGATCCACCTGCTGTTATTTTGGTCAATTTTAGCAGTACAGTATAATAGAGGAAAGGTCAATGATCATATTTAGATCTTTGAGTATTGGTTACTGTGAAATCTGAGCTTGAACCTAGCAAAGATTTCATAATGTAAGTAGGACACACATATTAAATGTATTTTAATGTGCAGTGTGAATAATATCATATTAGCTGACTGGCACAGAATGCACATATCTATTCTAAAATGCAAGACTTTTGAGTTTTAACATTTATTAAAAAGTTTCTGGTTCTAGCCAATCTTAAAGTGATAATTCACCCCAAAATGAAAAATCATCATTTACCCTCATGTTGTTGTTTTACTATGAAACAAACAGATTTTTGTTTACCAATTATAAAGAAAGGGAAGAATCAGAGCTATCATGTTTAAGAAAATGTAATTTAAGTAATTCAAAATACCCTGAAAAGTAATCCAAATGAGTCCATATTCTAATGAACAGCCACAATTTAAATGAACAAAGTAATAGTTCAGAATAACTAATATTTTAATAATTACTAATATCTTAAATTAATAATTGTATACACCAAGGATGCATTAAATTGATTAAAAGTGATAGTAAAGTTATTTGTAATGTTACAAAATATTAGCCTGGTATGCCAGCCCTGAACTCCGCCCACAACATTTTTTGGACGGGAAGTTCGGCTTGGACTCTGATCCATTGAGGAGTAATTATGATCTGGCAAAAACGTTCGGGCCAATCAAATTGCCAGGGCGGGCTTTATACGATGATGGACAGATTGATCTGCAAGTAATCATCACGTTATCGTTTCCCTCAGAGATGACTGCAGCTATCGCGTCTGTTGTGAAATAAATCGACAGCGCATTCATTTTAATAGACAAACAGAGAACTGCAATCAAGGCATTTGTCGATCGGAAATATTTTGCCGTCCTTCCCACATGATTCGGGAAAAGTGTAACTTATCAGCTGGCTCCGATGGTCACTAAGAAGATGGGACGTAATGAAAAGCCTGTGGTCGTTGTGGTTTCTGCTTTGGTCGCACTCATGGAGAAGTAAGTAAAAGAAGCAACACTCGTTATTTAACTTCTAAAATAAGTAAGTTCTGTAGTTGAAAACTGCGCTATGCGAAGGAGTTGACTTACTGCGTTGCTCTGATTGGTTGTAGGTCTACCGACTATCCAATTGAGTGCAGTTGTTTTTTTGTTGTTTTTTTTTCCGGTTACGACACGCCTCATAATCAAAGCTTAATGGAGCGGTCTCAGACTCATATTCTCATTAGAATATGAGTATGACGAAGTCAGGCTAACAAAATATATTCATTTTAAATTAATGCTTTTCTCTTTTAACTACATTTTTCAAAGAATCCTGAAAAAAGTCACAGTTTTCTTCAAAAATATGGATAGTTGCAAATGCAAAATGTTTCCAAAGCAAAAGATTTCCCTCCCACGAAGAAGTTCCACATCGCAGGATCAAGTAACAGCATGACGATAGTAAGAAAAGGAAAGCTTTGGTTGAAATCTTCTCAGCTTCACTGTGTGTCCGGAACACATTAAAAACCTATACACGAAAGGTTCTCCCCGCTGTGAGTGAATTCGTGCCAGGACTGTTGTCCCCTGTAGGCCTGGCCTGAGACCAGAGGTCATTGGCCTTCCCAGTGTCCCCCGGACCTTGCCATCATCAATCATAACCTGTCAAATACAAATCGTTTGTCGCAAGCCCCTGTGTGTACTGAGATGGCCGTATCTTTTTTCACATCAAAATGGCTGCCTCTATTTCACAGCTCAACACAAACAGTCCTGTGTTTGACTGCACTCATGGAAGAATGTAGATGATATTTCCTGCTCCCCCAGAGAGCTTTATATAGAGAAGAAGTATTTATGACCAGCTGTTTAAGACCTGTAAATGAAGCGTATATTGCAAATTATACCTCTGTCAAAATGGAGATATCATGTGATTCCAGAAGTTTAGAAACACACTGTTGTTTTAATAGTGCTGCAATGAAAACCCTCTTTGTCTGACTCTAGCTCTACTATGGGTGTCTCATTATATGAAGAGAAATGAGATTTAAACAACTGATGTAAATCACTTAATTGTATCCTTTTCTTTTTAGTTGCCTTGATGGCTTCTAAAGAATAAATACATCCATCGTGGAAGAGACTTGGAGTGATGGGCTCATTTACGACCCCTGATCTTTAAGCAATAGGAACAATGAGAGTGTTATTGCCCATTGTAAACTGATAAATTCCCACTTTGATTCATGATTCCCACAGGGAGGCAACAATAAATTAATCACATCTTAGGGCAGCATCAGCAGTTTCTTTTGAATAAATCAATATTTGACACTTTCATAATTACCTGAAATACTAATGAAGAGAACGGAAGGCCATCAGCGGCCTTGAAGAACAAGTCTTTAGGGCCAATTGTTCTCGGCACCCCGTAGTGTTAGCCTGGTTTTACACTTGACTCAACTTGATTCTTTCGAACCCTGGTGCATTTGCGTTCATCTTACGTCATCATGCACACTGCATAATAGAAAACAGAACATGGTCAATATATTTTGTTATTAATTTGGTGTTATTATATGCAGCAGAGTAAATGACACTTGGGTCTACTGACGTTGCAAACTGAATCTTTAGAGGAGACATCGGATTGCCATTTATTTGCCCTAATTGCACTCAATATACGAGAATACAGGCTCACTCTCGCCTCGTATCCAAATCATCAACACCATCATCCCTAATACAGTATGTGTTTTATTGAACTAATACATCGTCATTGACTACAGGCTGATTTATACTTCTGTGTCGGACCTACGCCTGAGCCTCTACGCGGTAGACTGCGCGCTGGTTTTAATTTATACTTCTGTGTCGTCTGTCCACGTTGACTGTATTGTCCACTCAACTGCGCATAATAGCGGGCGAATTAATAAAAACACAATAATGACATGCGTTCGGTTTTCTATCATGTGTTGCGCAAGTTTGCGATGACGTAACATGCACGCAAACGCACCAGGGTTCCGATAGAATCAAGTTGAGTGTGAAACCAGACCTACGCTTCGCCAGTAACAAACTCGCTTGGGCTCGGACCGCAGCAAACGAGCCCAGTGTAAAAGCCCCCTAAAACGCATGTGCAGGTTTCTCGCGCAAACCCGAGTCCATGTTGCTTTCACATTCACGCAAATCGCGGCACCATTCAAGAGCAACCAAACACAGACCACCTCCTTCAGGTAGCCTCGGGTTCGGTACCCTGGGGCGCACCCGGGTCCGCATGACAGCTTTCACATTTGCAATTTTTCATGCGAACGTTATACTTAGAATATAGGTAACTTATACTAGAATATAGGCAAACCTTTAAAGGGATACTCCACTTTTTTTTTTAAATTAGCTCATTTTACCATTCCCCAGAGTTAAACATTTGAGTTTTGCCGTTTTTGAATTCATTCAGCCGATTTTTGGATATTTAGAGGAATATCAGTAACCAGACAGTTTCTGGTCCCATTGACTTCCATAGTATATTTTTTCCTGCTATGGAAGTCAATGAAACCAGAAACTGTCTGGTTACTTATATTCTTCTAAATATCCGAAAATCGTCTGAATGGATTTCAAAATGGTAAAACTTAAATGTTGAACTCTGGGGGAGTGGTAAAATAAGCATTTTCCAAAAAAAGTGGAGGAATCCCTTTAATTGCCCCTTAGGCCCCTTTCCCTTAGACAGTGACGGTGACATGACATGACGTGAAGTATGGTAACTCATACTCATAATTTGTCCTCTGCATTTAACCCATCCAAGTCAGTGCACACACATTAGGAGGTAGTGAGTAGTGAACCCACACTCTGCAAACCTTTGAAGTGTTTCGGAAATGTCATTTTGGAGAAAAGCATCTGCCAAATGAATAAATGTAATGTAAACCTACGTACTGTTCATGACAAACACATCATAGAGGACTTACTCAAGCTTGTTGGTCAGTGCAATTTGCCTGTTTTATACACATGGATACAGATTTTTTCTAGCATTGTTTACAAATTAGCCCTTCATTTCATGCTTCGGAAGAGCATGCAATCGCATACA
Source organism: Hybognathus amarus (assembly GCA_030378365.1). Classification (NCBI taxonomy): domain Eukaryota; kingdom Metazoa; phylum Chordata; class Actinopteri; order Cypriniformes; family Leuciscidae; genus Hybognathus; species Hybognathus amarus. The sequence continues at coordinate 756,426 of JAQIUQ010000522.1, forward strand.
CGTTGTCCTTCCATTATCTGGCTGAAGTGAATGATGAAAACACAGACTGCTGATGAAGGCAGCCACATAGATGATTGGCCCCAACACTGGCTTATTCCCTTCAGCACATTTTCAATTAAACCTTTTTAGCCAGTGAGCAATTAACAGTAGGCAGCTATGTAAGCTCGGCAAAACGTGTTTCTCTGCACTCTCATAATCACTCATTGTCATAATGATGCATGAGCTGATCAAATTGTTAGGGATGACAAAAGCTTGTACTGGCCTTTATTCACTGCATCTTATTCAGGGGACCAGAGGAGTTGAATACATCACCTCGAAAATCGAGCGCACATAAATCTTGTTTTAAAGACGCTTATCCAGGTTTAGATTCAGTCCAAAGGTGGCTTTTGTATAGTCAGGTTTTATTTATTGCTCCAGCCTCATTTTGTTTGGCCTTTTGTGCATGGGAATAAATAATTATTTGTGCATTATTGTGTTTTAACTTCGGCCAAAAGTGATGACCGAAAGGAATACTTGTACAAAATTTGCCTTTAATTACCTCACTAGTTCAATTAGACCATCGAAATATAAGGGGTATGTTAAATTGGTATGAAGAACACACTAAAATTGGTTGAGGTTTTTAACAGGCAAACTACAGCTTATCTTGAGATCTGGGTTTTACTCTACAATGCTGGGTTTTACTCTACTTCTAAATGCATAGAATAAAAATGGGACATACTTTACTTAAGGGTCCATTTCTCACTATTAATTACGACTTTTGCCTCAAACTCCTAATTACTGCTTATTAATAGTTATAAAAGATAGTTGTTAAGTTTAGGTATTGGTAGGATTAAGGGATAAGGAATATGGTCATGCAAGATATGGCATTAATATGTGCTTTATAAGTACTAATAAACAGACAATATCCTCATTAAATGTAAGCTTACCTAATAAGCAACTAGTTAATAGTGAGAATTGGGCAATGGACCCTAAATTAAAGGGTTTCAGTGTTTCTTTTGATGAAATAAAGCATGTATGTGTACTTGAGATGCACTGATTTATCGTCTAATAATCAGTATCGGCCATTAAAGGATCATGAAACCCTGCATACAAGGAAAAGTATCCGCATATATCATTCTGAATATTTGGCTCTCAGTATCAGTGGAAAAATTTTGTATCGGCACATCTACAATATATTAAATCAGTTGTTAATACACCTGATAAGTTAATAGGTGTTGGATCATCATTAGAAGAATACTGCTCTAAACATTATTTATTTATTTCAAAATCAAGACCCTTCATACTTACTTTTACTTCAGTGACTTTCTGTGTGGTCAGTTCGAGGAGAAGTTAGAAACATCAATCGATTGTTTTAGACATTTGTGCTACTTTAGATCTAATGCCAGCATTGTCTCAGAGAGAAAGCAGATAAATCTTTAGTTTTAATCAGTGTCTCTTAGTTCACATGCCAGAGAGGCAAAATGAAGCCGTAATTACAAGTCTTAATTGATGTGTTTTTACCTTTGATAGACCATAGCTCTGCTCTCCTTGCTCTTTTCAGACTGTGGCTTGGCTTGCTGTTGTTTGCTCTATATTTCTTTGCGTATTGATTGCTATTATGGCAAATCCAATGGGCACAATAGAACTCTATCAGCAAAATACAGGTTAATTATCTTGAGGTCAGGCGGTCTCAGATGCACACAAAGGGCTTATCCTCTTCACACATTACAACCTAACATTAAATCGTGAGCACAAATTATCACCAAGGTTTTTTTTTCTTTTTTTTCAGCAGATGAACTGGCAATTGGAAGGAGAGCAGTGTTTAAGCATCGAAATCTGAGAGTTTAGATGTTTGGCAACCTTTTCTTTTTTTTAAAGCCATTTGCTCTTTATGGTCAAAATGATTATCTCCAACTACTATTCAGGGCTGTATGGTACTTATTAGATCATGGTAAATGATTATACGGTGTGAAGTAATTTGTACTAATTGAGATTTTACTCTTATTATAAACACACATGTTCTACAAATAAAAAGCCGACCTTTGCAGTGCAGACCTTTCACTGAAGGCAAAAAGTGATATTTTTGCTAAGTGGAGTGGGAAGCTGTCGGACGTTTTACTTATGCCTGACTGATTGGCCTTATAAGCGGCCGAGAGGCTCGTCAATGAGCTTGAGTTAATGGCATTGATTGTGGATATTGTGCTTTTTTCCCCGGCTCCTGCAGGGACTCCAGTGAATCGGATTCCTATCATGGCCAAGCAGGTGTTGGATCTCTACACTCTCTACAAGCTTGTCACCGAAAAAGGCGGCTTAGTGGAAGTCATCAATAAGAAAATATGGCGCGAGATTACCAAAGGCCTAAACCTTCCTACCTCCATCACCAGCGCGGCTTTCACCCTCCGAACACAGTGAGTGACATAACTTAGACAAGAACAACTTGTTGATAACTGCCAGTTGATTCTTGTCTATCTCATTCAATTTAATTATCTGCTTTTAAAATAGAGAGAGTGAAGTCTGTATTTTACCATGTTTGGTAAAAGTAAGAAAGAGGTTTTTACAAATATAGGCTGACATTTGTTCAGCAAAATTGAGATCCATCAAGCAAACAATACTGCTTTGTAAGCATTGCTTTAATACAGACTAGGGCTCACTACTTCACTTTCAAATGCGGCATTCATGGTGGAAGAATCTAAAAACACAAAACACAGTGGCCAAAGACATTTTCCATGTTTAAAAATGAGTCCGAAGTCAAGAGTGCGTCCTGTGTGAACAATCCACACCCCTGTGTGAAGAAGACACATTGACACACTTGATTGCAAATGGATTGCTGTAGACAATATATTGACTTCTAAAGCTGCTTTTTGTTTATCCAGTTGTTTCCAACAAATATATACTAACACAATATGTAACTTAAATGTATTTAAATTATTCATTTTGGGGAGTTTCTTGATATATTGATACACACTACTAAATGTAAGATAGTGACTCAAAAATGTAAGATTTATTAATGCTTCTGAAAGAAGTATCTTATGTTCAAAAAGCCTGCATTTATTTGAATATAGTAAAGTTATTATGCTGCTTAATATTTTTGTAGGAAAACGTAACACTTTTTTGAGATAAAAAAGAAAAAAAAAAGTACAGCATCACACATGTATCCTTGTTAAATAAAAGTATTCATTTTAGAGAATTCAACTTTTCCCAAAGTTTATATTTGAATTAATTTTACTTTTACTCAATTTAAGCCCTGTTCACACTATAAGCGACTTCGCCAGGGCTGCGCTGGTCAGGGCGTTCCCACTACTGGTTGCCAAGTAATGTTTGTGAGTGACATTCACAGATGTTACTCTATGTTAGACAACAAATATGTTTTCTTGCCGCTACAAACAAAAATTTTGGAAGGAAATTTCTAAATATAAATGGAATCAGTACATAAAATGCATAATATTAAAGATGAACGAGAAACTTGGATTGCAAATACCGTTCTATCTGTGTTCAATACGGTGAATACAGTTGATCATGAGCCTATTTATAATATGCTCTTTATGTATTGTAGATAGTTGAACAAACATCTCTCATCTAGGTCATGTATATAGAGGAATGCAGGAAATCTAGATTTCACAGCACTGTTGAGAGCAAGAATGTGCACTCACTACATTTTGGTGTAGTCTTCCCCTCCTTTATTTTCAAAAATTTAAATGACAGTAAATATATTCATTAAATATATAATAGGGTGATTATTAAAACAATAGATATACTGTTCAAAATAAAGACAAAAGTTGGTAACACTTTACTTGAAGGGGTGTGCATAAGACTAACATGACACCTTCATAATCATGACATGACATTTATGAATATGAAGGAAGTTTTATGCATGTTTGTGACAACTGTCATTAGTGTAATTCGCTGAGTTATGACATTTTTAATGCACATATGACATTGTTTGAGATGTCTATGTTATGACACCTTGACAGAAACCAATACATCATAACCTGTCAGTGTCTTTGTCATGACAACTTGACATTACTAAGACAACACAACCTGTCATAAACATGACATAGCAGATTAATTATCAAACTTAAGAAACTACCTAGCTTTATGGGTTAACATCACAAGAAACTATCAGGTGGTTGGTTTTGACATTGGCTGTCATGAAGCCATTATAACATTTTAAAGGTCCCAGAACATGTGTTGATGTTTCGCTTGTAAAAAAAAAACAGTATTTTTCACACAATTTACTTATCTGTATACGGCTGTTTTCACTGTCCAAAAACACTTTCTTGTTCTATTAAGTCCCTCCTTCAGAAAAAAATAACGAGTTCTGATTGTTCCAGCGGTTCCTGTGTTATGATTGATTCGACAGCAGCTTATCGCATGTTGCCCAGAAAGATCACGCCTCTTAAATTGGAGATGCATGCGCATCTGAAGTGCTGCTTCTCCGTGGCAGCGCAACAAGACCACGCCCCCTTTTGTTGTGTATTCCTCTGGGCGGAGATTAGTCAGAAAACTGTTCTAGTGACAGTGTATCTCTAAGAGGAGGTGTGTGTGTATGTCACTTCGCGTCGGAGAGAAGAGAGCGAGAATGCGCTGCTAACAAATGCACTGTTTCGCTGGCAACAAAATGGACCAAAATGTGAGACTGACCAGCCGGTCACCAGTCCAGGCCAATCGTGGAAAAACGTATGATTCTGGTCCCTGATTGGTCTAATTCGGTGCATCTTATTGAATGACGTTCATTTTTTTATGTGACTTTAGCATCCAAACACCTTTTATTAGATGTAGGAATCTTTAGGCATCTTGCGATCCTATTCCAACATGATTATTGATCGAAGTTTTTTTTATTATTATTAGTATACCGACTTTAAATCTTAATGTATTTGTCCACGATTACCCTTGTAATTCAACCTTTTCGAACACATAGGCGCATTCACATAGTTCCATCGTCCATCTGCGGTTAAATTCTCTGAATCGATTAAGAGAAAATCGCAATGCATCGGAGAATACATTTTTAGTTTCTCCCACCATTGTTTATTAGCTGTAATGTCATTGTGATTAGGTTGTACATTACAGAACGTATTTGATATTATGTCTTTTGTTCTCTACAGGTATATGAAGTACCTCTATCCTTATGAATGTGAAAAGCGGGGACTGAGCTCTCCCGGGAGCTTCAGGCAGCCATCGACAGCAATCGTCGGGAAGGGCGGAGACAGAAGTTATGGCTCAACCCTCTTCAACTACTCCCCTGTGGGCACCCCCACATTGCTGTCTTCGCCCAAACTCCAGATGCCCCACATCAGCATGCCCAGCATGCCCAACGGCGGGCACATGACTCAGAACTCTGTTATCAAGAATGGTATGTGTTTGTGATTGTATTTCCGTTACTACTTAAAAGTTTTTTTCTGTTAAAATACTTTAACATTAAGATGAAATTTTATGTATTTTTAACTATACAGCTGAACATACATTATTTCCTCCCTTGCACAATAATTATTTGCTGTGTCAATAAAATAATATAGACCAAGGAGAAACAAAAAAAAATAAAAGTAATTAATAAAAAATAAAAGATGTATAATCTAACCATTATAAAGCAACTAAAAGTAATAGAATTATATTAATTGTTGATTTTCGAAGAAAAAGTGGTATTCCTCATCAGGAAATTGAATGTTATTGCAGACCATCTAAATTACAACCTAGATCCTCCAAAGGAGATGTCATCTCTCTACACAATAACAGTGCCACTTCTTACTCACACTGTGGCCTGAATGGTCATCAGAGCAGACAGGAAACAGCTTGCAGGACTTCCTCTTGCCCAATCTGCCAGTTTCCTCATCACACCAGCAGGAGCAATGAAACACAAAGAGACATGGGCTACTTCGTGATTCAGTAATGTGCCCATATGGAAAAGGACAAGTCACGCAACTCTTTAAAGATCAAAGACCTTTACAAATCTGATATTTATAGTGTTTACAAAGCAGCTTTAAATAGATCTCAGTGCTTATTGCATGACTTGAGTAATACTCATACTTCCCTTTCTGGATCTTAATGTGTAGAATAAAAAGTTCTATTCAGATTGAGCAACTTCCTTTCCCTTTGCAAAATCATTTTACATAAAAAATAATTATAGAATCAGTTTTAAAGTATTAGGTTTATAGTATCAAAATGAATGTCAGATTGAAGCTATAAAATAGGTCATTTTCACCGTGTGGCGAGTTTGAAAATATAATTTGAATAGACACAAAAAACCCCACAAATTTAATTTACTAATTTTTATTTAAAAAATCACAAACATAACACTTTAAAGTTGAAAAATGTAATATAATACATATATACAAGTCTTTTTGTGACATACATATGCCCGCACACATACACATGCACACACCACACACTAAGATGCGTGAAAGAGTAGCGGCCATTTGCCTCCCAAGTTTCATCAAAAATCATCCCAATCACCTCTTCTGCTGTCTACCTCTTCATTCACCATGTTTTTGTTCGTTTCTTTTATTATTTTATGCAATCCACAACTCTAACCTGCCGCGCTTTGTATCTCTCTGTTCAAATCCTTCCTTTCCGCTCCTGCCAGAAAGCTGCTGTCATTTGCGCGAAAAGCACATTGTCTGCTGTCAGGGGCAATTTGAATTGTTTTGATAGGGCAAACAGTTGAAGAATTATGGTAAAATGAATACAGCTTGCTGGTATGTGTCGGCAACGACAAAGCCAGTTTAAAAGGGTTAAATAAATTTAAAAATAATAAAACACTCTTCCATACAAAATAAAATAAAAAAAAATAAAAAGTCAGTAAGATTCGGGAGTGTAAGGATATTCAATCCGAACTGAAAAAATGTGATACACCACCCACGGTAACGTTTGCCCAGACTCTCATGGCGTACCAAACGCACCCCGCCCCCTGCTGCCCCGCCCTGCCCTGGCACAATGTTGAGATTGACCTCACTTAACCTTATGTCACAAAACAATTTTTTCTTCCTTAACATTTTATTAAGTGATAATTAGGTGTGTAACAGTACATGTATTTGTAAACACGTAATAAATTGGCAAATTTTCGTGTTTTATGTATACAAGACGAATACAGCGTTGTAGCCGAACCACCATTAACCGCCAATAACCGCAATGAGCTCCACATTTTGTTACTTTCGATAAGAATCTAAGTGTCATTTTTCAAATTATGTTCATTTTATCACAAAGTTCAAACCAAAAAAATGCTGTTTTGACACTCTTTAATGTGGCATGACAGATCACTATATAAGTGCATGATCATCTCTCATATTCCTAATGTATGTTGAAAGATACAGTACAACATACTGAAACGTATTACATCTTGTGTAATCAATCAGTGTCTCAACTGTGAAAAGACAGTAAAACAGCTTGTAATTAACAATATCCAATGTAGCATTACATTTACTTCAGGCAAGTGTCAACAGCTTGTTAGTCAGCTTGAGAAATTAAATCTTTCATTAAATATATGCACTATATTATCCTGTATAATCATTATATTTTACTTAACCTGTTGTGTTGCATTGCTGTTGCATTGTTTTCTCAACTGTTATACTTTTTATGCAAGTGTTCGGTCTAACTTCTTTGATAGTGAGAAGTCAGCTCATATTTACATTAGCTCAAAGTAGCAGTCGATTTAAATGAAATAAATGTGAAACAGCAGCCTAGCAAAATTATCAAATTATCAATTATCATCTCAAAAGTGAGCCCATTTAAAGATATGTTTAACTATGGGTAAATGACATACTACTTAAATACTGACCAATAGGCACAGGTAGAAATAGACAATAAAAACTAAGGTAATACTTACCCAAGATTTACAGTGGGGGAAATAATTATTTGATCCCCTGATGATTTTTTTAATTTTGCCCACTTACAAAGAAATAAAGGGTCTATAATTTTTATGGTAAGTTTATTTTAATGGATAGAGAGAGAACATATCACCAGGTTTGCACAGATCTCGGGAGGGATTTTGGTCCACTCCTCTTTACAGATACTCTCAAAATCCTTCAGGTTTCTTTGTCACTTGGCAACTCAATGTTTCAGCTCCCTCCACAGATTTTCTATATGATTACAGTCTGGAGACTGGCTAGGCCACTCCAAGACCTTAATGTGCTTCTTCTTGACCCACTCCTTTGTTGCCTTGGCAGTATGTTGTGGGTCATTGCTGAAAGACCCACCCACGACCAGTCTTCAGTATTCTGGCTGAAGGAAGGAGGTTCTTCTCCAAGATTTGATGGTAAATTGGCCCATCCATCTGCCCCTCAGTACAGTTACCCTTAGCAGAGAAACAGCCCCTGAACGTAATGTTTCCACCTCCGTGCTTGACTGTTGGGATGGTTTTCTTGGGGTCATTGTTAGCATTTATCTTCCTCTAAACACGGCGAGTTGATTTGATGCCAAAGAGCGCAATTTTGGTCTCATCTGACCACAGCACTTCCTCCCACGCCTTCTCTGAATCATTAGATGTTTATTGGCAAACTTCATACGGGCTTCTACATGTGCCTTCTTGAGCAGGAGGACCTTGTGAGTGCTGCAGGATTTCAATCCATTGCGGTGTAGTGTGTTACCAATGATTTGCTTGGTGACTGTGTTCCCAACTGCCTTGAGATCATTAACAAGCTCCTCCTGTGTAGTTCTGTGCGGATCCCTCACCTTTCTCATGATCATCTTAACCCCACGAGGCACGATCTTGCATGAAGCTACAAACTGAGGGCGATTGTCTTTTCATTGGTATCTCTTCTATTTCTGAATAATCACACCAACAAAAGGCTCCTTCTCACCAAGTTTCTTGCTGGTGGTCTGTAGCCCATTACAGCCTTATGCAGGTCTACAATCTGGTCCCTGACATTTGACAGCTCTTTTATATTTCTATTGGTGGTGGAGATGTTGGAATGGAAGATACAGATTCTGTGGACAGGTGACCACTGAGATTAGGACATCAGGAGTATTTCCCTAAATTGACATGACTAATTTGTGTTCCACATGGGCACATAACCAATCTGTGGGAGGTAGAATTCTTGCTGGTTGGTAGGGGATCAAATACTTATTTCACTCAATCAAATGGTAATCAATTTATAATCTTTATTTAATGTGTTTTTTTTTTTTTGATTTTTTGGTTGATATTCTTTATATTCTTGCATTGATCTTGCAGAAGTCAGTCAAGTCAGTTGAATGAAATCCAGCGACAGGAAGCAAACCACAGCTCGCAGGATATCACCACCCATGTCATAGAGGAGAGAAGGGTTCGCACACTTAGTGATGAACATATTGATACTTGTGAACCGGTCAGACTAAGCAGCATAAGAAGAAAAGAACCTCAACAGGCAAAGGCCTGGAGTTAGATGGCCTAGAGCTTGTGAGAAAACAGCATGGGACATGGTAAACACAGATCTATGCTTTGCATTGGAAAGAGTAACTGGTACAGTTGAAAAGAACCTGAATAAATTTGGGGACATCATTTACGCATAATGCAAGTGAGAGGTTTGGTGTAGAAAAAGGAAGGAAAAAGAACAAACTACTCCTGGAATGTCTAGATGGCAGCAGAAAATTGAAGGGTTAGTTTCATAATTTTTAAAAGCATCTAGGGCTGAGTTAAAGAAATTTGGAGGAAACGCATACAGATGCAAAGAGGCATACAGATGCAAAGAGCCTATATCTATTTCCATCAGACATTCCACCTATCAATCCACCAGAATACCAAATGGAGGTATGTGCACCTAAGTGGAAAGAGGTAGAGCAGGCTGTGAGAAAGGCAAGGGCTTCATCATCTCCAGGGCCTAATGGAGTTCTGTACAGAGTGTACAAGAGTGCTTAAGGAGTTCTGCGAAATCTGTGGAAATTGATAAAAGTGGCATGGGAAAAACAGGTTGTACCAAGAGCATGGCGCAGAGCAGGTGTCTTTGTACCTAAAGAAAGCTTCATGTGACATTCCTGGATTTGGCTAATGTATATGGTTCAGTTCCACATGAGCTTCTTTGGGCAGCATTTGATTTTTTCAGAGTACCAATGTCAATAACAAATTTAGTGAAAGCCTATTTTGGAGATTTTTAGTTTCTCAACTCCAGAATTCAGCACTACATGGCAATGCTTAGAGGTTGAAATGATGGCAGGATGCACCATTTCTCCACTGGCTTTTACCATGGCAATGGAAGTGATCATTCAGGCATCAAGTTGGGTAGTAAGAGGAGAGCGATTGGCTTCTGGGATGCAGCTACCACCAATTAGAGCATACATGGATGACATGACAGCCATGACTACAACAGTAGCCTGCACTAGTTGGTTATTGGGTAAGTTAACCAATAATATTGAATGGGCACGAATGCAATTAAGCTCTCTAAATCAAGCCCTTTAAATCAATGAGCATCTCGATAGTTAAAGGAAACGTAGTAGATAAAAACATTCTTCATTAATAGTGAGGCAATACCAACAGTTTCTGAGAAGCCAGTGAAGAGTCTTGGGAGATGGTATGATGGGATCTAAAGGACAGAGTTTGAGTGTGAGAAGTTAGACGACAAGCAGTGGAAGGGTTGAAGAGACAGCTTTGCTCTACCAGGCAAACTAAAACTCTGGTGCTTTCATTTTGGTCTACTGCCGAGGTTGCTGTGGCCACTAATTGTGTACGAGATTTCTTTGACAACAGTGGATAAGTTGGAAGCGTTAATAAGTTCATTCATCAGGAAATGGTTTGCTGCCTCTGCAGAGTGGGACTTTATAGTAAAGGAATATTGCAGCTGGCAGTCTCTGCTTTTACCGAAGAGTTTAAGTGTGCCAAGGTCAGACTCCAAATGACCTTAGTAGAGTCACCGCGACAGATGTGTAAGGGTGGCAGCACCGGTGTTAAAAACTGGTAGAAAGTGGTCAGTAAAGAAATCTGTGGTAGAGGCAAAGGCTGCCCTTCAAATTGGTGATATCGTGGGACAGGTACAGCATGGAAGAGGGGGTTTTGGGCTCAGTTTAGCTCCTCCTGAATGGCACAAGTCATGCCCACCTCAAAGGAGGAAGCTGGTAGTCAACGAGGTGTGAAAGCAGGAGGAGAGGATGAGGTGTATAAAGGCCATTTCCTAGGCCAAGCAGGGAGAGTGGATGAGATGGGAGAGTGTGGAACAACGGAAGATGGGGTGGCAAGACTTTTAGTCAATGGAAGAGAGTAGGATCAGTTTCTTTATCAGCTCAACATATGATGTTCTCCCATCACCACAGAACCTAAAGCTCTGGGTAGAAGAGGATCCCTCTTGTCCTTTGTGTTCATCACCTGCCACATTAAGGCATTTTTGACAGGATATAAGGTGGCTCTTAGCCAAGGCCAGTTTACTTGGCGCCATGACCAGTTACTACGATGTTTGGCTTTCACATTGGAAGGCAAGCATAACATGACCAATAAGTTACCACCTGTTCTAGCAAAACATTACACACAGAAGACAATATTCCTCCGCCCAGGCAACAACCAAGAAAAGGTCTTAAAACCAATTCTCGCCCAGGACAACTGGAAGCTGCTTGGGACTGGAAAATACTGGCTGATCTTGATCAAAGGCTTATTTTTCCACCTGAGATTTTGAAAAACTCAAAGAGTCTGTTGGTTTATTTGTATAGTTTGCATTGTAATTACAGTTATTACGTTCCTGTGTATATTGCGTGAATGAGGGTTGGTGTTTGGGCAGATATTGTGTTTTGCGGTAGGTAGTATGCCATACGGAACCGTTACCACTGAATCTACTTTTTATAGGTTCAGTAGGTTTAGAGAGTTCAAGAGATTTACACGACGCATGCGCAAGAATTCTTGTTCAGTTCCCATGCATATGTCGTGGAAATCTCTTGAACTCTCGTCTCAGGCACAGAAGGAAGAAAAGGAATAGTCTGAATAAAGTCGTTATTTTTGTTTTATTTCCGCACAAAAAGTATTCTCATTGCTGGATAAACTTGTAGTTGAGCCACTGTAGTCACATGGAATATTTAAACATTTTCTTCAATGACTTTCTGGGCCGTCAAGTTTCAATCCCTTAGGAGCCTATGTAGCAGTGATCTACCTCTCAAATTTAATCAAAAATATCTTCATTTGTGTTCTGAAGATGAATCATGGTCTTACAGGTTGGTACAGCATGGGGGTGAGTAATTAATGACTTAATTTACATTTTTGGGTGAACTAACCCTTTAACGAAGACAGTGGGGCTCTACAGCCTTAGTCAAACAGGTTGGCGCGGATGGCTGGGTTGTGGAGATATTGTGGTTAGGTCACATGTGAACTATGAGGAAGGAGCAACCTCAGCAGCAGGAGTGATGTAGAGATCAGTAAGCTGAGTTGAGTGGGTGACGGAGGGGGTGACTCTGGGACGTCTGTCGAGCCCTCTTGGGGTGTCGTGGGCTAGTCGACAGAACACTGAGGACAGAAGGTGCCCACTTGAAGACCCTAAAGATGTCCCCTACTCGGCTCAATCCAGACGGTTGTCATGCTGGTTCACTGGGGAGACCTCACTGTAGTTGCAGCCGTCTGTGTGTGCTGACAGCGCAAGTAGCACTGCAGCCGTTAACGCTGGACAGAAGGAGAGTCACATGACCATATGGAAAGAATTGTAAATGGATGGAAAAGCATAGGTTACTGTAAAGCTTTGTGCTTATCTTGGGGAAAGCCGAGTACAAATCAGCATGAAGTTTTAACATCTACCCTTGTGTAATGGAAATCTGTCTCTATTCATTAAAATAAACCTACAATAAAAATAATAGACCCTTAATTGCATTGTAAGTGGGCAAACTTACACAAACAGCAGGGGATCAAATACTTATTTCCCCACTAGGTGGTCCACTATTTTTAGTTTTCCGTTAAAGTGTTCTGCCACCTGAAAATATTTTAGAAGTATATATTCTAGTCGCATATACTAATACTTCATTATGCTATGTTGCTCCACAGAGGACTCAATGCTGTCCAGCTGCCTGACTAACAGGGTGGGCATCCCTGTGTCTTTGGCCAGCCACCACAGTGCGGCCCAGGCTGCAGCGGCTCAGGCTGCAGCTGCAGCAGCTGTACAGGCGGCCACGTTGGAGCAGCTACGGGAGAAGCTGGAGTTCGGAGAGCCACCGGAGAAGAAAGTGATGCTCATGGCAGAGGAGCAGCAGAGGATAATGCAGCATGCATTGCAGCAAAATCTGTTCGCCATGGCAACCCAGCTACCCATGAACATCAAACTGAACAACAGAGGTGGGAGCAAGGAATGCAAAAATGGTTCTCACATATTTTTGCCCTGTATGTGTTTTTACAAAAAAAAAAATTATTTAGCGTCAAAAAAAGTAATACTCAAACTTGTGTGCAAATATAATATAAATGGCAGTAAACTGAAGTGTTTCCCTAGAGTGACCCATAAAATACTGTGGACTGAGTCAATAGTGAGACGAGAGAGAACATAATGGGTCAAATAATGTAAATTAGGGCAGAGGAGTTTATTTACTCTAGGCTGAGTAAGGATCACAAAAAAGAGCTGCCACACATAGCATGACAAAACATTAACCTTCCAATTTTCCCTCACCAAACTGAGGTAATTAATGAATAACACTTTATGTAATAATAATAATAATAATAATGACACATTTTTATTTTATTTCTTTATGACACTAAGATGAGGATTGATACGTTCTCTAAACAATACTGAAGGAATTTATGAAAAAAACATTTTATTCATGAATAACTGTTTATAGATGGCTTGTTTTATTTTATTTTGTTTTATGACACTATGATAAGGTGTCTCCTCTGTCAAAAAGAATGATAAGAGTTTGAGACATTCTCAAAAAATAAACATCTATTTAATTAGGTGTGAATAAATGGTGAAACTTTACTGATGAAGAAAAGTGATTTCTGTCGGGCCTTTTGTCTGATGTTAATGATTTCAGTGCACCTTCATCACTTAATGACAGTGTGTCATGATTGCAGGCTGGTCATGAGTAATGTTGTGTTGTCTTCTACCTGACTGTTACTCTTATACCACCCACAAAATCAAAAGCCTCGTTATATGGTGGGACAATGTAGCCCAGTTCTGTAATGCTGAGCAGGACTTTCATACAGAATTACTCTGCAATTTAAAGATTATATTAAATGTTATTTTGTGTAACCTTCACACAAGTATTCAAAGTAATGACAGAGTAAAAACTGAAAGTCCTGACAGATGCTAACTTTTTGGAAATAGGAATGTGATTTATCTCTTTTTTGACTCAAAAAAATATGAACATGAAAAAAACATGATGTTAACATGAACATGAAAATTCTGTCATTTACCCAACCTCATGTTGTTTCAAACCCATAAGACTTTTGTTCATCATCAGGACACAGATGAAGATATTTTTCTGTCTCTTGATAGTCTATTTACTTAAAACTGATGCTTCAAAACGTTTGTAAAGAGATTGTAAAATCAATCAGAGCATTTAAATTTGGTTAACTGAAGCTCAATGATTCTTGCTTGATGTGCAAGAACCAATGAGGTTCATTCTCAGTGTTACGCAGCACGTTTGAGCTTCTGCAAGAACCAGTGAGGTTCATTCTTGTGTTACGCAGCACGTTTGAGCTTCTGCAAGAACCAATGAGGTTCATTCTCGTGTTACGCAGCACGTTTGAGCTTCTGCAAGAACCAGTGAGGTTCATTCTTGTGTTACGCAGCACGTTTGAGCTTCTGCAAGAACCAGTGAGGTTCATTCTCGTGTTACGCAGCACGTTTGAGCTTCTGCAAGAACCAATGAGGTTCATTCTCGTGTTACGCAGCACGTTTGAGCTTCTGCAAGAACCAGTGAGGTTCATTCTCGTGCGTCAAACAAGTAAGGTTTAGCTTCTGTTTATGTTTGCTAATCAATCTTTTTATGTGAATAAAATAATAAGTTAAATCTATTCATCATGTAAAATGATCATGTCTCTTCAGAAGACTTCTGGATCTCATTATGAATGTTTGAAGCAGAGTTTTAGGTGAATAGACTTTCGATGGAGGGATGGAAAAATTTCATAAACATTTTTTCACTGCGATCAAACATTACACAAAGTATTCCAAAGAAATAAATTAAAAGGATAATTCTCCCTAAAATGAACATTCTCTCAACATTTACTTATCCTTCGTTCCCAACCCATAAGATTTTTGTTCACCATCAAAACACAAATGAAGATATTTAAAGGAGAACTCCGGTGCAAAATGAACCTTTGGTCTAATAAAACATTGGTACCTAGACTAACGTTCTCTGAGATTTGTTTTCATGATAATCGAATGTAAAGAGTTTTATCTCTAAAAACTGTTTCAGCGTATAATGCTAGTAATGGGGGCATATACCAAGTAAAAAGAAATCGCTAGTTTATACCACTAACAAGAATCAAAATAGCCCCACACTAACACAGTAACATAATGAGGGTCCATACATGCAAAACGAAGCATTGAGAATTTTGTAAGTGTACTTTATAAAGACAGTTCACTTCGTGTATACAGGCGGCGCCACCTTTGGAAAACAGTCACGACAAGTAAAACCACGAACGACGTGCTGAGTGATCTGAAGTTCATGAAGTTCAGCGAACTTCTGAACTTTATGAACGGCGTTCGAGAATCGAACTTATCGAGAACTATATTCTAAGATGGCTTCTGTCTGTATACACGAAGTGAACTGTCTTTATAAAGTATCTTCTTATTAAACGGTCTGTACACTTACAAAGTTCTCAATGCTTCATTTTGCATGTATGCATGTATTTTTGCCTCGTTGTGTTACTGTGTTAGTGTGGGGCTATTTTGATCCTTGTTAGTTGTATAAACTAGCGATTTCTTTTTACTTAGTAAATGCCCCCATTACTAGCATTATACGCTAAACAGTTTTTAGAAATGAAACTCTTTACATTCGATTATCATGAAAACAAATCTCAGAGAAAGGTAGTCTAGGTACCGAATGTTTATTAGACCAAAGGTTCATTTTGCACCAGAGTTCTCCTTTAAATATCTTCATTTGTGTTTTGATGGTGAACAAAATCTTATGGGTTGGGAACGAGGATGAGGAAATGTTGCGAGAATGTTCATTTTAGGGAGAATTATCCTTTTAATTTATTTATTTTGAATACTTTGTGTAATGTTTGATCGCAGTGAAGAAATGTTTATGGCACAGACATTTTGTGCAGTTCCCTATCTAGAAAAGTGAAAGCCCCATCTTTTTTGACAGTTATCACCTCCCCCCCCTTAAACTCTTTTAATAAACCCCTCCTTATCCTGTCACTCATGAGTTATCACCGATAGTTGGTGGCACGCTTCTCTTGCTTCTTGTGTTCCTTTTATAAATGCTCATATTGAGTTTTTCTCTTCCTCGCCTCTCTGGCTCCTCTCTTGACAGATGATAGACAAGAGACTGCATTGAACCTGTCTACCAACGGCATTAGCAGCATCAACATGTCAATAGAAATAAATGGGGTTGTCTACACAGGTAAATAGAGCGCCGTTTGCTGATGTAATTGCAGGCAGGAAATTCAATAAGTTATAGCAGCACCCCCTCGCTCAGTCCTCCACACAATTTGATGTCTTTGCTATAAAATCCATCGTAATGAAGTGGCAAGTCCAATAGAGTTAAAAAAGTTAAATATCTCAAAATTGGGCCTGGGCGCAGGAGGTCGATGGAGCTTATTGTCTTTCAGTGCCCGAAGAAAGGCCCTCCGCCTTAGCTAGATACAGTGCTTGTGCCTGATGTGTGAGAGACAGTAATTACCACAAGATGGCTCATAAGCTTGCAGGGAACAGTTCGGGAGATCAAGTTGAAGTGGCATCCGTTTTTTTACTCAAGGTTTGTTCCCTGTAATGATGTACAGCCCTTGAACATACAGCTAAAAGATTTTTCTAGGGCTAAAAATTTAACCAATTTACATGTAAAAATTGTATTATATATATATATATATATATTTAATCTTGCCGTCGTGGTGCATAACACTGAACAAAGATGTGACGTTTACTTTTTGTAATGTCTATTCCGTAATTTACTTGCCTGCCATAATGATTTCTGAAATTATCTTAGTTTGGGCACATATTCTCAGAACATGTTGATTTATGCAATTAAGTGATTAATTTGATTCACATAGCATAAATTCATGTACCATGTCATGTAAAATGTTAAAATTAATTTTTCCTCATCTCTTTTCAATATCTTAGCTTTTCTTTAGTGAGCATCTGTACATTTTTTCATATAGGTTTAAACCAAAAATGAGATACTTCAATATACATAGATAATATAATATAAAAACAGATTGAGTAAGGGGGTGTCTTTTTTTTTAAATGATGGACCACATACAAATCAAATGTTTTAGATGAACGTTTTTTTTTTACTTATACATGTAGTTTCTATTATTGCATGAAAATTTTTTTTTTTTTTTAATAATATTTATCACATTATAAAAACAACAACACATTGCTCCAGTAAGTGAACTTCTGATGTTGTGTTATGTAAGGGTGGTTTTGTTGTTTATATTCCTTGACTCTAACTTGAACTAAATATTTGTCCGCTGACTCCAGGGGTCTTGTTTGCCCGTAAGCCAGCCATCGGTTTCATGCCAGGCAGCCAGCGAGTCCATCACCAACACAGCTCTCAGGGAAAGAGCAGCAGCCCAGGGCTCAGCACCCAGATGCAGCCGTCCTCTTCCTCCTCCTCCACCGCCTCCTCACACGGACCAGCCGCCTCCCTTGAGCCCACAACACCTCTCTCACTCAACTCTCCTCCGACATCAGATAAGGCAGGGTCTTTAGGTCATACTGTTGGACCAGTTTTTTTGTCTCCTTCAATGTACAATGTACACTTTTTACTGTTTTTCTAACCCTCCCCCTGCAATCAGGACAAGGAGTGTCCATCACCGAAAAAACTTCCATTAAAATCAAAGGCTGAGCACCTATAGCTGATAGCCGCACATTTGAAATGTGTTACATTTACATATGCAGCAAGTTGCAGCTTGTAATTTTATTCTTCTGAGGACGTGTTATTCATTGTGGAGTGACTAAAACGTATTGCGTGACAATGCCATGAACACAAGGAGCGGTGTGACGCTCGAGGGGATGGGATGTTCCTCAGACTGAGCGCTGGCCTGCTCTGAATGTTGCATCAAAGCAAGATTCTTCCCTCTTCTACACAGATCCTTCATTTTTGGCACAGGAGTCCTTCCTCTTCGTCTTTACTCATTCTTGAATTAAACAGCAAGAGCTATTAGCAGCTATTACCAAAGAGAATAAGAGCAACCTATTAGGATGAATGCCGTTTTATCACAACCATCACACATATCAAATGCCATTGCAAACTATCAGAAAAAAGCAATGGAAAGTCAGCATAATGGTTTTAAGCAAAGCACATCCCATTTAACTTGAATACAAATTGTCAGGGAGAAAAGTTATTTACTGTATCAATGGTTAAGTTCATGTTAGTAAAGGAAAAAAATGTATCCATCTACACAAGACTGAGAAAATCATGAATGATTTGCTTTCCGTATGTGGAAGATCGAGCCATGTATAGCTTGATATTGAAGAAAGCCGACAGGATTAAGTCTACTTTATTCTGTCATGACTGGTTTTGGCCTGTGGCCGTGGCGAAATATATTCTATTGATCAGTGAGTTATTTGGGGAACGCTTGTCGACAATGTTTAATGATTTTCCACCACCTCAGCTTGGGTTTTATAGCAAAGTGTTTTAAGTGTTTATTAAATGGTTTAGTAGACGGAAAAACGGGTCAAACTGGTTAAATACAGGTTTTAGAAGTCGGGGTCAAGCGATATTGTGACATGTGACTATGAGCTGAACGTTGATCATAAAAACGTTCGAGTACTTAAACCAGAAAAGAGAGGCTCTTTAGAAGCAGATTATGTGCCGTGAACAGGCTGGATGTTGCTCATCTTAGGCATCAGTTGAGGTGGGATCTCTGTTGTGAATAGAATCCAATTTCCATCACGTTTTCAACAATGCACTTGCATTTGAGAGTTCACCTCTCGTCCTTTATTCCGTTCTCCTTTTGTTTTTTGCTCACTGTTTTATTTCTCTTTTCTGTTGATAAGGAAATGGGAGGATTTTATTGTGTCATTTTATTTAGAATTCAGTAGTGAACTTCAAGTTGTATTTATTACTTCCTTTCATGTTTAATCTTGGGCTGTTTCAGTGCTTTTGGCAACATCACATTTATTTAAAGAAAAAAAGTCATATTACAGCCTAATACCTCACAAATCCTGCAAACCTGTACACAGATAATAGATTATGAAAACAAGATATACCTCATTTATTTCATTTCATTTCTATTAATTTTATTGTGAAGCCACTTGAAAATTGATGTTTTTTTTCTCTAACAAATCACTGGATTCTTTTCTTTTTTTCTTCTATTTTGTATTGTTTTACCAAAGAAGGGAAATATATAATGAACACACATCTACCTCATTTGTTATAGACTGTGCCAACAACATATTCACAGCAGCCAGTTTTTAATCATAGCCTTTCTGGTCCAAATTCGCTTTTGCCTGCGTGGATTGTGCTGCAAAACCAGAGGCTGGACCACACTGGGCTCAACACAGCGTCATTTGCTTTGCTTGTTCGTTTATGTCAGTGGCATTTTTTATGCACGGAGGGAAATAAAAATACCAGAAGGATTCTATTTTATGTATACAACTCCTCAAATCAATTCAACATAGATCTGAAGAGGTTCTTCCTTATAGTATGAATTTGAATTAGATTTGAAAACATCTTATAAAAAAATATCTTAAGTTAAGCTGCAAACTTTAGCATTGAATTAAGTTTTTTAGCTCATGGTTTGCAGCAGTTCCATTGATGCCAGTGTTTATGTCATCATTTCTGTTCACAACATAATGTGGCTTTCAAAAAATATATCTAATCTAAACCAAAACTAACTTAAAAAATATAGAAAAAAATCCATTATTTTCTTTCACACTCTTTTATTTGAATGTGGAGACATGCTTAGAACATGACTTATTTCTACAAATACCAAAGATGTGACAATGTTGTTGGGTTGACAACTTTTAACCAATACTGTCATTCCTAACTTTGAATCTCAAAGAGCAGAGAAATGGTTTCATTTGATCCTGCTGCAGCAAAACTTGATTTTATCCTCTTGGATCAAAAAAAAAAAAGGCAAGCTGTATATTCAATTAGTCTCAGTGCACAAATGGCAATCTAAGAATGTAATAGCAGTTTCCAGACTTTTAGCACAAGTAACGATTAATGAAAACACTTGACCATCATTTTGCTGTTGGAAAGGTGCAAAGGATTAATGGAAATATATAGTCTATATTTATGTGGAATTACAGAGGGCACAATCAATGCACAATTGTCTGATTCCTGTTGTTCAGTGTAATTTACCTCTTGATCAGCGTATGAAGAGACTGCTCTTATTTCTAGAGAAAATCCTGGATCGAACTCTTGGAGTGCTTGCTGACTGTGATGCAAAAACGTGAATCAGAGCTGATTCCATAACCAAAGCTTTTACCAAACCACGCTCACGGGCTTATTGATGACGAACATTTCTTCATAAAAAGACTATCATTTTAATAAAGGTTAAGAAAATATTATTCACTCATGTGCTTAAAGAATAACATGTTGTTTACCTTGTTTAGCTATGTCAACGATGCTATGCTGGTAGATTTTAGATCTTATTATACGCTGTGTATGAAGCTTATTTTCCTTTTATTCACTTTGGATAAATCCAGTGCATTATGGGAAAGCTGGATTGTGGTGCTCAGGGGTTAAAAAAAGAAGAAAAAAACTGGTGAAAGATTTTTTTTGTTTTGTTTGTTTGTTTTGCCATTGACTTGTAGCATAATTAGAAATAAAGTACTGCTTTCCACTTGAATGTCCAGTTGAGTTTTTCTTATAATTGCTGTAATTATTAGTCTTATTGGGAAAAAAAGTCTAATATTGGTTTAAAATTTAATATTTGTAGTTTAAATTTCAATTTTTGTAGAGGGAAACAAAGCTGAAAAAAAAAACGGAATTAGGATGCCTATTTACACTTTGGGGTCAGAGATCTCATGAAAGTTCGTATCTATAGCACCAATGTCATTTCTCATGCCATTTATACGCCAAAACAGTTTTTGCGTGTATATGGTATGTGTTTTCGCAGGCACTTTATGGCGGATAATACGCACAAACTCCCCACCCCCTCCCCCCTAAACCTACCCCAGTGTTTTTTAGTGCTTAGCATATGCATGCATGCATGCAAAAAAAAAAACATTTTTGGCATATAAATGCCACGAGAAATGACATTCGTGGTATAGATATGCATTTTCATGAGACTGTGTTGGGAAATTCTTGTCTTTTTAAATCTCTTATGTTCACGAAGGCTGCATTTATTTGATCAACAATACAGTAAAATTGGTAAATATTGCTATAATAAAAATTTCTAAATAACGGCAGTTTGAAATATTTGTGTAACATTATAAATGTTTTTACTGAATGTCTTTTAATCGATTTAATCTGTCCTCCGCTGAATAAAAATATTAATTTCAGTGTCACTTTACTTGATAACACTTTATTTTACAGTGTCAGTTGTTATACGTTACATGTACTTACCATAGTAATAACAGTAAATTTTGCATAATTACATGCAACTAACCTTCAACCAAATCCTAATCCTACCCTAACCCTAAAAGTAAATACATGTAGTTTATTAAATATATTAAAGTGACACCTTAAAAAAAGGGTGTCATTGTTACAGTGTAATTATATAAGTACTGAGTAACATAAATCAACTACATGTATTTACTATAGGGTTAGGGTGGGATTATGATTTAGTTGAGGGTTAGTTGCATAATTATGCATGATTTACTGTTATTACTATGTACGTACATGTAACAAAGACACTAAAATTGAACTTGTCAAAATCCACACTTAATTTATTTTAGCTTGGAATACTAACGATAGCTTATTGTTCATCAGCCCATGTTTACTGACAAATGATTGTGTTAAAAAGTTGTCCACACAAAATGAGCAACAAGTGTTCATTAATCGACGAGATGTTTATAGCGCAATACTGGCCTTCAATCTCATTATGTTCATATTAAAACACAATGAGATTGTAGTGGAAACAGCAGATGGTCCTGAATTTAAAATAACAGCTGGTCTGCATTATAGAGCGAATATCAGCAATTCGTTTCCACAGTAACCACAAAGAACAATTGGAAAAAGACCGGGGCAGAAAAAGTTGACTCGGCTGGACAAAGGTCGAAATCCCGCACTGCAAACGCAGGCAATTAAACTAATGATGCCAGGGGTGTGTGCAGCATTAAGCAGCTAAAATGGAGTAAAGATCGCTTCATTAAGACCCAAGAACCTGAATGTAATTAGGAGTAGGGCCAAGATTAGTGTCTGTCAATGGTTTTTCCTGGGATTTGCAGGTAATAGAGTTATCATTGAGGCTCAAGGAGTGTTACATTACGCTTCGGAATAAACAAAAACAAATTAGCAGCGTCGTCCAATAATGGGTTATCTTGTCAGGGCCTGACAGAAATCCATGCCCTATAACACAGTGTTAATTTTATGCATCACTGACAAGCACCTTCACAATCAATGCAGGTACTATAAAGTCAGGGAGACCATCAATTCAAGTTCAGGACAGGTAGACAAAGAGTTTTGTGAGGCCAATGTGTAATGGAGCCAAAAGTATTGTTTGTTAAATTCCATTTTTTACTTTAAAAACAATAAAATGCATTAAAGTCTCAATCCATATAACAATTACAGCAGTTCCATTGTAATGTATGTCAGTGCACAACAATGTTTTTTTTTTTTTCTAAGGCACGTTGATGTTTAATTTTACTTTTACTTTTTCCTGAAAGGCATTTTCCTGGCATAATCTACGTCCTGTCTCTGAAATCAGGCCATGTACTTTCTCTTGTTAAACTTTAAGTTGCACTAAAAAGTCATACACTGTAAAAGTGATTGGTTGATTTAAAGGAGTAGTTCACTTTTAAAAAAAACTTTTGCAGATAATTTACTCACCCCCTGTCATCCAAGATATCCATGTCTTTCTTTCTTCAGTCTTTCTTCAGTTTTGAAAACATTCCAGGATTTTTCCCCATAATGGACTTCAATGGGAACCAAACGGTTCAAGGTCCAAAAGACAGTTTCAGTGCAAACTGTTCAAATGGCTTTAAACGATTCCAGACGATAAATAAGTGTCTTATCAAGCGAAACGATCACTAATTTTTAAAAAAAATAACTAAGTTTAAGTTTTATATGCTCCAATGGGGAAAGATTAGTTTATTTTGATCAATGAGTTTGAACAACAAGTTCTATAAGCTCAAAAGGGAAAAGATTCGTTCAGAGTTCAAAAACTTTTGCTTATTATTTACTCACCCCCGTGTCATCCAAGATATCCATGCCATTCCTTTTAGTCGAAAATAAATTAAGGTTTTTGATGAAAACCTTCCAGGATTTGTCTCCATATAATGCACTTTACTGGTAACCAAACGGTTCAAAGTCCAAAAGACAGTTTCAGTGCAAACTGTTCAAAGAGCTTTAAATGATTCCAGACTATGAATAAGGGTCTTATCAAGCAAAACGGTCGCTCATATTTAAAAAAAAAAAGTTTAAGTTTTATAAGCTCAAATGATCGCCATGTGCGTTCGTGACTCTCCCTGTTCCAACTCGTTCAAACAGAATCAAAACGAATCAAAGTTCGCTCATCAAATGAACGAAATCTTTTCCCATTTGAGCTTATAAAACTAAAACTTTGTTGTTGTTTTTTTAAATGAGCGATCGTTTCCCTTGATAAGACCCTTATTCATCGTCTGGAATCGTTCTGAAGCCCTTTGAACAGTTTGCAATTTGCACTGAAACTGTCTTTTTTGACCATGAACCGTTTGGTTAGTAGTAAAGTGCATTATATGGAGAAAAATGCTGGAAGGTTTTCATCAAAAACCTTAATTTCTTTTCGACTAAAGAGAGAATGACATGGATCTCTTGGAGGACATGGGGTGAGTAAATAATCAGCAGAAGTTTTTTTTTTTTTTAAAAGAGAACTACTCCATTAACTTAAAAGAAAAGGTGAGGAACCCATTGCCTTAAAATTATTAAGTAGGCTAAATAAACGTCATGTCGTAATTGAAAAAATTAAGTTATTTGGAATTGTCAAGTTCACATAACTTTTTTTTTCAATTACACATGACGTTTATTACTTAATAATTTTAAGGCAACTGATTTCCTTGTTATTTTAAGTTAAGTCAACGGACCACTTTTTTACTTCGTAGGAAAATCCCACTTAAAAGCAGTAGAGACGGATCAATCTGATATTTATCCTTTAATTTCAAAAGGTCAGTCATGTCTTAGACTGTTACAGAGTTTATGTTTGCACAAATTTAGAACAGTATTACTGACAGGCATTAAACTGGTCATGTGTCCAAGAGGTTAGCTTACCCTGCCTTGGGTCATCTGAGAACATCTAATCCGACTGCATATTGCTTGTTGTCTAATTTCATTTCAGTGCCTGAACTTCTGTTCCAGCAAGAGAATAAAGTCAGTCAATAAGATTAATTATGAAATGATGATTTGTCATTCATGGACAGCACAGTGATGTTTATAATCAGCTGTAATTCATCACTATCTTCTTCGAGGCTTCCCTGATTAAGGACAGGGAAAACTCACCCACCTAAATCAAATGAAGCCACATTATTATGTTGTGGGTTATTTTCACTCATCTTCCACACTGATGAGCCATAGATAAGAGAAACAACAACAAAGATGCTGTTTTTATCCACTGCTGTGCTGGTGACCATTGATTCAGTGGTAGAACTTTGACCTCAGGAGCAGGATTCCTCACAGAATCACCTCATGGCTGTCAGAGATGATTAGCTCAGCTGATCTAAGAGCACAGGCTTTGGGCTGCCAATACCAATTAGCAACCACAGCAGATACCAGTGATGGTATCATGTTCTGAATGCTGATTAATTAGCTTTCAAACTTTATTCACAACTTTCTTTCTTTGAGGGAAGACTCGAACAATAGTGACTACATATCTGTCATCATTGTAATTATGAGAGGCATAATTGGCTTCTGTATTTTTCTATCTGCATGTGTGAAGTGGTATTAGTAAATATGAATTACTTATAAACATTGACCAATGATCTTGATTCTCGACATGTGAAAGATTTGTTTTGAAAGTTATGTAAGAGATCATGTCTACTTCCATAAAGAACATTTAACATCAAGGGAAACTTTCCGTTGCACAAAAGGTTCTTTATGGTGGAAAAGTGGTTCTTTAGATTATTATAATATTCTTCACATTAAGGAGGAATGGTTCTTTAAAAACTGTTCAGTCAGTTATTTGGGGAACCACAATTGGCTATTTTAAGGGATCATTCACACTAAAATGAAAATTAACAAGTCACCATTTACTCACTCTGGTGTTGTTTAATTCCATATGCCCTTCTCTCTATTATAGACCACAAAAGGAGATTTAAAAAATGTCCTGCTCACACTCGTCCATATAACTGCAGTGAATGGTGAGCAGCATCAAGCTTTTTCAAAAATATTGACATTGGTTGTTGGTTTTCATTGCACGGCTTTCACAATGTGCCCGTTGTGTAACGTTAGCCATGCACTAAAGACCAATGACCAAGGTCACTCGGGATATTTGTTAAATACTACATTAAATGTCATAGCAGAACACTTGGAATATACAACATGTGTCACATGGGATCATTCTGTGATACTTTTCCATCTTTCTTAAAAAGCTTGATGCTGGTTGCCCTTCACTGCCATTATATGGATGAGTGTGAGCAGGACTTTTTTTGTCCATAAAAAAGGGTCCCACTTTATATTAAGTGGCTTTAAGTACAATGTACTTACATTGAAATTAATAATTTGATACAATGGACTTATTGTGTACATACATGTTTTTACATTGTACTTATATTTTATAAATAGCAGCATGTAATTACAGCTGTAATTAATTTATGTAATTACATTTGTAATTACACAGTTGACCCATCCCTCACACCTTAAGCTACCCTAAAACCTACCCATACCACCACACCTGACCCTAACCTTACCCGTAGCATACCCCAATAGCAGCAAAAGTGTTTTACAATACAACAGGACAACAATAATATGTTGTACTTATTTTTCAATGTAAGTACATTGTACTTAAAGCCTCTTAATATAAAGTGAGACCAAAAAAAGGACATACACAAAAAAAGCCATTAGAACAAGCACCAGGGTGAGTAATTTATGACTTAATTTTCTTTTTAAGCTGATCCCATCAAGAGTGTTTGTTGTCCTTTATGTGCACCAGACCAGACCAGTTTTATCAAGGATTTCTGGGAATTCGATATTCATTTTCTTTTTACATATCAATGGCATTGTACCTTAAAGACAAAAACTTTCAGGCAAAGTGATATTTTGTATCAGTATTTTTGCTGATCCTGGATCAGATGGCTTGTCTCTTTTGTCAGGTTTGCCTAAGGGTGTGGTAAGATGAAAGATGAAGATGAAATTTATTGGGCTACTCCGAGGCTCATAGGGAGTGTCACTTCAAAAGCAACCTGAGATGAACGATCCATTATGTGTGATAACTAAAAACCTGAGCGGTGGTATGGAAATTAGCATATTAATATAACTTATTTATAAAAACATGTATAAAATGAATTAAAAATAAATAAATAAATAAAATAACACATATTTGTTCATTTTACAATTAACTTCCAGTTCCATTTCTGTAGCATTAGATTTTTAATCTCTTTGTAAAACAGCCCAGTTTGCATTTGATGATCTCTTTCGAGTGGGAAGTGGGAATTGTAAATGGTGAACAACAAACATCAGATTTCACATTAGACTTGCTAATTCCATTTGTGTAAAGCATTCAGATCATTTTCCTCATCTGATTTTTGAACTAGGAAGAACATAGATTGGATGTACATCTCTTTGTTCATTGACATGGTGAGAATGAAAGATAATGGGGGACTCGTCACACACTAATGCATTGTGATGGGATTATTTTCCTCAGTTATCTAGGTCACAGTCCATGACCTGCCTTATAAAATTGACCATGTGATGGTCAGGGAGGTACTTAAAAAGCCATCAGAAATATTCTCATATGAAAGGAAATGGTAGTTTTGCCACAAAACCACTAGTTGCCATAGGGATAAAAGCTATGGAAACTGGAAATGTAGTCAATACACAAATCATCTATTGATTATACCATAGTTCCACTGACAATAGTCTATAGTGGATTTACTGACCAAACATCAGTAACCAAATGCTTTCTGACAGTAAAAAATCACCAGGTTTATTTTTCCGTATGAAATGATATATGACAATTTCCTTGTTCTATTCATTTTCTGGTTTATTTGTGTGCATAGGTGTGAATGGTGAATGGTGAGCAGCGTCAAGCTTTTTCAAAAAAGTATGCATTTAAAACGCATCCTTACATTGGTTGTTGGTTTTCATTGCACAGCTTTGCAATGTGCCCGTTCGTGTAATGTTAGCCATACACTAAGACCAATGACCAAGGTCACTCGAATATTCGAAAATCCACTACAGACATAGGTACAAAAAAAATTTTCAACAAATAAATAAGCAGTGTAAAATGGCAGCATTTATATTTTCAGTTAATCATTGGCATGTTTGGCACAATTTATCAGGGCACAGATAAAGCAAAATCAGCAAAATAATAAAAGACTTGCCATGGCTTATTGAGAAAGTCAGTGGCTGTTTAGAGTAAAGAGAAAAATCTGTTGATGTTGTCAGTGTGGATATTTGTATGTATAGTTCTGCTTTCCATTTTGTGTCATCAGGATTGTCACGCTTCACATCAGAAGCCAATGACTATCACGCTGTTTCTGGATGCCAAATCAACAGAGATAAATCACTGAATAGCCTTCTAGGTGACGAGCTTTTTTGTATGTCTGCTTGTTGTAAAACTAGGTGTTCGAATCCTACCAAGCCAGCACTGCACCTGCCTTTGTGAAGATAATATGAAACATTTAGAATGCAAATTCACCAAAACACACAAAGCAGAGCTAAAGCTATGTCGCACAGTGATGAATGTGCTGCCACTAACATGCTGACATCCCAACAAACACAGCTGGCCCACGCTCAGTACTTCGCTTATTTTTCTGTTTTGCCTTACAAATGCAGTGTGCTGTGCAGTATTACTGCCCCATTACTGTATTACAAAAGAGCCATTTTATTGGTTCTTAAAATGGTTTTATTACCGGTCCTTTTGGGCTTCCAGCAGATGATGTCATGGAATGCATAATATAACATCATTTAATAAATGATTTCTGACAAAAACCCGGTTATATGGGAAACATACTATCTTGTCCTTCTTCCCAAAAATGCTAAGGTGTCTGACTTTGCAGATTAGGAAGTGTTTCGAGAGAGTTGTACTGGATCATCTGACTAGGCATGTGTCTGCTTTTCAGGATCCTTTGCAATTTGCTTATAGAAAGGGTGTGGGGGTAGCCTGGATGCCAGCCCAAACCCCACCCAGAACATTTTTTGGTTGGGAAGTTCGGTCTGGGCTGCGTCTCAGCCCCGGTGAAAACGTTGCACAACGTTTTTTAAACAGAAATGGTGCGTTGAACACACTGTTCTGATGATGCAAGAGTTGCAACTATGGCAGCTGAGAAGGCCATTCTTTGTGTTCTTTGTGAAGAATTTTCGGAACCTGATGAAGTCGGTATAAATATGTGTTTAATCCTACAAAATATGCCTGATGTTACAGTTACTGCACTTGCCAGAAAACAAGAGAGAGAACATCCCAAATGAGTAAAGGGATTTGTGGAAATTGAAATGGAAGCACACATCTTACCTAATTCAGACTAAAACACATCTATTTAGCCTCACATACTGACTTTATTTGTAGTTCATACTGTTTTAATAACCTGTATTTTCTTTCTCATTTTTAGGAAAAGCATTTAATTAGCATTGTTTATTTCTCATACCAAGTGTCATACACTTGCAAGGAAGCTAAAAATATAAAAAACTTTAACATTAAATTGATATCCTATATTTTTACAATAAAATTTACCACAAACATGTCTTTTAATATCCAGTTGTTGCATATACCAAGCTGGATTCGAACACATTTGTAAATGACTTTCCTTGAAGCCATTGTGCGAGTTCACTTTAATACCGCATGCTAATGCTTTATATACATGTTGCTGCTGATTGGACTGCAGTTCTGACACACCCACACAAACAAAAGAAAACGTATCTCAAACCCCTGTTGCACACAGCGTGTAATCCATCAGCCGGAAATTGAAGCCTCGGGGAAACGCCATTATAGCAGAACATCACCTGCTGTTAGCTCTTCTTTGACCATTTGTCTATTTCTATTTCTGAAGAAACATGACAATATATAAAAGGCTCCATTACCTTATATTTTACGTTATGGCCCAGTAGAAGCAGTATTTGTAAAATAGGCTAACAGCTAATACTCACTAGCAGCACTACCAGTGCGAAAACATTTCCCCTTAAACAAATATGTGTCAACATAATAACATTGGACGTCGTCTTTTTGTCTAATGACTGTACCTAACATTAGTCGTTCACAGTCAAAACACTGGTGTAAACAGTTTGATGTCGGGATATTCACTGCCCAGAGCCTGAGCCAACCAACCCCGTGACGTCACATGTTAGAATACTGCACAATGGCGGCGCCAAGATATAAAGTTTTTTCTTTTTTTTCTTTTATATGTTTACATTTGTCATGTTTCATAATTGTTGATTATAGTGGAAATCCATCTTGTAAATCATGTAAACTTGATTCACTGCTTCATATCCCCTTTAAAAGACGAACAGAGAACTGCAATCAGGGTATTTGTCTATTGTAAAGATGTGTTTGCCATCCTTCCTACGGGATTTGGCAAAAGTTTAATTTATCAGCTGGCTCTGATGGTCGCTATAAGATGGGACACATTGAAAACCCTGTGGTCGTTGTGGTTTTTCCTTTTGATCGTACTCATGGAGCACCAAGTAATAGAAGCAACACTCATTAGTTTACTATTTCTTCCAGTGTGCGTGTAGTTGAGTTCTTTGCATAGCTCATAAAAAAACACTTACTGCGTTGATCTGATTGGTTGTAGGTTTATCCAATTCGTTGATTTCACGCAGCTACCATTTTGAAATCGTTCTTCCCATCGGAGCGGCTGCGTAAAATCAGTGTATTTTTTCCCCTGGTTTGGTTAAGATTCACCTCATAATCAAAGCCCTATGGAGCAGTATCGGACTCACATTGTGACTAGGATATGAGTATGACGAAGTCAGGCTAGTGTGGGGTTAGATGATGCTCTACTATTTATGGTTCACATCACAATATTTATAGAGTCATCTTGAAACTACTGCCAGTTTCGTTAGAATCATGTTTTTTGATTTTTCGAGTGCTTTTAATACTATACAGCCACATATTTTATCTAATAAATTAATTGATTTTGAATTGCATAATACAACCATTGCCTTGATTCTAAAGTACCTTTTAGCATGACCACAGTTTGTTAGGATTGGTAACAAACATTCAGATACTATTTTAACCAATACTGGAGCACCTCAAGGTACAGTTCTATCCCCCTTTTTGTTTTCACTTTATACTGCTGACTATAGGCATAGTCAGTCATCTTGCTGGTTACAAAAAATTCCGATGACACTGCTTTAGTGGGTCTACTTAATCTGGGTGATGATCTTACTTACAGAAGGGAGGTTCAGTCTTTTTACAGCTGGTGTGAGTCAAACTTTTTGAAACTGAACGTAGGGAAGACTAAGAAACTTGTGATTGATTTTAGAAAGAAAAAAGAGAAAGCTCCTTCCTTTGGTAATCTCCAATAATTTTCCAGCATCTTCCTCTCCCTTGAGTCTTCTGTGCACACCTGCAAGTAACCATACCAGCAAACTGACCCATACAGTCGAGGTGTGTGTGTTCCATCAGCTACCAGTTTTCCCATCCATGATCTGCTGAACCTGTAAGACCTCTAAGAAGTTATTTTTTATTTAAAAAATTGAACAAAATAAGACTATTGTGGTCAATTTTAGTTATAGCATAATATGGGTTGTTGTTTTGGTCTGTCTTAGATCATTAAAAAAAGTGTGCCCCCCATTTGGTTTGTTCTGGCGACAGTCCTGCCAAGTACTCTCCCACTAAGAAAATCGTTAGAGTTTGGGCTGGTGAAATCACCATACCAGTATTTTGGTTGGATATAATCCTTTCAGTCAACGCTTTAAACCATGTTTGTTTTGATTAAAATTTGTTTTGGTTTTGTTTAAGCTTAACTGGGAGGATAAACGAATGTCTAATAGGTATAAAGAAAATCCTTAATGTATCTGTTGTTAAACACAAGACACTTGTGCATCATATTCAAGGGCGTTAATTAGATTACAAGCCACTCTGAATCTGTCTGAAATATGTAATATCTTGCCATGATTTAGATATGCTCTTCCAAGCCCAGACCCCATATCTGTTACCTCCCTGTTTACTTTTCTTCATATAGTAATAAATGTTTTGTGCTTTTTATATTTGGAATGTATCCGATAAATGCTTTACATTAGGTTTTAAAGGGTACCTATTATGGCATTTAAAATGTTCCTAATATTGTTCTGGGAGTCCCCAACAACAGTTTTACAAGCATGCAATGACAAAAAAACCCTTTTGTTGTCTTATAATATGCACTTATTTTTACCTGATTTGCTCACCGACTCCCATATGAATCGTTTAGCGAGTCCTTTTTCCAAAACCCGCCTTTGCGTGACGCTAATCTGCGGTGATTGGTCAGATGACCTAGCCAAGTTGTGATTGGTATTCTCTGTGCAGAGTATGTCGGAATAAACTCGGTACTGATCCTTCCTTCAGTATCAGCCGGCTCGCGAATCCATATTTTATAGCATTTAGGTTTGTGAAGCATCATCTTCAAAATGACTCGAACACAGAACAAGGTTTGGGCTATACTTGTGTGGTATACTTGTATATATGAACTGTAGCCACTTAGTCTTCAAATGCTCATCTCCTGGCAGATGAAAAAAGTTCGCTTTTGCATCGCACTTCAAACACAGCGTCTCGTCGACATGATTGTTTTCCGGTTTTCCCTGGCATCTCAGAGCGCAATAAGTGGGCGTTTCTTATTCAAATAACTTGTCAAGTTGACGTCAACTAGACAAAGGAAAAGCATCGATTCGTTGAACGATTCATATCGGAGACTCAGAGTTCGACTCTTACTTTTGAGAGACAATAACTTTGTATACGGCGAACTTTCATTTTTAAAACTTTGCAGGATGTTTTCGTTCACTTAGATCTATGTTACACACTAAATGAAGGGCAATTTTCAAAACTCCATAATAGGTACCCTTTAAGACAAGGTATGGGATTAGTGATTACGCAGATTTAAGGGCAAAGCTTAATATGATTTGTAGTAAGCCAGTCATTATCCTTTTTAACTCATGTCAACAGATGGTGTAAATGAATTTAAGCATGCTTGTCTGTCTGATCAGTGTACAATTAGATCAACTTAAGTTTTCTAATTAACATGTGATGATGCCACACTGTCCAAGATTATGGGGCAAACATACAAATGGTGTTATGTCTGAAACTTGAGTCTAAATTACAATTTACTGTTAACCATTGCCCACAGCATGGTGTGTACTTGACAGAATGACCAGAGCAACATGGGCTGTTCGATTTTCCGTTTGAATAACAATGCTCTGAGAGACAGGTATTTGAAACGGAGTGTCCCAATGGACGAGCACTAAGCGGACTAACAAGCCACTTCAGCGCTCTGAACCTCCACACGCTTCCACCGCAGGCCTAACGGTAGCAACTTTGATTTCAACAGTAATTGGGGTCTTGTCTCTGTCTCAGTACTGCCAATAACATGAGCTAAGGTTAATAAAGGCTAAGGTGTTTGTGTGCCTCTGTGTTTTTTTCTATGGCAGGTCTTTATGTGTCTGTATGTGTGAGTGTTTTCTTATGGCAGGTTGTTCAAGTGGGAAAGGCTGGGTAATTAGATGCCATGGGGCGCTTTACCTATCATGGACTTCAACACACTTCAACCTCTTCAATCACAAATATAGGCTAACCTTGTATTGTGAAACAACACAAACCAGAGTCATACACAGTTTTCATAAATCCCAAATTCAGATATTAAATATTTACTTCTAATTGTGGCAGTTGTAGTTGTGTGCAGTGATACTGAGGTTAGCCCACTGGAACTGTTGAAAGTTTAAACTGTTAACATACTAATCTAGAGCATTCTGAAAATGATTTTAGAAATTCCAGTCATTCCAAATTAAAAACCCATTTCAGGCATGGAGTTTTACCTATATCCTATAATACCTATATCTCCAGAAATACAAAGATATTATTTATCGTCTGTCAGAAAATTGTCAAGAGAAAGTCCTTCCGGTTACTATCGTAACCTCGGTTCACTGTAGAGGGAAATCGAGATATTTGCGTAGCTGTACGCAGAGGGAAACTTCTTTTCTAGAAAAAGATTTGCAGCATGCACAGCTAGTAGGGCTGTCAAATGATTAATCATGATTAATTGCATTCAAAATAAAAGTTTGTGTTTACATAATACATGTGGGTGCACTGTGTATAATTATTTTATTTACAATACACACACATGCTTGTATATATTTAAAATATAGTTTCATGTATATACTGTATATAGATTTTTATATAATTTATATTATATAAATATAATATATATTATATATATATATATATATATATATATTATTTACATATACATGCATGTGTGTATGTGTATATATATATATATATATATATATATATATATATATATATATATATATATATATATATATATAAATATATATATATATATATAATATAAATATATATATAAATATATAATAATAATAGTATATAAATAGATAGATAGATAAATAGATAGATAGATAGATAATAATAAATAGATGATAGATAGATAGAATAGATAGATAGATAGATAGATAGATAAAATAGATAGATAGATAGATAGATAAGATAATGATAGATCAATCAATAGATATGATAATAGATAAATCAGATAAATAGATAGATAGATCAGATAGATAGATAGAATAGATAGATCAGATCAGATAGATAGATAAGAAAATAATTATACACAGTGCACTCCACATATATTATGTAAACACAAACTTTTATTTTGGATGGATTAATCGTTGACAGCCCTACCAGCTAGCACATTTAGCATCCGACTTGGTCATGGGCTGTGCTGTGGCAACTGCACATCCAATGGTAAGGGCACCTCTGACATGCAACCAATGAGCTAGCTCTATGTCAACACACGTCAGAGCCCGTCAAGGGGGCATGACCTTAGCCTATATTACTCTCCAAATTCACCATTATACCAGGTTTCAACGACTTAAGCGACAACTTGCTAATCACTATAGTGCAGCCGGGTTACACAATACTTGTTCCCTCTTTCAGGCAACCGAGTAGTTCCTTGTCGAACGGTCACTTTACAGTGAGGATGTCATGCAAAACACCACACCCAAAGTAACTGGCTACTACCGAAACCCCTGAGCTCATAGAACAAGCCAGAAACCCAAGATACTAACAGACGGACACGTTGGTCTGAGAACAATATACTGTGTTAGTAGCAAAACCAACATAATATACTAATAAAACCAGACACGATTTGGGATTATTAGTATAGGAGTGATAACTGACCAAAGCGGGTTTTATATATATATATGTGCACAGCAACATACTTCATACCTTGTCACACAGAAAGTACCTTCGTCTGCAGGGAAGGCGCCCTCCATTTTAAAACGTTCATAAATGTGGAGGCGAGGACCAGCCGGCCGCATCACAAATATCCTGGATGGGAAAACCAGATGATCATGCCCACTGACCATGACAAAGCCATGCCCCTGGTCAAATGGGCCTTGAGCATCTATGGGGCAAACCTGACCCACCAAGGAATAAGCCATCGAATGGCATCCACTATCTTCCACAGTCTTTGCTTAGTGACTGGATCACCCTTTGATCGGCCACCGAAACAGTCAAAGCTGTTTCTGATTGTCTGAAAGAATCAGAAAGCTCCCAGATAGATCATCAGTGCTCTGACAGGGCAGAGAAGATTAACCTCCCCATCCTCTGCAGAAGGGGTAAAGGCTAATAACGCAATAATCTGTGCTCTGAGCGGCGTTGAGAGCACTTATGGTATATAACAATATCTGGGTTTGAGTATGACCCTGGAATCACCTGGCCTAAACTCCAAACATACAGGGATCACAGAGAGCCTGCAGATTTCCTACTTGCTAGTTAGATGCCAGTGCCAACAGGAAAGAAGTCTTTTGCAAGAGAGGTTTGAGATCAACCAACTTGAGCAGCTCAAAAGGCGGAACCCTTAGAGCCCAATGGACCGTGGAGAGGTCCCAAGGTAGGTACAGAACCTACTCCCCAACCCAGGTTGGATGCGTTTGGGAAAACCACTTTCCTCCTGGAAACTACTCCCATGGCCACACCCTCGTGGTACGATCCCTGAGACTGCCAGGGAATCAGGGTTCTTAAACAACCGTGATTTACCCTGATGCACAGACTGCCTGGCTGACATGCATGGGCAAGCCAAGCGAGGGCTGGAAATGTTTCGGCATGAGCTTGTTGGGGTGCGCAGCTCAACTTGCCAGCTAGCACCTGTGGTCAGGCAGAGAAGAGCGGCCACACCGTCCACTGAGGACAGCGTTGCGGAAATTAAGGTCCCACACGAGCTGAATAAGGAGCGCTCTTTGGTCAGCTCCTCGTGCACCTCAGGCAGAAGAGGTGCAGGCCTCTGACAAGGAGCCTGACAAGGTCCGAGACAGCCTTTGTCAGGATCCGAAGCATCTCCATGTCAGAGTTAATCCTAACTGCTGAAACGCTGGCAGCAGACTGGGAAGCGATGGTGGGGTCGAGAGAGCCATTCCTCCTGCAGATGCGACGTGAAGAGGCCAGTCGCCGTGTCCCTTGTTGGATATGTAGAGCAGATCAAGGCCCACCACATGAGTGGGGAGGTGCTGATCTCCTGCGAAACAATACCAGACAGGGCATTTGAGCAGGTGAAAATGAGGCACACGGGGATGTGGCCGCTATGCACTCGTTCAACCTCCATACTCTCTGGAGAGAGCTAGCCACGTTCGCAGCACAGACATGGGCATGCTCTCGCAGACCACCCGCAGCCACCGAAGCGAGAGTGCAGTCTCTGCTTGGATGATCCCCAGGCATGACATGCATCTTGTGTGCTGATTGCCCTCATGCAGATTGCCTTCGCATCGTGGCACAATATCAATAGCTGGTTAGCCACAGGTAAGACAGGAGAAAATGGCTGATGAAGGACATGTCTGCTGAGATGAAGAGCTTGTTCTATGGCGAAAGCTCAGTAAAAAGTCAGAGACATGAAGTTGTCACTGAAGGAGTAAAATCTGCTGTAATGGGCATAATTTGGGACTAATAGAGAGCCTAAGTCCCTCCCTTCCGGTTCGACCACCATGGGACCTTATTTTTGAAAAATATTGTATTGTAGTCAATGGCGAGAGACAACAAATATCTGTCATTTTTTCTAGTCTTATGCTATCTGTAACGTTACGCCTTCATGCCTGAGTGTTTTGTACCAGGCTGAACACATACGAGCAACGGATCTTGCTTGTTGTTTGCCACAAAGCTTTGGTTGATATCAATGATGACGTCCTTGACATTTTAAGACTTTTTAAAACAAATAAGTGACTTATAAGTGATATAACACCCAGTAATGTGTAATTTCTTTGCATCTACTTTCGGATACAACACTCAAGTTACTAGAGCAAAAAAATGATATCCTAGAGAAAAGTGGATTTTGATAGCTCCATATACCTCCATTCATTCTGCACTCGTCCTTTGAGCGCCTCATATGGAACCAGAGTAGAACTGCAACCAATTCAGAACCCGGATGTTTAATGAGAGAGTTCTCCCTTTTACTGTCTATGAGTTCTCCCCATATTAAACATTCTCTGATATAAGCTTCACTAATTCGAGGAAGGGAGTTGCGTTGCTACGCAATACGAAGTGACCATTCGAAAGGGAGGAGGTTTTCAAATGGGTTCTTATAAATCTAATCAGTAAACAGAACAGAAATGGAACATGGATTCCTTAGTACTGATACAATTAAATACTAAGTAAAATTAATCAATATAATCTACGTACTATGTCTACTAATATGTAGGCTACTTATAGAGTATGTTGCATGCAATTATGCATTAGTTACTATAATAAGTACAATAATGTTATAATGTTATTTGCCAAACATTGTAAAAAATAAAGTGTTACCAAAATTTACAGTGGTTCAGGCATAACCAAGTGGATTACAACAATTATGTTTTATAAGTTTTAAAGAGCATCATACAAACTAACTCATCCCATAAATATCACCAGTATCATGTCATACGTTCAATTTAGCCTACAACATCTCTCACTTTAAAGGCAAGGTTTCTGCAGCGGACTAATGCATCCGTTAGTAGCTTACTCGAGGAATAAGGTACATTCTTATGCTGGTCCAGGACCAGCTCTAACACAAGAATCCTAAGCATTATATATAAAACTGATCAGGAACAAAACCTCTAAAAATATACAAATAAACAGAACTTGGTCAGATTTGCTCTGAGCTCCACCTGCTGGACAACAGGCTGCAACTGTCATCCAGAAAATCGGTAGTTCAGTAACAGACAGATCCTTGTGAATACAGATCCTTTACCATTCATTACATTTAAATACTCAGTTATACATAATGGAATGGTATCATGATGTGTTCTCACATTTCTGAACAAGATGGCTGAAAAAAAACTTCAGCCAATTGTGAAAATTGAATTGTATCAGAATTTTTTAATTATTGTTGTAATCATTTGCTTTCTTTTGTGTTCATTGGGCTTTAAGCCTAATATTATATCCTATATAAAAATGTCCAATGCTGGAAAATTGTAACACTGACATCTATAAGATAAAATCAGATGAAAATAAGACCTTGTTTTGTCTTTGTTGTTGTTTTTTATTTTAATTGCCTGCTTTGTCTTGTTTAAAAACATTTTTAAGTCATCGTGAGCCCCCCTTAGAAGTATGCTGAGTCCCTAGTGACATGGAGCAGTCCTATGGCATGGACCCCTGGTTGAGAACTTCTGGCATAAACGTACTCCCTGCTAATGTGCAGCCTTTACACTTCATTTTGTTTGCCTTGTTTCTAAAATGCTTCTTGGCAAGTGAACAGCACACTAGAAATCAATGAAAGTCACATGAACTTCTTGTGAAGAAGAGAACTTAAAAACATAGCAAACCAAATAAACGGTCAAAGAGAGAGAGGGAATTGGTCAAAATTAAAACTCAAATATGACATTATAACTAACATTATAAGTGGACTATAATATAATAAGCCCACTTATTAAAAAAAAATGTAATGACCCCATTAACCCACACTGTGTCACGTGACCCGAAATTCTCCGGATTAGCCAGGATCCCAATGGCCAGGATGAGCGAAGCCAGAAAATGGCGGATTTTAAGGAGTTACGGGTAGGCGAAAGTGCAATGATAGCTGGTTACTTTGCGTTTTTCATATTCTGAAGATATTTTGCAGTTACCGTTTTGATACGCTATTTAACCGGTCGGTTTGCTGCCCATGGGTTAGTTTATTTATAGTTAATAGAGAGACGTCACATCAGTCCGTTACGGATTGTGTTTAGCTGCTAGCTTGTTAGCCACCGACCAGCTAACGTACTATCTTAGCTCTCGAGCTGCTACACTAAAATTGAAGAACAGCCTCAAAATGTCACTGCTTTCATTGCCATCTTTCACTGCATGAACACGCTTTATTATAATGCCTAACTGAACTTGACGACTGTTCGCTGCAGGTAAAAAGTTTTTTACGTTACAATTTCTCGAATTGTTTTGGTTGGTCTTTTGTTAGCTAGCTTCCGAGCAATTGGAAATGTCTTCATGTAAGTTACTCACTAGTGTAATTTGATGTATAACCTGTATTTGCTTGGGTAAATGATGTGTAGGCCAGTGTGTCCTAATATGTGTATAAATGTAATTGGACGCACATTTTCATTAAATTGTGAAGTAAACATTAAAGAGGGACACATGACAATGTTGTTTACAAGCCTGAAGCAAAACTTGATTTTTATTACTGTGACCGTTTCATCACCACATTTGTTTAAAAAAATTTTTTTTGACTGGCATCGTACATAAACCATCGTTCTAAAGTTGAATTTAATGCGTTGTACTTCAGCATGAGCAGCACCACTACACTGCAATAACAAATGTAGACTGTGTGTTGGAGACAGGGAAGTTAGACACCTGCTTCTGTGTACTGATTATATTGCTAATATCTGATTGATTCACGTTGTTTGTAAATTGTTTAGAAACATCCCTTATAACTTTAAACACAGCTTTTTTTTCAGCAGTTCAGTTCATTCTCTCTGGATCAAAGTGAACATCTGTTTTGTCCTTTGTTATGCTTTTGACGTTCATCTAATGGGTCTTGGAATTATTCTCAACATTTTAGATGCATTTCGGTCAATTGTTAAGGATTTTTAAAGAAAAAAGGATTAACACATAAGAACAATCAAGCATGGACCGTGTAATGAAGGGTCAGTCGAGATTTCTTATTTCTCTGGGGTTTCTGGAATGGGTGTATTTGGGTGGGTTGGCACCTCACTTTACATATAATTCTGAAATCAATTAATTAATCTGCTGTACAAATTACATATTTTGGCTCATTATTATTATTATAAATGAAAAACATGGCAAACTTGTGGCACAGATGGTGTTTTTTCTTACTAACTTTATCTTTTAAGAATTAGTTTGATAGTGCTTTTCCATGTTTGCTATCTCAAAGTCTTTTATTGCTTGTCTGGATTTGTTTTGCAGAATATGGTATCAAGTTTCCGTGTCTCAGAGCTCCAGGTACTGTTAGGTTTTGCTGGAAGGAATAAAGCGGTCGCAAGCATGAACTATTGCTGAGGGCTTTGCATCTACTAAGGGGTGGTTGTGGACCTGCCGTGCAGATCAAAATAAAGGAACTGTATTGTCGGAGATACCCAAGGACTTTTGATGGTCTGCAAGATTTGGCGGCTCTAAAGACAAGCATTAAATCCTACTTTCACATAGACAGTGGCGCCACAATTGTGAGCTCAGACCTTCCTCTGCAAAGCGACCATTCAGACCTCCTGCAGCAGCAGCAGATGAGCTGTGATTCACCGGTTTTACATGAATTAAAGCCCATGATGAATATGCAGCAACCCACGTCGCTTATGGCTCCTGTCCACCCGGACGTGCAGATGAAGGCCCTACCGTTTTACGAATGTGCTGGATGTCTTGATCAAACCATCAAGTTTAGGTAATTTTATTCAAAATGTCTAGATTTTACCAAGCATGGATAAACTAAATAAATAAAGTTCTCATTAGAGTGTGAAAATGCATTGCACGTTTAATATATTTCTAGCCTTAAGCTTAAAAATAGTGTTAGAGTTTGTGTAATAGTGTGATTTAGGTACGCTGGCTAACATTGGAAGTTTGGGGTCACACTGTTTTTTGTTTGTTTGTTTTTTAGTAATTAACTTAATTAGCAAGAATGGATTCAGTTAGATCAAAAGTGACAGTAAAGACATTTAGCCCGCTACAAAAAGAATTTTTATTTTAAATAAGACAACTTTCTATTCATTAAAGATTCCTGAAAAATGTATCACCGTTTCCATAGAAATATTAAGCTGTTTTCAACATTGAGAATTATAAGCAATCTTTCTTGAGCAGCAAATCAGCATATTATTTATGATTGATCATGTGACACTGAAGACTGGAGTAATGATGCTGAAAATTCAGCTTTGTCATCACAGGAATAAATTTCATTTTAGATATATCTAAAAATGTAGTAATATTTGAC
This sequence comes from Hybognathus amarus, assembly GCA_030378365.1. Lineage (NCBI taxonomy): Eukaryota > Metazoa > Chordata > Actinopteri > Cypriniformes > Leuciscidae > Hybognathus > Hybognathus amarus. The sequence continues at coordinate 797,267 of JAQIUQ010000522.1, forward strand.
AAAATTGCTGTTTTACTGTATTTTTGATCAGCAGAAAATACCTCTTCAAAAACATAGAATCTTACACGACCCCTACCTTTTGAACGGTACTGAATGTGAACTAATTGCTATCCCATCAGCTGGGTCGTGGATGATTTCCTCATTGCCTGTGTCTTAGGTTTAAAACTATACACCCTCTGACATGTGTTTTAAAGGGACCCATGCCGTTCAGAGGTTTCATCATGAGAAGTACTTCATATTTGCATTGACTCCACAACAAGTGAGAGAAGTTTGCATTTCTCGGTAAGACTAAATGACTTAAATGCGACTTAATGCGACTTGTCTTTTACTCCTTTTCTGAAATTGATTGGTTCTTTTTTTGTTCTTAAACTTTTGCATAGGGATTTTCTTCCAGGTGGAAGAAGGGACTACATGGTTCAAATTCAGCTACGGTAAGAACGAACTTAGTATGCTTTTCCTATACTGTCATTATATCATATTCTGGAGCATATACAAAGATGTTTGTCACCGTATTCTCAATTAGGGATGCGCGTTATTATCGAGCTCGGCATGAATTAAGTATGCCAATATGTCTTGCCAATGTGATAACGTGTTGATTCTTGTAGTGAACTTTTGCATGTATGGTGATTTATAATACTCACTGTTTTCGATTGCTGCTTTGAATTTATAAATATGAGAACAGAAGGACACGAAGACTCAGACAGACTACTCTCTAGCATGTGCAGAAGCCTCCCCTGGTAGAATGTTATATTTATTTATTAGTGGTCCTCTTGTTATATTAATAAAGTAAAAAGTAGAATACACACATAAGTTACTTTTGTTTCTGGATAAATTAAGCAGTAATTGATTTCATAAATCACAAGCATGACACTTGTAAATTAAATCAGTTTTTATAGAACAGTTTAATCTTTAATAAAATTGTATCAAATTGGTGGTGAAAATAACTTCGAATCCAAAGAAATCTAAAATAATTGTAGAAGTTTTATTTGAAGCTGAAGAGAGACGTAGATGTAACAGACTTTATTATTGTTATTTTCAGAGATCTTAATGTACTCTTATAAAGAGAACGTTATAATCATTTATTATAAAAAATAACATTATAACATTTATCTTTAACAAGTAACCTTTTGGTAAGGAGACCTCAGTACTCAAAAGAACAGAATTAAGAATGGAAAAATAATTGCAATTTTGCATCCCAAATCTCAATTTTAAATGCTTGATGTTCTGTTTTGATTCTAGGTTTTGTCTAGCAGAGACCAGTTGTCCTCAAGAGGACAATTATCCTAACAGCCTGTGCATCAAAGTCAATGGAAAGCTCTTTCCCTCCCTGTATGTAGACCTGTTTAATGTGTTTTCCAAAACTAGTTCTTTAAAATGTATGTGATTATAGTCACCATGAAATCAAAAAGGACAAATCTTATTTTTTGTTTATGAAATATTGCAGTGTTTATTATGATTTATCCATGCACATCTTTTTTTTATGTTCCCTGGTAATGTTTAATCAAAATAACTTCCCTTTCCTCTTGCAACAAACACACACACTGCAAACATTGAACGGACACACCCTGTGCAGCCATTTTGCGGTCTAGTTTACTTTACTTTTTTTATATAATACACAACTTTTACCCAAACTGAATAATATAAAACAAGTTTTTACTGGGTAGCCTAAATCTTGTATAAAAATTTGAGTCCTGTTCTTGTGAAAACTCACTAAACATGCTTATTCTGTGTATTTTGGACACTTTTTTGTGTGAAATTATATTTATTTTGTCCATCAAATGTGTGTTTTCACTTTCAGCGTGAGCAGTGCAGCAAAAACAGACTCAACGCGAAACTTCCACTTCACTGCTGCTCACGTGCATCTCCTGCTCCGGTGTCAATGCACTCATTGATTAACATGCACGCCAAAAAAAAAATACACGCCACTCACGCATGCGGTGTGAAAGCGGCCATTAGATACATGCACCACGTGTACTTATAAATATCTAACCCATCGTCATCTTCCTCATCTATGTCACAGTACATACGGTCATTCTGGTGTAATTGAAACGATTGGCTGTGAGCTACGTGCAGTGCGTTTGATGTGCATTTGATAGACATTCTTAGCACCCAATAAATGACTCTGGGCATTCGAAAACCACGCCTCAAATACGAGAAATGAACATGGGGTTCCCAGGGTGTGACGTTAGCCAGGCTAGTTATTTCTCTCTATGGTGAAAACAGATGACGCGGCTTAATATTTTCAAAAACCATTATATATATATATATATATATATATATATATATGTTGTTTTTTTTAAGGATTTTTTGTATATATATATATATATATATATATATATATATATATATATATATATATATATATATATATATATATGAAGAGTTCAGATGCAAAAGCCTCTAAGTGCCATTTGAAATTTTCTTCTGAAAATGATCATTTTTATCAAGCTTGTATATTAAAGTTCAGTAATTTCACTTAAATGGCAATGAAGATTACCTATTAATTGTCATTTAAGTGAAATTTACTGGAACTTAAATATACAAGCTTGATAAAAATGGTAATTTTAGAAGAAAATTTCAAATGGCATTTAGAGGCTTTTGCATCTGAACTCTTCATATATATATATATATATATATATATATATATATATATATATATACATATATGATTTTTTTTTTTGTAAAAATCTTTTGTATGAATTTAACATTTTTTACTGTCATCCTTACGAAATAAGTGTATTTCTTCTTTTTTATCTTCTTGGACTCAAACTGTACATTTGTATTATTGCTGATATGATGTGGTTATCACACAGGGATATGCCCCACCTCCTAAGAATGGTGTAGAGCAGGAAAGACCAGACAAGCCAGTTGAACATCACATCACTGGTCAGGTTGTCATCTGCTGTACCCAATCAGATAGTAGTCACATGGGCACCTGAAATAGGGAAGGTATGTAAAGTACTCAGTGCACATTGCCACAGCACTGCTTTAGCCATTTCTTTATTCTAAGCATTGTATGTACTTCCATCTTGTTTTCTGCAGACATACTCCATGTCTGTTTATTTGGTGCGGCAGCTGACCTCCCCACTGTTACTACAGAGATTAAGAATGAAGGGATCAGAAACCCTGACCACTCCAGAGCATTAAGTAAGGCAACATTTCCCTCTTTGAGAAAAAAAGATACCCATGCAATCTAAATTATAAATATCACACTTGCCAAATTTGTGTTCATTGTCTTTCTCTGTCAATCCTTATATATAATTCATTGACTAAATTATTGAAATTATGTTCTAAATCCACCTTCTTTACTCTTGTAACCAGTTAAAGAAAAACTCACGGCAGACCCTGACAGTGAAATCGCCACAACTAGTTTCCGAGTTCTCACTCATGTGCCCAGTAAGTTACTGCATCTACAAGATCTTAAAGGAAACCCTTTTTTACATTAACATGAGTTCCCCTAGCCTGTATATGGTCCCCCAGTGGCTAGAAATTTCAATTGGTGTAAACCAAGCTTTGGCTATCTTTCTCTGCCTTTGATTAAATGAAAGCTTAGACAGGCTGATCTTGAATCTCCCCTGTATGACGTCATATGGGGGAAAGGTAACCTCCCCTTTCTCTGCTTTGGCCACCCAGAGAATATGGCTCGATCACCCATTAGAAAATGAGGTAGGAAAGTACGAATGCGATTTGAGTTTTTCCCTCGAGACATCATGGCTTGCAAATGAGTGAAGCATGGCAGTTGATCAGTGTTCGGATGTACAAATTATTACAAAAGTATTTTTTAGTTTCTTCATCCGAAGAAACACTTGGTTAATTTTATTTCTCTGGAAATGTGCCAGACACAACTTCCCAAAGTTTTGTGTGGTCCAAACATTTCACCGACGACTGTTTCCTCAACTTGGGCCAATAGCTTGTTTTCACGTGACGTCACAGACACTGCGTTGCCATGGCGGAAGATCAAATGGAGGGCAGGAAGTGAATTTCTATATTAGGAAGCACTATAACACACTCAAATGCCTATGTTTTGCGTCGTTTATGGTTGCTCAAATCGATCAAACCACAAAGATTTTTTATTGTGTGCCAAAAGTTGTTGTTCATAAGGGGGGAAAATACAAGAAATTGACAGAAAAACACCTGTAAAAAATGCCTTGTAAACTCTAATTGCGTCTGCGGAGGAGCCGAATGGGAAAATGCCCTGTGTTTGTACAGTGTGCAGTGATCACTTCGTCAAATGTGAGTTAATACATTATTTATGTGGCTTATAATTACATTATTCAGGTGTTTAAATACACTTATGTGGCTGTTTGTGTAACGTGCCAGTTTCTGAACTTTGTAAAGTCGAAGCATGTCTGTAAAGCCCTATTCGACACGGGATTAGTATTATCTGGTGACCTGTAGTAATTTGTAATAATTGCGGAGTTTGTCTGTTATCTTAATCCTGTGCGAATCGGCCATGTCTGTAATTTGTAAAGTAATAATTCCCCGCAAATTACCTACTATATTTCGCCAAACACGAGGTCCTGTGATAATATTAGTCCCAGTTGAATCGACATCTCTGTGATTTGGCCGGATCATATATCATTTTTTCAAGGTTTTTGTTTCATCTGCGCTTTTTATCCATCTTTCGCAGATAATAGAGGCTGAGTTGGAGTGTTTTAATAGTATTTTGGGTGCGGGGTCATATCGCTAGTACAACTAACTCATACAATTTGCAGAAAGAGAAAGCTGAAAACCATAAGAGCAAAAACAAAAAGAACAATTAGATCACAGGCTTCGCTTATCCGCGTGCGAATGCGCCACACGAAACTCAGATGTGGTTGGGTAATTTCAAATTCACATGTGGTCCCCAGGTAATACTAATCCCGTGCGAATAGGGCTTTAGTTGCTGATATCTACAGCCTCGATGGCAGGCAAATCTCTCAATTCAGTTGAAAATCGGTCCTCTTCATAACGTAAGGATCACGTCCTGCATATGTTTCGATTTTCTGTTTATATATTTCTCTTGTAATAGCGTCTAAAGTAGTACAGTACGGATTTTCCTCCATCTCGTCCATTGCGCTCTTCACTCCTTGCCCTCCACCTGCAGTACGCGCGTAAATACAATCACGTGACTGCAAACCACCTATACAGAGCTGGCCTCGATGAACGTCTGAAATAAATCGTAACGAGCTAAAAAGCTACAATTTCTGATGCATAGCCTAATTCAGACAGGTAATCTTTCTCTCACAATCATTCAATACTGTTAATGCATAAGTCAAGCCAGTGATTAAAATATCAACTTCACATTGTTTCTTTTAGTAGGATAAAAATAATCGTATTTAAATTGTGAACAAATTATAGCGATAAAAGACCAATCTTTCCCCATACATCAATTTATCTGGACATCTCGTTATGAAATCAGTGATGCATGTTCCACTGCACAACGAAGCTCTTACTTTATGTACATTATCGTGTCTGCATTGGTGAAAGCATTGGAGAGTGCAGAAACTGTGTTGCAATAAGATCTTCATTGCTTATCAAGGCAACATTTTAAGTGATGGGAATAGATCTAAATACTTCTCACGACTCGTTAATCTCGATAGCTGTATTCGATATTCGACAGAGCGATATTCGAGAGAGTTTCACATGTAATATGTAGCTATTTCATATGCAAGCATGTCAGCCAATCAAAGCAGTAGGGCGGTTACACTGAATCTCACAGCAGACACGCCCCTTCAAACAGAGCGTCAAACAGGGCTAGGAAAAATGCCTTTTATTTCTAAAATACGACTATTTTTGATCTAAAACTGACTGACTATTGTATGTCATTTTAAACAATAGGTTAAAGTTTTTGTTTGGTCTTTTATTTAGTATGGCAAAAAAAAAAATTGTCTGACTAAATAAGTTGTCTTTTTATATAGCTTGGCAAGATGCGCCTCTACGGTACCCTGTCGAGCTGTCACCTGTTCCCACCTGCAGTGCTTTGATGCTGCTCTATACCTGCAAATGAATGAGAAGAAGCCCACCTGGATCTGTCCCGTTTGTGACAAAAAAGCCACATATGAGAGTCTGATTATAGATGGGTGAGATTACATTCACTGTAGCTGAGGTGCTGTTTTAAACCACAATCCCTGAATATTTTTGCCTTCTTTGTGATAGTAAATATGCATGGTGTAAACTGGGCACTCTCTACTTGTCAGGCTCTTCATGGAAATACTCAATGACTGCACAGATGTTGATGAAATCAAGTTTCAGGAGGATGGGACTTGGTGTCCAATGAGACCAAAGAAGGAGACGTTAAAAGTGTCATCTCCATGTATCCCAAAAATTGATTGTAAGGTTCTTATAAGTGTTCTTATAAGTAATAAGTGTGTGAGCTGTATCTCTGTGTGCCAGATTTTAATTAATTGTAAATAGGATTTTCATTTTTTATGAATTTTAAATGTATTTCATGACCCCTCAGGTGCTGTCACAGTGAGACAAAGTGCGGTGGTGCCACCTCCAGAAAACAGCAGTACAAAAAAGGCAGACGTAATTGACCTTACGCTAGAAAGCTCGTCTGATGATGAGGATGATGATGATGATGAGGACAGTGATCCTCCTCTGAAAAAGCGCTGTGTTTACATGTCAAAGGCAGAGGAGATGCACAGCAAAGGGTTTGTGTTCATTAATTTAATACAAAAAATTAGACCAGGCATTTCTGTGTTTTTAAAATGATGTTTTCTAGACCTGGACATGTGCAAGCTGATAATCTTAAAAAAAGAATGGAAAGTTGTTTTATTTTATTTATTTTGCACTCTAAAATGTTAATTAGCCAGAAATTGCATTATTATTATTATGGTAACACTTTACAATAAGGTCTTATTTGTTTATTAACTATTATGAACTAACAATGAGCAAAACATTTGTTACTGTATTTATTAATCTGTTAATGTTAGTTAATAGAAATCCTGCTGTTTTTATTTATTTATTTATTTTTATGTTAGTTCACAGTGCATTAACTAACATTAACAAACATTAACGTTTTCTCAATAATAATGTTGCGTTGTGTTTTGGTTTTCATTTGAACCTATTTTCATGTGTTAGGGTCTTGACTTATCAGCCTTCAACTGTCCGGGTGCCAAATGTCCAGGCGCTGGACACTTCATACCTGACCTCCTCAATAGCAGACTACTCGGTTCCCATTCCACCATTCAACCTTATCCACTATTCCCACAGATATGCAAAGTATGCACTTATCCAGTCTGCCATACAATCAAATATGCTTTAAATTATGCTCAAGCTTTTACAGTAATACTAACATGTCAAACTTCACACATATTTCCCAAAGGTCTCTGATTTATTTTCTCTGATTCAAGGGGATCCCCAGGTATGAGTGAAACATTCTTACAAAGACATATTAAGATTGCATGCATGCATAAATATGTGGATAGTCCGCAGTGCTGTTTACCTCATTTCCTTTATTGTTCTTTCAGCAACATTACAGAGGCCCCATATTTTAGACAATCTCTCCAGCAGCCTTCAGAGTGCCACCACCAGCGCCAGCCTGGTCTCCTCCTCTTCACAGTACGAGACGGCAACCCATAGCAGCAGCTCAAGTCATGAGACGGGTGTGATCACGGGAGGATCTTCAAGCCTATCACGACATTATCTCTCTAGACTGATTCCCAGTGCATCTTTATTGGCCAGTCACCAAAACAACTACACCTAAGTCAAGTCAGTAAAAGCTATTTTGACATTTGACTATGGACCTCAAGAATCTTGTTTTGACAAGGATCCAGAAGGACTGCTATGAAAATATCTGAGTGGGTCAGCAACAATATTGTTTTAAAATGCAACCTGAATTAAGCCGTTTCTCCTGAGAATTGGGGAAACCATTGGTTGCGCAATGACTCTTTCATTAGCTATTTAATTGGAGGAGCAGAGCAAAACAAACTGCGTAAATGAGTGGACTGGAAAGCTCAGACACTTCCAATAACTGCACTCTTGTCTCCATTGTGTGTTGCTTCAGCAGTTCTGCAGTTGAAACGAAAGCAGGTTTTCAGCGGCAGCTCACTTTTTATGTCTCTTCTATTTCATCAGTGTAATTATGTTTTGTTACAAGATTTCAGTTGCAGCAATAAAAAAACTGTTGTTGTATATTTCAGACATTTAGTGGTCTTATATCGAGGTAGAATGAGTCAACAGGGTTTTTTTATTATTTAAATTTGTGGTTATTTGCTCAAGGGCCATCAGATTCCCTGTTGCTGATGCAGTAAACCTATTTTTGATCTGTTATTTTATATGGAAGTTCTTTTTAAAATCTTAACACATCTAACATATTCACCTCAGAAACTATAATATGATTGTTGATCAAACTAAGGGAGTAATTTGTCTAATTGCCTTGTTCTTGGTCATTATAATACCAGCAACTGCATGAAATAAAAAAGAGGCCATGCATTGTTCTCAAGATTATGGATCAAATTTGTGATATAATACAGTAATGATCATGAACTACAACAATTGGTCTTTTAGAAATTGGCATTTATTGTTAATGGCGTACTTAATGGATGAGCAGTTTGCAGACATTTTAGATGGGCTGACTTATGATTATGAGCCATACAACATGCATTCATTTTGACAAAGTCTGAAGGTGTTTTTTTTGTTTTATAAAAGTTCCTCTGTGTTACTTGTGTACTATTTTGATTCAAAAATGGCCATATATTTTGAAGAAAAAACAAAACAAAAACAATGATGTGCTGTAAATGTTGATACAGTGCTTTTATTGTCCCTCTCGACCAGGGCTGAGGTTTTTAATCGACATAGCTCTCCATTCATGATGGCAAAAGTAAAGCTGTTGAGAATCTTTAATTCTTACACAAAGGAGGGTACAGTTTAAGATGATACATGTACATCCTAAGACATGTAATTCAGTACACAGTGATTAAAGCAATATTTCATGTTCATCTGGAAAAATATATTTTTCAAGTCGAAATATGCCCAGATTGCTGTTGTATTTGCAGTCATTTATATATGGACACATCCACACAAGTTTAACTTGCTCAGATTTTTGAATATTTAAATTAAGCTGTTATTGATTTTATTTCAATTTAAAGTCTATTTATTTGTGTAAACATTATGCCATACACTTCAGAGTCATCACATTAATATGGTAAGGTTAATAGCTTTAATCACTATATAGAATCCAGAGTTGTTTATAGTTTGTCCAGGAAGTTGTCCAGCGGTGGGATGCCCTCCTTCAGACCTTTCCGTTTACGGGTCTCTCGCCACAACTTGGCAAGGCTTGCTGTTTATGTCATAGGGGTCACCTGGCAAAATCTGCCAGTGGTCAAACACACATTGAGGGAAGGCCTGTCCACCAGTGTTAGACCTTAGGTCTGCTGTAAAACCTGTTCAGAAAAAAATGCAAGCGAATTATAGGCACTAAGGCACTGAGTGAAGACTTGTGTTAATGGCCACAATATAATAATTCAGAAATGTATACCATTTGGCAGTTGACATTCAAAAATGTTTAACTGCTATAACTAATGTGTTTATTGTTAAATATAAAAAAATGCATCAATGTCTTAATGCTGTCATTTTGAACAAGCTGTCAAACCTGAAGTGTTAACTCACCAAATGATTCATTTACAGGTAGGTATGCCTTCACCACAAATATAGGTGTCCCAGCCACTTGGGACTCCTCAAATACATGGCCTCTTTTTCTGTTCAGCACACCATAGATGCCACCAACAACCTGTTCTGGGCACTGGAGGGGAAAGAAAATACATTTAATGGCATCAAGATTGCACTCTCGTTTTTCTGTTCCAGGAATCCACCATGTAGACCTGAATTCTCGACCAGGTAAATGGGCTCCATGAGTCTTGGCTGTGCAGTAAGCACAGAGGCATACAGAACTCTTCGGGCTGTGGGAATGCATCTGACCGCCACCTCTATGGATGGCATCAGCGTGAAGAGTGACGTCATGAATGTCAAATTCGGACTGCCCGCATGTTCTCTTCACAGAGTGCACCCTGGTAAGGTAACACAAAATTGTTTCTGTCTGAAGTATTTCATTATGATGATGTAAACTGTATGAATTTCCAATCATGAACTCACTTCTTTGTTGCCCACTGGAAACCAGCCACAACACTGTCCTTTTATCTCATTTAGATATTGAACTCCCTTTGTGACATCCACAAGGACGTTGGGCCCTGTGCCATCTGGTCCAAAGCACCAAATCTTACGGGCCTCAGCCACTTCCCACTCATATTTCTCAGAAAGGTAGCGAGCTCTCTGTTTGAGCTCCTGCCGGCGGTCACTTCCCCCTTATCGATGTCCTCGGCCAAGCCATCTGGGAAGGGCTTGGATTTCATGTACAGACGATTGTGCTTGTTGGGAGACTTGGACAAGCAAACTTGGTCTGATTCTTCACTCACTGTTTCACGATAAGACACAACTGGATCTGATTTCTGGAACACAAATTACTAGTGGATTAGAATAGAAACTATTAGTGGAGAACAATAGAATAAAACATATCTGTTGTATACTCTTAGATTCTCATCCAAACGCTACCTTCAGAGGGATGCCGGCATGATCTTCCTCAAGATCTTTTAGACAAATCTCCAGATGAAGCTCTCCAGCACCTGCCACAATGTGCTCACCAGACTCTTCAATGATACACTAGCAAAAGGAGGAACACAACTTGTATTTATTATTGGAAAGACTTCTGTTTAAACCATCTTATTACCCCACCATTTATCACTTATTACGTTCCAGATATTCACCTGAACCATGGGATCAGACTTGGCTGAGACGTTTGAGACCTTCCACCAACTTTGGCAGATCTGCTGGGGTTTTTGGCCTCCACAGCAACTCTCACCACAGGACTAACGCTGAACTTCATAACACGCATGTTGTGAGCATGTTCAAAAGTGCTAATGGTGCCAGTTTTGACCAGGAACTGATCAACCCCAACCAAACCAGCAATGTTCCCGCATGGCACATCTTCAATGGGCTCTACATAGCGACCCATCATTAGGATAGTTCTGGGGAGACCATTGAGTAATGATCATGAAATCAAATCAAGTAAAAATTACTTATACTGTAAATGCAATTGACAGAAGCAAACCTTTGGATTGGCTTTATGTACAAGTCCTCCTTTTTCCTGGTGTGAAGTTCGGGCCCATGATGCGCACCTTCTGCCCTGTAGAAACAATCCCAGAGAAGACACGACCAAAGGCATAGAATCTTCCTTTGTCAGTGGTTGGCACCATCTTGGAGATGTACATCATGAGAGGAGCTTTAGGATCGCAGTTCTTCACACCTTGAAAGTCAAAGGAAGGAAAATGTTAAAGTAGTAGAAAAAAAGCACATCTCTCTAGCCTGGAAAACCCAGACAACTTACGGCAAATGCAGATTTGCTCTGCAAGTTAGTCTGGCAAAAAGCCCATTTCTAATTTGTCGAAATCGCGGCACTAATCAGAAACGTTGGGGTGGGCTTTACAAGATGACGACAGCACAGCGATGGTGAAGCAGATTTTGTACATTTGCAAAGATGGATGCGGCCGTGGAACTAGGGGTGTGATGGTTATAGATGAACACTGTCATTAGAACTCTGTAACCGCCAAACCATGTTATAAAAATGTATATATTTTTAAATTTTTAAAAATATATATATATTTTTTATCAGAGAATTTTTTAACTAATAATATCAGGTTATGAGGGAAACAGAGGCGGAGTTAGTGGTGCTTCGGAGGCTGCTACAGCTGGAGATGATTCAGGAGAGGTCTGTGCCCCCCTCACAAAAATAAATCTTTGAGATCTCCTTAATAAACAGAGGTCTGAAATCTCTGCCCCATTTTACCAATCAGAGCGCACGTGCTGAACGGAGTAAAGGCTTGTTCAGATCTCGACGCGTCTGCACGAGTGTGAAGGTGCACGAGGTAAAAATGATGGAGTAAAGGCTTGTTTATACTTGACGCGTCCATCATTAATGTAACGGTGCGGCGAGGCAAAAAATGATGCGTTTGGTGCCCAAGACCCCATTTCGCTTGGCTGTGTGCAAGGCTTTTTTGTAACAGCGTGTGCGGTGCCCTGTCCAAGGATGAACGACTTAAGCTGAATCTGCCTGAGCATGTACGTCTCATTGCACCGGCACCCGAGTTTACTCGTCTAAATTCTTCGGTTTTTTTGTTAAGGTTTTATTTACTGTGTTTGTGATTTATTTAATGGAAAGCACATTCACTTCTAGTTGTCTTGCTGTTAATTTTAAATAAACATATAGCAAGTAGCGTTAGCTAATCAGTGTCTGCTCTATAACAGACCAATGCCGTTCTGCATGCATCATTTACTTCATCGCTCTGATTGGTTTTAGGTCTATCCAATTGACCCTTCGCTAAGCCCCGCCCTCCCTAGTTACTGTTGCTACGCCTGTCAAGCTTTCGCGGCTGGCACATCTATTACAATGTGTCTGCACCGGTGTCAGACATTCCCAATGAGATAATTAGTCATTTTCGGCGAAAAAGTGAAATATCTGAGAGAGCGAGACAAAAGGGACTGCAGTATTGCATTCGAGGGATATATTCACGACATTATATGCAACCGATTAGAGAATAATTTCTCAAAAATTGAAGCTAAAGCCTAACGTTATTGTCCCAGCGCAAGCAGCAACCGCCTCATATGCTGACCATTCAAATGGGAAACACAAATTGAGGAACAGCTATGTTCATGCACAGCAGGGTATGTGAAAATCCTAATAATTATAAATCAAACAGTTTATCCATAAATCTTGTGGAACAAAACTAATACAGAGAGAGCCGCTGATCGGATTGGGTAAAAGTAACTTAGTCAGGGGTAACGTTAGTAGGACGTCGATTAACAAAATGCTGAAATATATTTTAAAGTATGTCAGTGAGCCTTTGTCTTGTCTTTAATCGTGCTTATTTTACCGTTATATCATTATGAACTAGGAACCGTCAATATTTCCAAGCGTTCCAGATACGTTAGGTGTTTTTTTTTATCATGTCGACATTTACCGGTAGTGGTTCTCCACACTGCTTGATCACGCTGCATCATTTCTCCCTTGGCTTTTAGATTTTCTGGAAGGAAAACTATTCCTCTCCTCGTCCAAACTTTTAGGATACCGGTATCAGATTTGCACAATCCATACGCACAATGCTTCAGCATGTTTCCCTCGCTCGAAAGCTTGCCAGACCTCCCGCGCATAGTTACGGTTGCTAAGACACGACTGGCCAGTGGCGGTTTTCGGGCGTGGCTTAGCGAAGGGTCAATTGCGCCCAGAGGCATTTGAGCTACGTCTGTTGGTGATGCCCCTTTTGAAATGATTTGTCAATGAAGCTTTGCCAGACCATAACTCAGTTACAACTGAGAATGGTCTGGTTTTAACCAGGCTAACATCTCTCTGAAGTGTAGAACACCTTGCAATGTGGTGACTTACCCATAGCAGCCTCATCATCTCCAGGACCCTCGTAAAGCAGTTCACAGCGGTACCTCTGGGCAGTGACCGGAGAAGGAAGATGGATGGTAATCATCTGGAGCAAAGCATCACCTGCAGGCAACCAGCGGCGCATCACAGCCTGGAAGCATTCGAAAAACCATCTCAACAACAATACCAGTTTAATTAGGGTGCAAGTTTTTAAAAGTCACTATTTCTAGTTGTACCTTAAGGAGAGGTTTCCCTTCTTTTTCTCTGTCATCTGCATCAAGTTTTACTTCAAGTTTCTCAACCAGTTTCTGGGTCTCTTCTTTGTTGAAATTCATAATGGCATCAAATACCTGTGGAAAGAGTTCAAATCAGAGAGTAATTGCAAATGAGTGGTAGTAGCAAGAGACCAGTGTCAAGAAGAACTGATTCAAACAAACCTTAAAGATGGGATCCAAGACCAGTTGGCAGAAAGTACGCGGAAGCTTCTTGCCATCTGCATTGGTTGCTGATTTGCTAAATTTTCCACAAGCGGGATCAAAATACCTGGAAAGGATGGCTTTGAATTAAAGAGATTTCGTATATTTACATTGTACTTGTAACCTTGTGGTCAAATGTCATCTTTATAACACAAGAAACTTACTTATCTCCCAAAGCTTTTTCATCATCTCTTCCACTTTCTTAGCTCGTCCGGCTGGAGAGAGGTCTGTTTTCTTCTTGTCTCCTTTGGCAGCAAACTTGGCCACGTACATTTCAGCAAACTGCTTCAGAGCAAAAGCCCAGCCATGGAGACCTGACCCAAATCCCACAGTCCCAACCACAGGATCCACCTAAGGTACCCCAGAATCCAAGTCAAGTCGCCTTCATTTATATAGAGCTTTTAACAATATAGATGGTTTCAAAGCAGCTTTACATTGATTATACGAAATTAAAGTAACAGTGATTGTTTTGGCTTTACAGCAGCTCTAGAATAAAGTTATTGTCCAGCTAAAGTTAGTTTTGATTGATTCACTTCCATTGCAAAGATCATTAGTTATTAACTTAGCGGCCGCTAACATGACACCGTTCTAACAGAAAAACCTCAACAACAGTGGCTGGTAGCTCGTGAACTCAAACCTTGAAATAGGTTCCAAGGTGCAAGCCTTGAAACATTTTGGGGAAAAAGTGATCTCTGCGCAAACTAAAAAATGTGAACCTGTGAGAACTCTGATGGCATGCACATTGCGTATTATGTGTTTAGTCTATAGGTATGCGCATTTGAATATATATGTGTGCAGTAGGAAACAGATTAATAAAAGCAAATACTTTGCTCAAAGTTGACTTTTCAGTCTAAACTGTTACCATAATGTTTCCCATTGGTCCACTCTCTCCTTCACCATAAGTTGAGATGATTACATTAACATTCTCCACAATCCGCTGAAAGGTTAGGAAAAGATCATTGGGTTCCAGCTGCAACTCCAGGAGGGCACGGTCCATCTTGTTCATCATCAACACAGGCTTGATACGTTCTGCTATGGCTTGTCTCAAGACCGTTTCAGTCTGCACACACACACCTGTAGAACAAGTCAGATGCATGTCTGTGAAACTATACTGCCTTATTTATAGAACAGAAGTGTGAATTTGATATCCTAAAATTAGTTTGCCTTACCTGATACACAGTCTACCACTACAAGGGCACCATCTGTAACTCTAAGAGCTGCCGTCACCTCAGACGAGAAGTCAACATGTCCTGGTGAGTCGATCAGGTTGATGAGGAAGCCAGAACCATCCTTACACTGCTTAATGAAAGCGGAGTCATACTCGTTCAGCTCATAATACAGAGAGATAGCCCTGTAAGGGAAACATACATGTAAAGGGTTTCAGTGATTGTGAAAATTAATTTTGTTGTTTCCTTTGACGCATAGCTTCCAAGAGATGCAAAGCTTTATAAAGACTTTTACATTTATAAAATAAACTTCCTATTCAAAAAAAAAAAAAAAGCTATTTCACTGTTTCCACAAAAAACTAAGCAGCACAACTGTTTTCAACACTGATAATAATACATTTTATTAATTTGTTTTTATTTTCAATGGTGGAGCAATTTTATTGGTCAAAAGTGGTGAACAAGTTCAAAAGATTGTGAAAAGATCTCATCCATGTAATATTAAAATTCATCCTACTGACAAATACTTTCTGTAGAATAGCTCTTGTGACATCAATATGATTAATCATAAAATAGTCACTTTTTAAATAGGAATACCTACGTTGACTTTATGGTGATGCATCTCTCTTGTTCATCTTTTCTGGTGTCAGTAAATCTGGTCTCTCCTGCGCGTGCATTAGCAATAATACCAGCTTTACACACCAAGGAATCAGTGAGAGTAGATTTGCCATGGTCCACATGGGCGATCACAGACATGTTCCTGATGTTGGACTTTTTGTCCATAATCCCCCGAATCTGGTCTACTGTAAAGTTCACCTGAGGAACAGAAACAAGTTTTTCAAGTGTTGATTGTGGAGTAAATACAATTGTTTGTGGGTGAGGGACAATATGTGATGTCAAAACAAATGAATGCCTCTGGCTCATTAGAGGACGGGAATCTACAAAAAGGAAACGTGACACTGTAACTAAGCTCATGCATTTAATTTGCAGTCTGTTTATTTTTTTTAGATTCAATTTACAGTAAAAAATTAATTCCAATGTTGTATTTGGATATGCATTTTGCATATGGGTCAGTGACATTACATGCAAATATTTGAGTCCAAGTGCATTATCTCCTTTCAAAATATGTTGATAAATCCATGACATATACGACTTTCTTCTAGAAAGTATTTAGTTTGAATTCATTTGTAGTACATTTTATAAGACATGTTATTTTTTTGTCATGTGGAGCAACCGTCCGAACAAATTAACAGACTACAAAAACTATTTAAAATGGTGTCTTAAAGGAGTAGTTCACTTTTGAAAAAAAACTTTTGTTTTTTTGTCTTTTTTGAGACAAAAAAATGTCTCATTTTATCTCATTCTTTCTTCAGTTGAAAGAAATTAAGGTTTTTGATGAAAACATTCCAGCATTTTCTCCATAT
This sequence comes from Hybognathus amarus, assembly GCA_030378365.1. Classification (NCBI taxonomy): domain Eukaryota; kingdom Metazoa; phylum Chordata; class Actinopteri; order Cypriniformes; family Leuciscidae; genus Hybognathus; species Hybognathus amarus. Next base: position 813,735 of record JAQIUQ010000522.1, read on the forward strand.
AATGCACTTCAGTGGGAAGCAAATGGTTCAAGATCCAAAAGACAGTTTCTGTGCAAACTGTTCAAAGGGCTTAAAATCGATTCTCATAACTGACTGAGTAAGGGTCTTATCAAGTGAAACGATCGCTCATTTAAAAAAAATAAATATCAAAGTTTAAGTTTTATAAGCTCAAATGCTTGGTTTGCTCTGTTCTGTGATGCATGTTCGTGACTCTCATTTGAACTCGTTCATCAAAATGAACAAATCTTTTTCCGAGTCATTTGGTTCATTCAATGAACGAAACAAACGAATTGACTTGGAAAAAGATTTGTTCATTTTGATGAACGAGTTCTAATAGGAGAGTCACGAACGTGCATCACAGAACAGAGCAAGGTGAGCATTTGAGCTTATAAAACTTAAACTTTTTTATGAGCGATCGTTTCGCTTGATAAGACCCTTACTCATTGTCTGGAATCCTTTAAATCCCTTTGAACAGTTTGCACTGATACTGTCTTTTGGACCTTGAACCGTTTGGTTACCAGTAAAGTGCATTATATGGAGAAAAATGCTGGAATGTTTTCATCAAAAACCTTAATTTCTTTTCGACTGAAGAAAGAATGACATGGACATCTTGGATGACATGGGGTGAGTAAATTATCAGCAAAAGTTTTTTTGAAAAGTGAACTACTCCTTTAATAAGAAAAGAGAAAAATACTATGGTATCATTTTAGGTTTACCTTTCATTTTACCTTTTTAAATATCAATAGTTTTAAAGCTGTTGAGATAGCTGAAAAACTTTTGTATATTCTAAATAAATCATTTTAACAGCAAAATTGATGTGACTAAAATAATGCTGCTAACATACTGTACATAACAATGCTATGTAAAATACAATGAATTAAAATATGAAAAATAATTAACATTTACATAATAATAAAACAATTGAACAAAAATTCTAATGTGATGGTGATGTGATGATATTTGATTTTGAGAATATCACTGTCTTATAGCCTCAACTAATATAGCCCGTTCTAATATAAACCTGGCCTCTTATAAATGTCTATTTTTACCGGTATGCTAAAGTGACTTGAAATGTCTAATATTTACAAGCATTTACTATGTAGTATGCTTTCCCTAATTAAGGATACAATTACGGTAATTATTTCAATAACGCTTTTTAAGTGTCTCATAATTCACAAGAGTGCAGTGAAGCACAACATGCACCGTGAGTGCGCAGTTTCTGGGTGTCCTCTCTGTTGTGATGCTGCTGTCTCCAAAACGCTGTCAGGTACGTTTTCCAGTCAAAGTTGCGAATTTAACTTGTGCGCAAAATTGAAATATCGTATAAACATTTGCCAATAGCACCGTTTCCAACCAGTGAGTCGAAGTTAACAAAATCGTTACTTCCTGATAAACTGTCTGGCCCTGGGAGATAATGTACTTGCGTCTCAGGAGCGCGCAGACGCTTTGTGGTGAGGATGTTGGTGTTTTGGGAACGCAGTCATGTAAGAAAGTTAATCTGGAAGGTAATTAGGCCTATAACGAACCACTTTAACGAGAGTCTTGCTCAGGCATTCACAACCACCAAAACACCTTTTCAGATGCTGAGCAAAAAGACCGTTCCGCTGGTTAGTCCAGTTATGTCGTAACGGTCGTAATTACCATCGCGCAAAGTCACATGTCTTTTTTGATGCGCATCTAGGAATTTATTCGGTAAATGCGTTTCCATTGTAGTTAATGCGCATGTCTTCTTAACGGATAAAAAACGTATCCGAATCATGCGTGCGCATACGTAATTTATGCACAGTTTTAGAATTTATGCGCATCTTGGCGCCTCCATCCAGCAGTTTTTGATGCGACAGGATATCCCAAAATGCGCATTAAAAATGGGTGGGTGGAAATATAGCAAGCTCTTTAGATACGAATGTTGGTTTGTTGTTTTTTTTCGCCCATCAAAAACAACAACATAAGCGGCCCCGTCAATATAATAATACGATTTCCACTCAGCGGCCCTCCATACGCACGGCTTGCTCGGTCTATGCGCATGAAACTTTAATACACGCATTGAAAAGAACAGTGGGGGCGTGAACGCGCTATTTATATCACGGTAACGTTATTCCAGTGCGCGCGCGTGCACTGTGTTGGGCCATTTTCCAAAAGTACAAGGCTTATACTTTCAGTTAAAAACAAAGATCCAACAAACCGCATGCGGTTGTGATTTACAATTATGGGTAGTATAACTGTTACATGACGAACCTTGATATCCCGTCGAGTACAAAGATGTATATTTCAATGCGTCATTCTATTTCCTGACTATTTTAAAATAAAGACATTAATTAAATGTTCTGCTTATAATTCATGTTCAAGGTTGCTATAAACGCTAGAATCTGCTTAGCAGGTTGTCATTACGTCATTGACATCTGAATAAAAAAAAGATTGCATAGCCTAAATGACCGAATAAATGCGTCCTAAATGTACACAATTGTTTTAATATAGAGCTAGTCATATTTTATTATGCCCTGGTGAGTGACGGGGTGAAATATCATACCATTTTTGCGAATGGCTCCCAAATCTAGGACGGCCTCTCGCTGCGATCGCTGCTCCTCTCCGCTTGAGGACCTGGGGAAAGAGAGATAATGTGACGTAGAATCTTAGTTTATGCTGCGACACATAAGGTGTGCTCGACTTCAGTTGCGAAGGGATGTAACCGATCGGTGAGACTTGCCGCTTGCAGACGGACTCAGGGAGGAGCTGAAAACGGAGTTGGGCACTTTTTGCTTCCCGTAGTGACGCTCGTGCAGTGTCAGCTGAATTAAATGCAATATTTGTCAAATACACTGACTTTTCAGAGACGTTTTCGTCAAATGAAATACTTTATGTAGACTACTGCTTAATACAGCGTCTGTTTGTACAATATTAAAGTTCAACATAAGCCTATACTATTTAAATACCATTCAAGTGGGGTCTATATTTTTTATAAGTAATGACAATATAACATTGCGACTAGGCCTTCATGAAAAGAATTAGTGGAACTGTCTGAAGGTGTCAGAATGAACACAAAACACACGTGATCGATGTCATCGGTGAATTCGGCCAATCGTAGAACAGCTGTGTCGTCATCTCAGCACGCTCAAACGCTCTGGAGAAACTGCGACACACGTTATCGTCAACGTTCATTATCATATACAACACGGATGCTAAAATGTTATTAATATTTTATGATAATATGTAATTCTTTGGAGCATTATATGTGAAACAGTTGTCTTTTTGAAAATGTTACATGAATATTTTTGGAAATAAACGTAAAAAATAAGGAAAAAAATAACTGCGCCACACCGGTGTTGTGAAATATTATCAGGGTCTGGGTGCGTCTCAATCAGCTCCCGACTGAGTTCAGTAGTCAGAGCACTGATCAGGGAGTCAGCCATTAGGTGACTGAGCGGGGCGAAAGTTTTCATGCGTCACTGTTAAAACGACTGAAAATATGAACTCTCGTTCCTCGGTTAACATATAGCCTATGTTTGCTAGAGGTTTAGTTAGGACACGCTTAACAAACCAATATAGCGTTTAAGTAGCTTGTTATTTTTCTATTTTACCCAGAGAGTTAGTTTGCCGAAAAGTATGGTATCATATTAATATTAACTATAAAGTCTTGGTGAAGGCAGCCGTATTTTCCTAGTTTAGCCTATAGAATCACTTCTATTTCGAGTAGACTGGAATTTATTTTTTAAATATTTCCAAAATCGTACACATATGCATGAAAATATGTTAATGTATTTTAGATATATTTAAATCTTAATAGACCCAGATGAATAGGCTAATCCATGTCATAACTATGAAATGTCTACTAACTGAGCCAAACATTGATTCTTTTCCAGAGATGACTTGTGACATGACACTCTATTTAAGATTTTAATACAGGTTTGTGGTTAATGTCGTTTATTTATTATAGGCCTATGTCCCTGCAAAGGCTGGGATTGCATGAGTAGAAACATTGATTTGTCAGGGATCCCAAGACTCTGTGTAAAGTGTGTGTGTGTGTGTGTGTTTGTTTAAATGAAAGTGTATGTCATGACCAGGGATGGGCATAAATACATGGAAATGTATTTAAATACAAATACAAAATACTGTGTGGAAAATGTATTTAAATACAAATACAAAATACTGTGTGGAAAAATGTATTTAAATACAAATACAGTATTTTGTATTTTGAAAATACAGAAAATACTTGTGAAATTGGCGATTCAGTGCAGGCATCCCTATTAGGCTGAAATCTATCTGGGCCTATTCTGAACTATTCTATTCTATTCTATTCTGCAACTAGAAACTTTCGTTTTCATTTTATATACCTCTTTCCTTCCCCAGCCCTGTAGGAAATACAAAACTAATAATAATAATAATAATAATTTCAAACATCTTTTATTATGTTTTATCACCATCATTACCTCGCACTCAGTAGCAAGAACTCAATAACAAAAAGTCAATTATATTTTAAATAACTGATGGTGTACTCCTCCAGGTGGTGTACCAATGTGTTTCAGACATCCATCTATCCATCAATGTGTTTCAGACATCCATCAAACCCGCAAAGGAAAACAAGTGCTCTATAGGAGCTGAAGAGGGAATGATTGTGTTGAATCTCACAAACAGCTGTCTAATAAGTAGATACTGGTTCAAGATGTCCAAATCCTTGATGCATGAAAACAGTACCCTGATAAAGAGGTTGACTGGCTCAAAGTATTTTGAGTATTTTGAAAATACAAAAATACTCATCTTAAATGTATTTAAATACAAATTACATTTGATTTTTTCCAAAGGCTTTAAAATACAAAATACAAAATAGTATTTTGTATTTCAAATACGTATTTTAAATAGCCTACATGTATCTGAAATACTGCCCATCCCTGGTCATGACTTCTCATTTGTTTTTGGAACTTTAACACAGAATCAATATTTTGAAGAGCACCCATTACTATAGTAAGACCTGCTTAAAGCATCGAGAAGGCTTAATTTGGTTTGTGAATGATTTCTATTAACGATCTCTCAGTAGTCTGACCTTTCTTTTGACCATTTCTACTTCTTGTGCTTCATAAGCTACAAGACTTATATTAATTGATGCTCTTCAAAATATGTGAATAGCGCAGAACACAGCGAGAGAGAGAGAGAGAGAGAGAGAGAGAGAGAGAGAGAGAGAGAAAGAGAAGAGAGAGAAGAAGAAGAGAGAGAGAGAGAAAGAGAGAGAGAGAGGGGAGTATGGTCATTCCTGGGATTCAGCAATATTTCAGTCCCCCAAACCTTTTAAAGTGGTGGGTCACCAAAATGAAATGTTAGAAGCTTTTCAAAATACTTTGGTACGCCCATTGATGAAAATTGTTTTATCATAAAATAATGTTTTATTTCTATCATACACTAAGCATTTGTTGTGTCCCTGAGGCACTTCACTGAATCACTAAGTATTTATCAAAATGTGCTGCCTCTAATTTTTGGCAATATTGTTAGTATTCATTTGTATTACTTTCTCAATGTTATGAGGGAAAGAAAGTGTTTCTATTATTTAAAAAAAAAAAAACAGTGTGCGATTTCTTTTACAGTTTTAGACTAGTGCATCCTAAACAGCAGGTGGCGCTGTATCACTAATCATTTGTTTAGACCAGTCTATGGTTTGTTAGACTTAGGAGAAGGAGGGAAAGTTCGAATCAGACGAGGAAGGGGACTAATTCCGAATCCTAAATATGGATGAGCTTTGATTTAATAAACTATACATGAAACGTTACATATCTCGAGTCTTTGACATGTCTACTATTCCCTGTTTAGTTGATAGATGGAGTGAGGAGAATAACAACATAATATTGACTTGGAAGGTAACTTAACGTTACTATAGCAAACTAACTTGTTTTATCGTTTACAGTAAAATTAACGTTACCTTTCGCTTAAATACACGTACCGTTTACCGTTTCAGCAAAACGAAGTAATCCTTGAGCCAAGTCAAGATGTTCGGAAGCGATGCTGTTCAGAAAGCCTTAAACTGCTTCAGAAAATTCAAGGTACATGTCTGTCATGTGTTACTTTTGATTGCTTAAACAACATGATTATATTGACAGAACCATTCATAACCATATTGTGTTTACACAGGAATACCAGCAGCTACTGAACGAATCAAACTTGAAATGACAGTTTCATATAATACGTTTGTATTCTCGCTGGGTTTCTCCAAGCCCAGTGAGGTTGAGGAGAGTCTCATCCACACATTATTAAGAGGTAATTGAAGTATTGATTTTTGTATTATTAATGATTTATATGCTGTATGATTTATGTTCCCAGTTCCCTCCATCTTTCTGTTTTTCTGTAGCTTTAGAGGCTGCAGGATCTCAGGTGTCCAGTTCTGATCCAGTGAAGTTGTGGGAGGCTGTTCTTCAGACTTTTGGGACCTCAGTCATTGTGCCGTATGTCTACAAGCTTCTGCTGATTCAGTGGATGCTATGGCTCATGCACTGTCAGTTAGAGAGAATTCTTACTCTTCTGACACAGACTAACCACAAGGTATTGTTTTTATAAATATAATGCTAAGACTCCCCTTGGAAGTTTAGTGAAGCGTGAGGTTGAGAACCACAGTTTTGCAATACTAATAGTGAGATAATCACTAAAAAACCATGTAAAAAGAATAATAAGATGAAAACTATTAATTAAGAATGTATATTTGACTGCTATACTGCTGTAATTCTAGTCTCCTCAGAGAGAGCATTCAGCGCCTGTGAATCTACTGACAGAAACATCGAAACCTTGCTTTGAACATGGAAGAAGACTCCTCACTAATGGTTGCCATGGCAGCAAAGGACCTCAAGGATCTTTTGCACATCTGCACTGTGATATGTCAAGGTATAAAATGTCTGAACTAACTTATTATTTATATATAATGTAGGTCATTATATTAATTTCAGAAGAAATATACAGTGTTGTTTTATGATAAAAGATTTTATATAGGTAAGACACAATATAGATATAATTTTAATTTTATAATTTCGTTGCAATTTAAAATAATAAATAGTAGAAATGCCATTAGTCCTAAAATGTGTTTTTTGGTTTAGGGGTGGAACAGATGAAGATGGAGAAATATTCAGAGGCTCTTGAGGCTTTTCAGGAGGCTAAAGGCCTCCCAAGTCCCAGAAGTCTCTTGGCACAGATCCACACTCTTACAGGCCAGAGTTTTGCTAAGCTGGTAAGAAGCTCTGTTCTACAATCCTCCATCCAGTGAACTCTGGCCTGAACGCAATAGACCTGAATAGACCGAATCTTGAACCATCAGTTCCTGTTTATATTTGATTAACTGATTCATTTGTAGTGAGTCATAATTAGTCTCTGAGGCTCTCTTTCTTACATCCATGCAGGGTCAGCCCCATTGTGCTCTCCACTTTTATCTGGAAGGCTGTGGAGGTGGATTGTGCTTGCCATAGTGCACTTTATCAAAGTGCTCTGGTGTTCAAGCAGCTTGGCAATTCAAAGGCAGAAATCGAGGCCCTGCATCTCTTTACTCAGTAAGTCATTCTGCACATAACTTTTTTGGCTTATTATTAGTTTTTATTAATTTATGCAATGTACCTTGTGCTTTATAGCATGTATGAGAGGTGCATTTACACAAAATCATTAACAGCTTGTGATATCAGTGAACAAAATATTTATTGATGTCCTTCTCTTCACACTGACATATAACAACTATTAAAAACAATAAATAAGTACTAAAGGTCCATATCACATGACTGTTTTTTAGTGTCAACAAAGTAGACCTAAAACATATATTTAAGTAGCAACAAGGTTCAACTGACATTCGCTGCTTTCGCCTCAAACAGTAAAGGATGTTTCAGATTGTTTCATAATAATCAATGTAAATTATTTCCTGCATGTTATGTAATGTCATTTTAAAATGTGTTTGTTGAATAATACTTTTCTTTCTTTCTTTGTTTACAGGCAGTCCAGCTGCAGGCTGATAAAGTTCATTCTAGTGCTTCACTGGTCTCTCCAGCTACACTGCTTGGTGGTGAACAGATGACCTTCATTAGCAGAGTCCCTTCCTCCTCTCTGATTCTGCATACTTTGGGTCACACATGTGTGCTCAATGGCAGGCAAGCTGATCCCTCAAAAAGGACCAATGCTTGACTAGATTATCAAATATCAATATTTCAATCAGATTTAAAGAAAAACTTTTACAGAACACTAAACCTTTAAACAAAATATATATCATTTTTGTCAATCAGTATTTCAGATGGTGTTGAGCACTATCTTGATCTGTTGGCGTCACTGCAGTCAGATGGCAAAGATCTTGTAAGGACTTTACTTTTTCAGGCATCAGATTCAGAAATAAGGAATACAAAGCAATGTGAATGTATTAAGTGAAGTCACCTTTATTTATATAGTTCTTTTGTGCAAAACATATTGTTTCAAAGTAACTTCACAGTAATAAAGAGGAAAATAACTTTATCAAAAATGAGACAACCACCTGTCTGTGTTTCAGGTATCCACAGGCGATGGCACTTCCTTTCCCAGAATCCCAGTGGTCTACCTTGAAGCAGGATTTGCTTTGTTGAAAGCTCAAAGATATAGTGATGCTCTTGTGGTCTGCGAGGAGGTTATCACTAGCACTTCAGACTTCATTCCCAAGAGGCTGCTAATTGATGCTGTTGAAAAACAAAAATCTGATTCCGATGTCGGACTTGGAAATTTGGACTTTGTGTTATGGGCTGGTGCGGCCCATCTCCTTCAAGCACAAGCCCACTGGAAACTGAAGGACTCCAAAGAGGCTATTACAAACTTCACAAGGTACGATGTGATGAGAGTTTCATTCAGTACTTAGCTTTGTTGGCAAATCATGTTTAATGCAAATGCTCTCTTGTTCTTTCATTTCAGAGCGATTAATCAGCTGGTGAGAGTGTTTATTAAACAGACAGGTAAGTCATTTCTTTATTTCTAGATCGTCTGTCTTTGTTTGTGAAGTATCATCCAGGTTGAAAATGCAGACTTACAGATATATTTAACTATACACAAATATTTTTATCCAGGGTTCTCATCGGGTATCTATTTATAACAGATCTGCATTCAAGATATTAAGCTGTTTTCCCATTTTTATCTTACTGAAGTGTTGTTTTTTGTCTTCTTTAATGTCATTACTTGCATGGTTTCATCAAACTTTTAGACTGGAAACAAAAACATCTTGGAAACACTGAAGCAATGGTTGAAAGAATGGTGACTTTGGAAGCATCAAAAGGACAAGCACTAGCTGGTCGAGGGTGCTGCTTTTTGGAAAGGGGTCAATTGAAGGAGGCCCTGAGAGATCTTCATCTCAGTCTCCAGATGACACCAGGTTTTCAGCTGATATGTTGTCATTATAGTGAATTTTGCTTTACCTGATACGTTGCCCTGTCCTTCTCAAATTTACATGTGGAATTGAATTTCACTAGGTTGTAAGAATACTAAAATGTGGCTAACTGAGGTCTTGTGGAGGCTTGATCGTAGAGAGGAAGCATCAGTTAACTGGAGAGAAGCCCAGAGTACTTCAGATACACCTAAGTCAATGTAAGCTATTGGACAAGTTTTATGTCAGACTATGACTTTTACACTTGAAAGTGACGCATCATTGCAATGTATAATTTCTGTAACTGGTGTGATGATTGTTCAGTCATTTTCTGATTTGCTTTACAGAAACCTACCGCTGTATTTGCAGGTGTGGCCAGAGGACACAGCTTTTGACTTCACTGACTTGAAGAAGAAAATGGACGAATACTTTCATGCCAAAAATGTAATGACATAAGACAAGGATGCTCTCTTTTATAAATTGCACCATGCCATCTTTTTTCGGTGCATAACTACATGCAAAAAAGACTGTTTTAATTGTGTTGTCTAATTTACTTTTCCTTCTGTCTAATTGTGTTGTCAGATGTAACCATGTAGCATTGTAATACTACTGTACTGTGCTACTGTAGTTGATGTGTCATCCCTAAAACAAAATTAAAGAGCTGTGCTAATCAGAGGGCAGGATTTCATGCTACAATGTCTCTGTTGACATTTTGTTCAACCATTGCCAATAAGGTTGCATTCCACTTGTCAGAAGAATGAAAAGAGAAAGCATCCAGCCTGGAATCAAATTTTTTGTGTATTTTATACATGCTAAACAAAAAAGTCTAAAGTAGTGGGGATCTTCTGATATAACTAATCGTTATATCATGCTCCTTATTTCAACCCGCACAGTCGCATGTAACTTACATTATCTAAGTATATTATAGGTGCATTCATGTTTTTGAATATCATGGAAAGTGTGTATTTAATCTGTAAAGTGAAATATTTCAGGCCTTGTATTAATTTCGATGAGTATGCTTGCAGCTCATTATATTAAAAATCCAGTATCTCCAAATATTAGAATAGTTCCTAAGATCAATCAAAAAAGCATTTACAATACAGAGATGTTCAAGTTCTGACAAGTACAATGTTCATATGGACTCAATTCTTGGCCAGGGCTCCTTTAGCACGAATTACTGCATCAATTACGGCATTGAGGGGATCAGCCTGTGGCACTGCTGAGCCGTTATTGAAGCCAAGCATGCTTTGATAGTGGCCTTCTGCTCGTCTGTTTCTCATCTTTCTTTTGACAATACAGGTCAGGCGAGTTGGCTGGCCAATCAAGCACAGTAATCTCATCGTCAGCAAACCAGTTGGCGGTATAGTAGTTTTGGCACTATGGGCAGGTGTGACATCCTGCTGGAAAAGGAAATCAGCATCTCCAAAGAGCTTGTCAGCAGATGGAAGCATGGAACTCTGAAATCTCCTGGTAGACGGCTGACTTTGGACTTGATAAAACACAGTGGACCACCACCAGCAAATGGCATGGCATCTCAAATCATCACCGACTGGAAACTTCACACTGTACTTCAAGAATCTTGGATTCTGTGCCTCTCCACTTTTCCTCCAAACTCTGGGACCTTGATTTTCAAATGGGATGAAAAATGTACTTTCATCTGAAAAGAGCACTTTGGACCACTGAGCATCAGTCCAGTTCTTTTTCTCCTTTGCCCAGGTAAGATGCTTCTGATGTTATCTCTGGCTCAGGAGTGGCTTGGTACAAGGAACATGACAGTTGTTGCCCATTTCCCGAAGACATCTGTACGTGGTGTCTCTGGTGACTCCAGCTTCAGTCCACTGCTTGTGAAGCGCTCCCAAGTTCTTAGGATTGCTTGACAATCTTATCAAGGCTGCGGTTATTCTGCCAAACTTTTCCCTTCAAGTCAACTTCAATATGCTTCGATTACAGCGTTCTGTGAACAGCCAGCCATTTCAGCAATGACCTTTTGTTGCTTACCTCCCTTGTGGAGGGTATTGATGATTGTCTTTTGGACAACTGTCAAGTCAGCAGTCTTCCACATGATTGTGGTTGTGTGTATTGAACTAGACAGATATCTGGTATTTATACTGCATGAATGGTAATTTAATCAAACTCATAAAAAGTACAAACCAACGTAGGCTACTTGTGGTAAGGGGAACTTTAATAGTTTCAAAAAATATATATCTGTCTATTGTATAGCCTGTGTCTCAGGCTATACAACACAGAATTTAAACTCGAAATTAGATATTTTAATATTTTGAGGTTTTTTTGTTATAGCCCGTAATTATCTTCATTAAAAAAACTATTGTAACATTTTAGTTTACGTGTTATAAGTTTATAGAATATATTAATATATTCACCTGCTTAACTTGATGAAAAATATACTTTTCCACAATATTCGATTTTTCGTCTGACGAATGACAGAAATATTATCTACATTCACCACATTTATCTGCATTCCATCTCATTTAAAGTATTATTATTAAAAACATTATTTATATGAGACATCTTGACGTTTGGATTACCTAACCTGTTGGGTAACATTGCCTATTTGGCAATAAAAGTTGTTTGTTATTTTGACACTTCGGCTCAGCAGAGTAACCGCTTAATCAGACTCTTCCGAGCCAATCCAAAAGAGACAATTCACAACTCATAGGAAAATAAACCAATCGCAATGAATCGTGAAAGACACCAATGATGTAGCTTTTCCATAGTCGGTCTGAAGATTGGCAAATCGGTCAACGCAAGAAATCGCGACGTGTGCTCTGATTGGCTCAACGTTCAAAATGGGCGAGGAAACTTTTCTCCGCAGAGTTGATGTTAGCAGGCTGAATCCAGTGCAGAGGTAAAAAAGCTAGTGTGAAGGTTGGAATCGGTCACTGAAGAGAGCTACTCATTTGCATCTACTATTTGTATCTTTTGCGGGAGAAGCAATATGGCTTCGGGTGGAAGAGTAAGTACGATTTTAGTGATGAGTCATTTAGTCTTTTGATCGTTGTTTTGTTTTCTTTTGAGGGCCAGTTAGCCGTAAAGCTAAAAGACGAACGCATCATGAATGGTGATCAATGAAAAGAGCGAGTTTACACGCTGCAGATTTCTCATCCGAGTGATATATTCTCTTTAATCCTTCGGTATTTACGTTGTCTTTACTCATTTTAAAATTCCACTGGAGTTTTAATGATACTATTATCCGCTGTGTTTAGCATGTAAGCGTAACCAGACTGAGTCATCTCCCATGATCGAGGCTTTCGGCCCACCGGCATCATCGGAGACTGCCCGTAACAAAAATACGTAACGTTACAACCCCGTTAAACGGCCCGCGTGACGATCCATAGAATACATCAATATTAATTCTCTATAACAGTAAAACCGCGAATAAGCTTCAGAACGAGTTAGCGCTATCCGTTTTTGAACCTATAACGTTAACATTAGCATCAGCTGGTGGTGATGACAAATGCCGTGATCTAGATATTTCAGCCATCAAATCAAAAACCGCGGACCATATGTCATTTAAACCGTTAAATGATAAATGTAGTTATCAGACCTTAGTGCTTTTATAAGCACTTAAATATTACTCTTTCAGCGGTTTGAACTTCACATGTCACACAGGAGCATTTGCTGTGTCATTGGCAACTGTAGCTGGCTAAGTTAACTGCTGCTAGCTCGCTCATCGTCATCACACACTCTGAGAGGAATACAAATCATACTTCCATAACCTGAAGATTATATGGCTAGGTTGTGTACACGACTAAAATTAACTCTTGTGTGAGGAAGTTAACTGTATAACGTTAGTTCAGTAGTATGTAAGTTAAAGATAATGTTTGCTGTCTGTTAGCTACGAGGATGTACATTGTTAGCTTATTTACACACGCGCTTTTGGCCTCTGCCTATTGACGTGTTTGAGAACCGTTTTGGTTTAGTCTCTTTTATTTTCCTTTGAAATAAACATTTAAACTGTGTACAGTTTAAGTTGTTGTGTTCCGCGGGATCGGCTACTGGCCTTGATTACGACTGCTTCTCGGCCTAAATCTGAGCGGATCACTGACGTCTTTCAGTCCGGTGTTTTGTGGAAAGCTCTAGAGTAACTTGAGCTTGACAAACGTAACTGTTACATGTGAGCAGACGTGCACTTGTCCATAGACTCTGTCGTGTTATTCTCTCGGAACAGACAGGTTAATGTCATATCAATTCTTTCTACATGAAAGGGCCACGTAATATGAAATGTTAATCTTTCACTTCCGCCTCAAGTGATACCGAAAGAAAATAGCAACTTTTGGTCTCTGATAACCACCTGTGAAGTGCCAAGAATTGTTAAAGGTACAGATCATCCGAAAATCGGTAGTCTTTTCTCGCTCCCATTTTGTTACATTGTAACATTTGTAAACATTTTTTTTTTGCTTTACCATTATGGTTACAGTGAAACCAAATTGTGAGAAAGCTGTCATTCTGCGGATCACGCCTCAGAAAACCAAGTGTGCCACATGATGAATTAAAACACTTTTTTATATTTAGAATAGTTCTTAATTAAATGCTGAACGTGTTTTCCCAATATCAGGTTTTTCAATACCGTCGTTTAAGAACATTCATCATAATCCCGTATCGCAAAAGTTTATCATGCCATCAAGTTTAATATCAACACTCTCAGTGTTTGAAAACGATCAGTATTGTCAAACAGCATGGGGTGCCTTCGAATATTCTATTGGAAAATGTGGGTCTCTGAGGGGAAAAAGGGTTGAGAAACACTGCTTTAAAATGTTCATCTTCCACACAGATCCAAAAATGATGATCTTTCCACTGCCATTCTGAAGCAGAAGAACAGGCCAAATAGGTTGATTGTTGATGAATCCATCAATGAAGACAACAGTGTTGTGTCTCTCTCTCAGGTAAAATCTTCAGTCGGATTATAAATGTATAAAAAATATTCATTTGCATGTGCTTATCACGTTTTCTTTACTTTTCAGGCAAAGATGGATGAGCTCCAGCTCTTTAGGGGGGACACAGTGCTGTTGAAGGGCAAGAAACGGAGGGAGACTGTTTGCATCGTTCTGTCTGATGACACCTGCTCTGACGAAAAGGTTCGCATGAACAGGGTGGTCCGCAACAACCTCAGGGTGCGCCTTGGTGATGTTATCAGGTTAGACTGTTTTCTGTTTAAACTTTCATTGCATATGCTAGCTGAATGATCTGGTAGTTCAACACTTATAGGGTGTTATTCTGATTGTCAGGACTTAAATACTAGTTATTTGATATTGTTGCTATTCAATGCAGGATGGATCATTCATTTGTTCCCCTTTCTGGTTTTCAGTATTCAGCCATGTCCAGATGTAAAGTATGGAAAGCGCATTCACGTTCTGCCAATCGATGACACAGTAGAAGGCATCACGGGCAATCTGTTTTAGGTCTATCTCAAGCCTTACTTCCTGGAGGCTTATCGGCCAATCCGTAAAGGTAACTATTACCTCATTATTCATTATAATAGTAATAAGAGTTTAACCAATCATCAGACCTGCAAACTTGTCGCTTTTTGGCGATAATTGCTGTTTTCTTGGTCAATTGGGTAATTTACATGAATCACGTAGAACCAGAGTTTTTTTTATTTGCACAGAGACAAGGGCGCGATCGAACAGTGGAGATGAAAAAAATTAATTTTGTTCATACAGGACAACATTCAGTATGCAAAGTGTTTACTTATATTTGTGTAGGCCTATACACTCGCATTAAAACCACTGATCTATATAATAGTCATTCTATATAGTTCAGTGATTTAAAACACAGTTTTAAAAGCAAAACATATGTATCCAACCCCTGTTTGAAACAAGTCCGTGTGTTGTAACGTCTTGCCCAGATGAAGAATAGGAAAGACAGTGCAGTCCTTTTATAGTTGCTTTCTTTCAGTTAAGCACACTCTTCACATACATGTTCGAAGAGCGGATTTTAACAGGTTAAAGAAAACACTCTGTAAAACGCTACAAATCAAAGCGGAAGTAAACGAATTATAATAATACAGCCCGCGATAGATCGGTTCATCTTCCTTTTTGCGCAAGCATTCTCACTCTCAAAAGGACTTTGCTCTCACTGGGAGTGCACACGCCAAATACAGTATAGGTGCATGCTCACATAACAATAACAAACGCCATAAGTCATCTTAAAGGCATATCAACATGTCATGAACACACACGGAATTATTTATAATTCTGATGAGTAATACAGTTAGGGTTCATTAAAATTAAGAAAAAACAAATGTATTGATCTGAAATGTAGCAAATTAACTTAATTCATTCAGGTAAAATTACCAAACATATCTCAAAGTCTTTTTATTAGTTTAATTAACTATTTATATGAAACTATTATCAGTGCACTTTAAATAAAATGGTTCTATGCCTTTATTAATAAAACGTATTTAAAAAATACAAGGCTTAAGACATTTATAAAAATGGCTGGGGTTTATAACCTGAGGAGTTTGCAGGTCTGAATCATAGCGCTGGGTTCATTCACTAAATAGCAAGCGGGATGATCGACATATCTGTAGGGCCTGTCATTAAAAAGAAACTGAAAATTGACAGCAATAAAGAATGCCGCTTGATCTCCCTTCCACTACTGCGGCGGGCTGTGGATTAAATTACTGAGAAGCGTGAGTCTACAAATAATAGCCTGCATGTGTTGCGTTTAGGGATGTGCACGAATATTCGCATTTTTAATATTCGATATGTAATTATTATTCGAAAAATAAAATACTATTCGAATTTTGAATACGTTGCTTTGCTGGCCGTAAATGCAGTGAGTCCATGATAAATTCTAAAGAACTAACTCGCAGTTACAATTAAATGCACTGGATGGCGCTGTGGCGTGTGTTAAGTTGTCTGTATTTGATCACACAATGTTGTCGTCTGCCTCGTGAAGTTTGGAATTAACGTTACTTGAAAAAGATCTAACTAAACGGAATTACTTTTGATCAAATTAATTAATTTATCTGAGTTATGATATCATCACCATGAGAAATCACATGAAATCCAAACAGTCGAAGTGAGGAAAGACAGCTGTTCATCATTGCATCACAATTGCAGGTAAGCGCAGCTGGACCCAGCGTGATCGAAGATGTTAACTTATCTAATAGCAAAATGATTTTGAGACACACTTATTTTAAGTTTCGTTGGGGAGACCGGTTTAAGAACAGAAAATGCAAAGTGCTGTTAGAAACACTGTTCTCTTTGCGTCTCTGAAACGTCTGTTAGCGCAGCGTCTTTCTCAGCTCGAACATAAAGTGCTGGCGACGCCCCTGCATGTAACGTTAGATATTATTGTTTTTCTCAACATAAACGTGAAACAATATAAACACGATAAACAGTCATTTGTTGACTTGTGTGTGTGTGTATAGGTGTACGTTCTGTACGCAATATCTGAAGCAATCTGCTTTATTAGGGTTTTTTTTCTGCTCGTGCTGCTTGAGCATGCTTTTAATAATGCTTTTTTTATATATACATTTTGTTTACTCATAGGCCTACTGTTTAATGTTTTCAACTAAAATAAAACTTTAATTACTATTGTAAGCTTGTTGTGTATTGCCTAATTGTAAGCTTGTCCAGAAATGGCAACAAAAACGTTAAAAAAACCCCTTCAAAATAACGTCTTTTTCGTTAAACATAATTTAAATAAACGAATATTCGATTTTTATGAGCCCAAATATTCTAATGCAATATTTTAGAAAAAGGTCCATCCCTAGTTGCGTGTACAGTGTTATGATAACTAAAGTACCTAATTATGTTACATAATGACTTTGTATGAAAGCTAGTGCATTACTTATGGATAAGTTGTACCATTGTATCAGAACTGTGCAAGCTCTTTCTCACACAGACCGCGCACACAAAGATAAGATAATTGTAAAATGAAAATTGATTGACTTTTATTTTATTTTATTTTTTATTTTTTTTTATGTCAGAAAACATTATTTTATTATCCATCTGTGTTGTATAATGTGTTAAATGACTGATGTTTTAGCTACTATTAACACATCCCCATGTTCGGATACGCTGTAACTTATACTTGAGATTCTTTTTAGAATAAGTGATTAGTTTTGTTGTTATTGGTCCTGTGACAGGACTGTCTATTCATTGTCAACTCTTTTCTAGACGTATGTTTGTGTTGGCTAAAGTTTATTCAACTAATGCGTGTCCCAATTAAAATGAGCAGCGTTCAAATGCAAAGACAGCATCGGCACAAGTAAAAGCCCTATTTTTCTTTTCATCAAGTATTTGGATATTGGAATAACAAATTAAATAGAACTATCTTAAAAGTGCAAATGTTTTAAATTTTTTCTTGGGCTTTCTTAATTTTAGACTAGTTGACCAGCACACATTATTTTGCTATGCAATATTAACCATGAAAAAAATATATTGCAGTGCAAGAGAGATTTAGGATTTGAGTTGAATTCATAATTCCAATTTTGACTTCTAAAGTTTTTTTGAAGATGGACTTCGTTTTTTTGTGTGTGTCTTGCATTCTCAAAAAATAATGACAAAAATAGGACTACAATATAAGACTAGAAGAACCATTACTCATCCACTCGTCACTTGGTGTCAGAAATTAGCGTAGGATAAACTGGCCCTTGCGCATCTGTCCCAGGGAAAAAAATTCAGCCTCAGGATTTTTTTTCTATCACCCTTTAACTTATGTGTGTGTTGAATGTTCATATGTGAATAAAATCCTAAATTAAATATTTTCTCAAAGTGATCAAGTCTCTGCAAATATTGGACTAATCTGCTCATTTCATGTGGATTAGTTTGATCTCTTTATAAACTCTTTGAAGCGTCCAAGTGGTAGTTGTGAAGTTGCCAATGGAGAAACCAAAATCTCTCTAATTTAATCAAAAGATTGAAAAATCTACAAACAAAAGTTGAACTAAAGTCTTATTGGTTTGGGACAACATGAAGGCAATTAATGACAGAATTTTTGGGTGAACTACTAAACCTTTAAGGACCAGAAAGTTTGTGGTTTGTCTAAAGCAACATGAAATATTGTGTAAATGTTACATTTTATATTCACATATTTTTCTTTTCTAATAACATTGATTTGGCTTGATTTCCATAGGGGATATTTTCCTGGTCAGAGGAGGCATGCGTGCTGTGGAGTTCAAAGTGGTGGAGACTGACCCCAGCCCGTACTGTATTGTGGCCCCAGACACAGTGATCCACTGTGAGGGGGAACCTATCAAGAGAGAGGCGAGTAAATGTTTCAAGTTTTGTCATGATTTAAAATGGGTTTTGTGGAGGAACAGTGTGTATAAATGCGTCTGCACTCGTGTTTGCAGGATGAGGAAGAGTCTTTGAATGAGGTGGGTTATGATGACATTGGAGGGGTCAGGAAACAGCTTGCCCAAATCAAAGAAATGGTGGAGTTGCCTCTCAGACACCCAGCTCTCTTCAAGGCTATTGGAGTGAAGGTAATTGCACTATGAGGCTTGAACACATTAAAGTGTTGTGAATTTGTAGTCTGAGATGCAAATTTTTTAAAAATGTATTATTTATTTATAAACAGCCTCCCCGTGGCATTCTGCTGTATGGACCCCCTGGAACTGGAAAAACACTCATAGCTCGTGCTGTGGCAAATGAAACTGGAGCATTCTTCTTCCTCATCAATGGTGGGGATGCAAGAACACAATTTTAATAAATTTTAATGGCTTTTTATGATTTGTTTTATGCTTGTATGTTCGAGTATCTCAGTTTATGACCCTGAGGAAAACTGAAGTAAATTATTTTAATTGTCCCAGGCCCTGAGATCATGAGTAAACTGGCTGGTGAATCTGAGAGCAATTTGCGCAAAGCTTTTGAGGAAGCAGAGAAGAATGCACCTGCCATCATCTTTATTGTATGAACTTGATGCCATCGCTCCCAAAAGAGAGAAAGGTAAGACTGCTTTTGTAATGGATCAAAGTTTATCACGCTCAATCACATCATCTGCTTTGCACAAAGAATCATTACTTTGACTGACTGGGTTGTAAACTATTTAATTCATCAGTAAAACATTTTAATCTGTAACACATAACTTCTGTGGTAAGAGCTTTCAGTCTAATCATAGATACAAATTATTGCCTTTATCTTTATTCTCTTGCAATGTGAGAGGCAAATTAAATAAATATTTAATAAAACAAATAAAAACATTACATTAAAAAATAAGAAAATATTACAGTGATGTTGTCTTGGAAACCAAACGCATTTAATGTGTTTTGTAGGAGTTATTCTAAACGAAATTTATCTCCCCAAATCCTGTCTTACATTTTTGAATGCTTAACAGTAGTGATGCACCAATGTGAAAATTGTGGCTAATAACAATAACTGATATTTATATTGCTGTTATGGCCGATACCAATATTAGTCTATGTCTATATTGCGATATAAAAACAATTTCATCAGATGACTTGAAAGAGCTCTATTTGGAAATAATGAATCATTCTAGAATGACTGGGGTGGTTTTGTAATGGAGTGAATCTGCATAGAAACTAATATTAATAGAATGTTAACTAATGTAGTTAACTGAGACTTTAATAAATGGAACCTTATTGTGAAGTGTTTCTGATTTGTCTCTTGAGTTCAGTGTTGGACAGATCGGTTGTTTTAACCATTTATTAAAGTGAATCGGTTCAAAGGGGTCAGTTCGAGAACCGGACGTTTCATTAACGGACCACGGCGCACGTGATTATCCAGGCAGTTTAGGACACTGCACAAGATTTGTCTTAACACAGAAAACATTTCATCACTAGATTTATTTTTATTTAGTGAGTGTGGTTTGACATGAATGTTTGGAAGTCTTTTCAGAGAAGATAAGGCAACGTTATTTTAGCACAATTCACAACCAGCGGTACTTCAGAAGAAAAACTTCGGTCTTCCGACCTTCACCATCATGCATTTTTAAAGATATTCCGTCAACTCAATTCATTAATATGCCCTTGGGAGAGAGGGAGCAAGACAGTTTGAAGGCAGTGAGATTGCGCATGAGCGACCGGGGCTTTCTTTTTTTTGTTTCTGCTCATTCGCTGTTAAACAAGTGCAGCAGTCAGTCATCTACATCACTTACTGGTCAAAAGTCTTTGGTGGGACAAAAATACGCCTTAGTAAAGCTGACAGAAAACGGCATGCAATTTCCAGTCTTGTGCTTGTTTAAACTGACAGGACTTATGTATGCGCTAATGCAAAAACATCACATCTCACATGTACACACGTCAAATACACAGGAATGATCATTCGGCCTGTGCACATCGGCCCTAATTTGACTTTGGAACGATACAGACGTGTGTAAAATTGACCATATCGGCCGATATTATATCGTTGGCTAATATCTGTGCACCACAACTTTAGTCAAAATGACTGAAACTAAATTTGAATTATACTTAAATTAACACTTGGTAATATTTTAACTTGAAAGGCATAATTTCAGGAAGGGGAAAAAAGAAAGCTTTTGGCTTGTCAATGTATGTTGATTTAGTTCTAAAATCTACGTTTCTTATTTTAGATGTATTGAGTCATTTGTTTTGTGTGGATATTTATTCATGCATTACATTCATTTTACTATGGAGCATAAGCTGAGGTAAGGGTTGCTTCACGGGTCACAACCAATTTCAAAGTTCCGTGTGACAATCGAATGCGAATATCGTGGATGGTGGCTTAAGTGGAAAGGTGGTTTAAGATTGTCTAAGGGATGTTTCTCTAAATGGTTTTCCATCTGTTTTTCCAGACCCATGGTGAGGTGGAGAGGCGCATTGTGTCTCAGCTGCTCACTTTGATGGATGGACTGAAACAAAGGGCTCATGTCATAGTCATGGCAGCCACTAACAGACCCAACAGCATTGACCCAGCTCTCAGGCGATTTGGTGAGATCACTTTGTAGATGTCTCTTTACAAAGCAACACTTGAGCAAATGTTTCCAGTTGATTTTCAGACTCTTTGGCTACATGCACTGCACCTCGGATAGGCACATCTTGTGCTGATGTCCTGACTCTTGATTTCAGGACGCTTTGACAGAGAGGTGGACATCGGCATTCCAGACGCTACTGGAAGACTTGAGATACTTCAGATTCACACCAAGAACATGAAGCTTGCTGATGATGTTGATCTGGAGCAGGTGTGTTTCAGAGAATGTTTAAACATTCAGTGCTCATTGATTAATTTATTTAAGCTGGGTCTTCTTAATTTGCATGACGCTTCTGCCATTGCCTGCTTAAGACTGCCCCATCAGAATTTTAAGCCAAGTGCATTTTAAATGGAACAAAAAGAAGACATTTTCAAAA
The DNA here is from genome assembly GCA_030378365.1 of Hybognathus amarus. NCBI lineage: Eukaryota > Metazoa > Chordata > Actinopteri > Cypriniformes > Leuciscidae > Hybognathus > Hybognathus amarus. The sequence goes on from JAQIUQ010000522.1 coordinate 835,355, forward strand.
TGTCTTTGTCTCTTCATGACATTTGTTTTATTTTATTTAGGGCACCAAATAATTGCATTTTCACACAATTTAGTATTTTTGTTTGTTTCTCCAATTGTCTTCAGGTGGCGAATGAAACCCATGGCCATGTGGGTGCTGATCTGGCCGCCCTTTGCTCAGAGGCTGCTCTGCAAGCCATCCGTAAGAAAATGGACCTCATCGATCTGGAGGATGAGACCATCGACCGCAGAGGTTATGAACTCCTTGGCTGTTACAATGGATGACTTCAGGGTGAGGATCTTTTATCTAATTAACTCTTAAGTGTGAGACTTGCATTCAGAAACAAGACATAATTGCTTTGCTCTTTTACCTAACAGTGGGCTCTTAGCCAGAGCAACCCCTCTGCCCTGAGAAGACTGTAGTGGAGGTGCCCAACATCACCTGGGAGGATATTGGTGGCCTTGACGATGTCAAGAGAGAGCTGCAGGAGCTGGTGCAGGTACTGAGCAGTCTTATTCAGATTTTGTTGACTATAAAATGTTCACACAGCTTAATTTTGAAATGCTTACTACATTTTCTATCCTGTTTAGTACCCAGTGGAACATCCAGACAAATTCCTTAAGTTTGGCATGACCCCATCCAAGGGTGTGCTGTTTTATGGACCACCAGGTTGTGGTAAAACTCTACTGGCCAAGGCCATTGCCAATGAGTGCCAGGCCAACTTCATCTCAATCAAGGGCCCAGAACTGCTCACTATGTGGTTTGGAGAATCAGAGGCTAATGTCCGTGAAATCTTTGACAAGGTACGTGAGCTTGTAATTTCAACGATGTGGTTTCTAACTCAATCCTGTTTATTTGATTTTGAATGTGAAGAAAACTGACATGTAAATCAAGGATGCATTTTAAAATGGATTTGGTGTCTTTCCTCCAGGCTTCGTCAAGCTGCTCCTTGTGTACTCTTCTTTGATGAATTGGACTCCATTGCTAAAGCTCGTGGTGGAAACGTTGGTGATGGTGGTGGAGCAGCTGACAGAGTCATTAACCAGATCCTTACAGAAATGGATGGTATGTCCAGCAAGAAGAACGTCTTCATCATTGGGGCCACCAACAGACCAGACATCATTGATCCTGCCATCCTCAGGCCTGGCCGACTGGACCAGCTTATCTACATCCCACTGCCTGATGAGAAGTCTCGCATTTCCATTCTCAAAGCGAATCTCAGGAAGTCGCCTATCTCAAAGGTGAGGTTGGGTGTTTTTTTTTTTTGTGTTTTTTTTTTTCCTTTTAGATTTAATAGTTATTCAAATGTTGTTTTTGCATAGGACGTGGACCTGGACTTCTTGGCCAAGATGACCAATGGCTTTTCAGGTGCTGATTTGAACCGAGATCTGTCAGAGGGCTTGTAAACTGGCCATCCGTGAGTCCATTGAGAACGAGATCAGACGGGAACGCGAGAGGCAGACTCAACCCTTCTGCGATGGTGAGATTTGAGTTTGTCTAATGTAGTGTTTCTCGAACCATTTAAGTACTTTTTTTTTTTTTTTTTTTTTTACATCCTAGTTGGGCAATTTTTCAAAATTGGGCAAATTCAGATGGATAATGGCATAATGTTGTGTTGATTTAATGTTCCTGTGTTTTAAATTGGTATGGCTGTTTTGATTTTCCAACATGTTGGTTGGTTTGATCTTGTATATTCAGGAAGTGGAAAGAGGATGACCCTGTGCCTGAGATTAGGAAGGACCATTTTGAGGAGGCCATGCGTTTTGCCCGCGCTCTTGTCAGTGATAACGACATCCGCAAATATGAGATGTTCGCACAGTACCCTGCAGCAAAGCAGAGGCTTTGGCAGTTTCAGGTGGGTTCTTAAATTAGTGTTTTGTGGCTGCTTTTGTGATCTTAAAGTGGTTGTTTGCCCATACATGAGAATTTGACATTTACAAGTTGTTCCCAACATGTGTTGTGTTGCAAAATTAAATTCTTACAAAATATTGTGAAGAATATTGGTAATCAGTTGATGGACCCCAAAGACGTCATTATTATATTATTATTATTATTTTTTTAACATGGACATTAAAGGGGTCCATCAAATGTTTAACATTATACGGATGCTTTCATTAAGATTTCAAATGTTTGTTTTATTTATTTTATTTAAGATTCCCATCCAGTAACCAAGGAGGAAGTGGACCAAGTCAGAGCTCTCTCTGGTGGTGGCGGAGGCACAGTCTTCAATGAGGACAACGACGATGATCTTTATGGATAAATGTGACCACGTGGCTGACCCTCACAGGCCACTCTTCGTACAGGCCTCCGTGTACAAAAGACGAAAAATGAAAATTCCAAGTTTTTAGGACTGTGCTTTTTGTTTCTTATTTTCCGCTTCTCCTTTCAAGTCCATTGCCCTTGTTTTTATTCGCCTCGTTCCCCTTCTGTCCACCCCCCTCTGTTAATACAGAAAAGCATGTAGCTGCTTGTGTTTTGCTCTGGTTTGTGAAAGGATGATTTCTGAGAACTTTGATCTTAACATTCTGTGGGTGGGGGTGAATTTCAGTAAAAACCATACACAATAGGGATTACATTAACTTCACAAACTATACGAACAGCTTTAGTGGTGGGGTTTAATGCCAGGCTGTTGGAAGGATGATAAAAAAAAATAAAATTAAATTAAAAAAAAAATTGCTAATGACTTCATTTTTTATGAATGTAGCATATAATGTATTACAAGTTTGAAAAATGTTAAATAAAATTCACGAAATGGACCTGATTTTGTGGTGATTAATTGGTGGAAGTTTGGGATCTGTCCACTGTACTTGTGGTTGTATTTGCTAAATAATTGGTTTCATTAAAAAATCCATGTGTATTACACCTTTGGTGGGATCTACATCACTTCAAAACAAACAATTATTTAAATGAAGCTTTTTATTTAAATTCATTTTATTAAACATGTCGCCTTTAGATCTTGTAGGTTTAAAAAAAATCCAGTTTCATTGGATCACTGAAGGGAAAATGGTGTCCTGCATCTCTCCAAACCTTTTGTCCCTTTTCTGTGGAGTGACATTCATTTTTTTTCCAGTTATAATAGACATTTCAATGCAGTAACTTTTTTTTATTATTTGCAATTAAGTATTTGTAGTTACCATTATAGTTGGAACAATGAGCCTTTTGTTCCTGTTAAAGGATTCAATGAGCCTCATGTCGTCTCCGAATAGTTTAAAATCAAACACCTGTGTGCAAAAGTGAACAATGGTTAATACTGCAGCTCTCAAATCTCATTCAAGCGTGTGCTAAGAAAATGTGCCACACCGGGTTTGACAGAGTACGTGTCTCTTAACCAATCTCAATTAAGAGCTACAGTGGAGAGAAAGATATTCACAGAATATTTAGCTTTTTTTAAAAAATTTTTAAACAACTGCATTTCAACCATAGATTTTAACTCTTGTCCCATTAGCTCTCTCGTTACAGCTCTTGTCCTCAAGGTGTCTCTGTATGCCCTCTCTTCTGTTGACACTCTGAACAAGAATGTATGATGACTGACCTAGCTTAAACCCTTCAGGCATTAGTTTAGTAATTTGGTTACGTGTAGACTCAGTCAATGCACTGAAGCTGAGATGCGAGAGCACCTAAAGGTGAAGCTGCATGTGCTAAAACGTAGAGAATGTAATGGAGAATGAATATTAGCGTTTTAAAGCTGTGTTGAAAAGTGTTTAATTTCTGTCACCAACACGTCCAAGTTGATGCAGAAAAGTAGTTAACATTTAATTATGTTCCAAACAGGTTTCCTGAACACTCCCCCCATCATCCATTGGGTGGACAAAAGCATAGCCCCACCCCAAACTCATGCCATTGGTTGTTGAGTCAAGTGTTACAGTGATTCGCAATCCTTTTCATGGACTGTTAATAAATATATTTATTTTTTGTTTATTTGTTTGTTTTATGTTCATGTAAGGCTGGGTATCGTAGCAAAATGTTCAATAACGATACCTTGACTTTCGATACCGGTTCCTGAACGATACCTTTTTTGATACCAATATTATGTAACCAGTTTTATCAATATAATTTTACCTACATTTTTATTTTATTTTTCAGTTGTTTACTTTTTCACACTCGTGTATGTAAAAAAGCACCAATGCTTAAGTTTTCTATGGTTCCTAATCATTTAACAACATGTTTTTTTTACTTCAATGAGCTCTTTGTTTCTGCCTTATCTTAATGTTTAACAATGAAACTGAATGCAAATTAATTGAAATGCCACTGTCACCTCTGATAATAACAGATCATCACTCTACATTGTAATTTAGAAACATGCATTTTCTGTAAAGCTGCTTTGAAACGATATGTATTGTGAAAAATGCTATACAAATAAAAGTGAATTAAATTGGCTTTATGCACAGCTGCACTACTTCCTGAACTTCAGCCAGCTCCTTGTTTCCTGTCTACTATTATTGGAGGAACTTGATTAATTCAGGTGTGTCTGATTATTGTTGCCGTGACTACTGAGGTCAGGCACACCTGAATTAATCAATTTGTCCAATAATGGCAGACAGGAAACAAGGCGCTGGCTGAAGTTCAGGAAGTAGTGGAGCTGTGCACAGGGACGTCACTAGGCCCTTTTTAGGGGGGCTTCAGCCCCCTAAACTTCTGCCTAGCCCCCCTAAAAATTTGGTGATTAATATACACAAATTTGTGTTCGCTTCAGTCTTGTTAATCAGTTCAGCTCATTCTTCATCATCAATCCACAGCAGCGCCGATCAGAGAGCACGTCAGAAACAGAGGACAGGGTGTGTGTGTTCATCTGAGCCTCATTGGTCTGTCACTGCTCGTCAATGTCAGAATATTTGAGATGACCAATCAAATCAAAGTAGGCTAGGCGGGCTTTATGTTCACAGACGCTGCTGAGCGCGAAATCCTCAAATTTCAGCAGAGCAACTCGACGCTTCAGTGTATGATAAAGTGTGACTGCGAGATTACAGTAAGATGTAAGTAAGTAGTAGCTAAACTTAACGTTTCATATTTGACAGTTTTTTTAGGTCATTATAAATGTTAAACGAATGTCAAAAAATAATCTGGCAAACTAATATAACGTTAGTTTAATTTCGCCATCCACATGAACTGCTTTTGTAACTCATGTAACGTTAGCCTGCCCTAATGTAATAATTAGTTTAGCCTACTGTCATTGTGAGGGGACAATTAACATTAAAGCCCGGAACACACCAAGCCGACGGTCGGCCGTCTGGCAGATTTTTTTGCGTTGGCCAACTATAAGTCTCCTCGGTGTGATAGGCACGGTTCCGTGCCGTTGGCTAAAGATAGTCCTCGTCGGCTTTATTTCTCCCGATTCGACATGTTGAATCGACGTCGGGCCGTTGGGGAAAGAGAGAAGTCTGATTGGCTGTTCAGCTTAGTGAAACAGTCAGTGCACGAGAATAAAAGCAAAACAGCAAGCAAAGAAGTCAAAATGGTAAAGATAGAAGGCTGTTCTTATGTTACGTCTTCTTACCTGAGTGTTCCTTGGTGAATATTTCAATATTAACATGAGTGGAGTGGAATCAAGAAAGTGTTTAGCAGGATTGATATTCAAAACGGTAAGCACGCGCTGCTTTGTTTACGTTATGTGTATCTGCAGCCGGCAGCGCCGGTTTTCCTTTTTAAATGACGAATATAGACTAATATATCTGCAGAAATAGACAGTTGTCTCAATTACACGCAGGCGCAGAACACACATTCTAGCTGACAGTCGCCTGCAGTTCTCTCGGTGTGTTCAAGTGCAGCTTTTTACCTCGACGAGAGCGGACTTCAGGCGACAACACAGTCTGCTTTCATCAGCGCTAGTTCATCGTCGGCTTGGTGTGTTCCGGGCTTAACATAGACGTTTTTATCATGTAGGCACATGATTTATAATGAATGTGTACATATTGAGAATATAATACAAATTGTAGCCTTTTGTAAATTAAAAAAAGATCAGCTTTATAGGAGGGAAAGAGAGAAGGGCAAGATGAGAAGACTGAAAAAAAAGAAAGGAGGATGGAGATGAGGAGAGAGCTGTAGCTCTAGATGTGAGTGCAAAGATTTTGCAAACGAAAGTTAAAAATACCCTGGGGGCTAAGCCCCCCTGTCTTCCAATCCTAGTGACATCCCTGGCTGTGCATAAGCGTGATATATGCCTTGACGAGATTAACCACTTAGGTACCGAAATTTGGTATCAACAGGGGTCCTGAAAACTGCGGTCCTAGAACTGGGGTCCTGAAACTGCAGTCTCCGGTTGTGCAGGAATACCCTCTCAAAATTTCACCCCCAAAAAAAAACGACAGTGGTACCCATTTTAGTTTCTTTTTCTGGGGGTGAAATGGGATCTCAATATCTCAGCTCAGGAAGGGTCTAGAGACTCAATTTTTGCACTCAGGTCTAAGTCTCATGGCCCTCTATCAGAATCCAGAGTTTTGAGAAGATTGGAGAACCTAAAAATTTCACCCCCGAAAAAAACAACAGTGGTACCCCTTTTAGTTTTTTTTCTGGGGGTGAAATGGGATCTCAATATCTCAGCTCAGGAAGGGTCTAGAGACTCCATTTTTGCACTCAGGTCTAAGTCTCATGGCCCTCTATCAGAATCCAGAGTTTTGAGAAGATTGGAGAACCTAAAAATTTCACCCCTGAAAAAAAACGACAGTGGTACCCCTTTTAGTTTTTTTTCTGGGGGTGAAATGGGATCTCAATATCTCAGCTCAGGAAGGGTCTAGAGACTCCATTTTTGCACTCAGGTCTAAGTCTCATGGCCCTCTATCAGAATCCAGAGTTTTGAGAAGATTGGAGAAACTCAAAATTTCACCCCTGAAAAAAACTACAGTGGTACCCCTTTTAGTTTTTTTTCGGGGGTGAGAAATGGGATCTCAATATCTCAGCTCAGGAAGGGTCTAGAGACTCCATTTTTGCACTCAGGTCTAAGTCTCATGGACCTCTATCAGAATCCAGAGTTTTGAGAAGATTGGAGAAACTAAAAATTTCGCCCCCAAAAAAAACAACAGTGGTACCCCTTTTAGTTTTTTTTCTGGGGGTGAAATGGGATCTCAATATCTCAGCTCAGGAAGGGTCTAGAGACTCCATTTTTGCACTCAGGTCTAAGTCTCATGGCCATCTATCAAAATCCAGAGTTTTGAGAAGATTGGAGAACCTAAAAATTTCACCCCCCGAAAAAAAACAACAGTGGTACCCCTTTTACTTTCTTTTCTGGGGGTGAAATGGGATCTCAATATCTCAGCTCAGGAAGGGTCTAGAGACTCCATTTTTGCACTCAGGTCTAAGTCTCATGGCCCTCTATCAGAATCCAGAGTTTTGAGAAGATTGGAGAAACTCAAAATTTCTCCTCCCAAAAAAATGACAGTGGTACCCCTTTTAGTTTTTTTTTCTTTGGGGGCGAAATGGGATCTCAATGTCTCAGCTCAGTTAGGGTTAGGGTTAGGAAGGATCTAGAGACTCCATTTTTGCACTCAGGTCTAAGTCTCATGGCCCTCTATCAGAATCCAGAGTTTTGAGAAGATTGGAGAACCTAAAAATTTCACCCCCAAAAAAACAACAACAGTGGTACCCCTTTTAGTTTTTTTTTTCAGGGGTGAAATGAGATCTCAATATCTAAGCCCAGGAAGGGTCTAGAGACTCCATTTTTGCACTCAGGTCTAAGTCTCATGGCCCTCTATTCAGAATCCAGAGTTTTGAGAAGATTGGAGAACCTAAAAATTTCACCCCCAAAAAAACAACAGTGGTACCCCTTTTAGTTTTTTTTCTGGGGTGAAATGGGATCTCAATATCTCAGCTCAGGAAGGGTCTAGAGACTCAATTTTTGCACTCAGGTCTAAGTCTCATGGCCCTCTATCAGAATCCAGAGTTTTTGAGAAGATTGGAGAAACTCAAAATTTCACCTCCCGAAAAAAACGACAGTGGTACCCCTTTTAGTTTTTTTTCTGGGGGTGAAATGGGATCTCAATAGCTCAGCTCAGGAAGGGTCTAGAGGCTCCATTTTTGCACTCAGGTCTAAGTCTCATGGCCCTCTATCAGAATCCAGAGTTTTGAGAAGATTGGAGAACCTAAAAATTTCACCCCCGAAAAAAAACGACAGTGGTACCCCTTTTAGTTTTTTTTCTGGGGGTGAAATGGGATCTCAATATCTCAGCTCAGGAAGGGTCTAGAGACTCAATTTTTGCACTCAGGTCTAAGTCTCATGGCCCTCTATCAGAATCCAGAGTTTTGAGAAGATTGGAGAACCTAAAAATTTCACCCCTGAAAAAAAACAACAGTGGTACCCCTTTTAGTTTTTTTTCTGGGGGTGAAATGGGATCTCAATATCTCAGCTCAGGAAGGGTCTAGAGACTCCATTTTTGCACTCAGGTCTAAGTCTCATGGCCCTCTATCAGAATCCAGAGTTTTGAGAAGATTGGAGAACCTAAAAATTTCACCCCCGAAAAAAAACGACAGTGGTACCCCTTTTAGTTTTTTTTTCAGGGGTGAAATGGGATCTCAATATCTCAGCTCAGGAAGGGTCTAGAGACTCCATTTTTGCACTCAGGTCTAAGTCTCATGGCCCTCTATCAGAATCCAGAGTTTTGAGAAGATTGGAGAACCTAAAAATTTCACCCCCCGAAAAAAAACAACAGTGGTACCCCTTTTAGTTTTTTTTCTGGGGGTGAAATGGGATCTCAATATCTCAGCTCAGGAAGGGTCTAGAGACTCAATTTTTGCACTCAGGTCTAAGTCTCATGGCCCTCTATCAGAATCCAGAGTTTTGAGAAGATTGGAGGACCTAAAAATTTCACCCCAGAAAAAAACGACAGTGGTACCCCTTTTAGTTTTTTTCGGGGGGTGAGAAATGGGATCTCAATATCTCAGCTCAGGAAGGGTCTAGAGACTCCATTTTTGCACTCAGGTCTAAGTCTCATGACCCTCTATCAGAATCCAGAGTTTTGAGAAGATTAGAGAAACTCAAAAATTTCGCCCCCAAAAAAAACGACAGTGGTACCCCTTTTAGTTTTTTTTCTGGGGGTGAAATGGGATCTCAATATCTCAGCTCAGGAAGGGTCTAGAGACTCCATTTTTGCACTCAGGTCTAAGTCTCATGGCCCTCTATCAGAATCCAGAGTTTTGAGAAGATTGGAGAAACTCAAAATTTCACCCCTGAAAAAAAACGACAGTGGTACCCCTTTTAGTTTTTTTTTCAGGGGGTGAAATGGGATCTCAATATCTCAGCTCAGGAAGGGTCTAGAGACTCCATTTTTGCACTCAGGTCTAAGTCTCATGGCCCTCTATCAGAATCCAGAGTTTTGAGAAGATTGGAGAACCTAAAAATTTCACCCCGAAAAAAAACTACAGTGGTACCCCTTTTAGTTTTTTTTCTGGGGGTGAAATGGGATCTCAATATCTCAGCTCAGGAAGGGTCTAGAGACTCCATTTTTGCACTCAGGTCTAAGTCTCATGGCCCTCTATCAGAATCCAGAGTTTTGAGAGGATTGGATAAACTCAAAATTTCGCCCCCAAAAAAAAACGACAGTGGTACCCCTTTTAGTTTTTTTTTCTGGGGGTGAAATGGAATCTCAATATCTCAGCTCAGGAAGGGTCTAGAGACTCCATTTTTGCACTCAGGTCTAAGTCTCATGGCCCTCTATCAGAATCCAGAGTTTCTGAGAAGATTGGAGGACCTAAAAATTTCACCCCCAGAAAAAACAACAGTGGAACCCTTTTAGTTTTTTTCGGGGGGGTGAAATGGGATGTCAATATCTCAGTTCAGGAAGGGTCTAGAGACTTCAATTTTTGCACTCAGGTCTAAGTCTCGTGGCCCTCTATCGGAATCCAGAGTTTTTGAGAAGAATTGGAGGACCTAAAAATTTCACCCCCAGAAAAAAAAACACTGTGGTACCCCTTTTAGTTTTTTTGGGGGGTGAGAAATGGGATCTCAATATCTCAGCTCAGGAAGGGTCTAGAGACTCCATTTTTGCACTCAGGTCTAAGTCTCATGACCCTCTATCAGAATCCAGAGTTTTGAGAAGATTGGAGAAACTCAAAATTTCGCCCCAAAAAAACGACAGTGGTACCCCTTTTAGTTTTTTTTCTGGGGGTGAAATGAGATCTCAATATCTCAGCTCAGGAAGGGTCTAGAGACTCCATTTTTGCACTCAGGTCTAAGTCTCATGGCCCTCTATCAGAATCCAGAGTTTTGAGAAGATTGGAGAAACTCAAAATTTCACCCCTGAAAAAAGACGACAGTGGTACCCCTTTTAGTTTTTTTTTTCAGGGGTTGAAATGGGATCTCAATATCTCAGCTCAGGAAGGGTCTAGAGACTCCATTTTTGCACTCAGGTCTAAGTCTCATGGCCCTCTATCAGAATCCAGAGTTTTGAGAAGATTGGAGAACCTAAAAATTTCACCCCCAAAAAAAACTACAGTGGTACCCCTTTTAGTTTTTTTTCTGGGGGTGAAATGGGATCTCAATATCTCAGCTCAGGAAGGGTCTAGAGACTCAATTTTTGCACTCAGGTCTAAGTCTCATGGCCCTCTATCAGAATCCAGAGTTTTGAGAAGATTGGAGAACCTAAAAATTTCACCCCCAAAAAAAACGACAGTGGTACCCCTTTTAGTTTTTTTTCTGGGGGTGAAATGGGATCTCAATATCTCAGCTCAGGAAGGGTCTAGAGACTCAATTTTTGCACTCAGGTCTAAGTCTCATGGCCCTCTATCAGAATCCAGAGTTTTGAGAAGATTGGAGAACCTAAAAATTTCACCCCAGAAAAAAAACAACAGTGGTACCCCTTTTAGTTTTTTTTCTGGGGGTGAAATGGGATCTCAATATCTCAGCTCAGGAAGGGTCTAGAGACTCCATTTTTGCACTCAGGTCTAAGTCTCATGGCCCTCTATCAGAATCCAGAGTTTTGAGAAGATTGGAGAACCTAAAAATTTCACCCCCGCAAAAAAACGACAGTGGTACCCCTTTTAGTTTTTTTTCTGGGGGTGAAATGGGATCTCAATATCTCAGCTCAGGAAGGGTCTAGAGACTCCATTTTTGCACTCAGGTCTAAGTCTCATGGCCCTCTATCAGAATCCAGAGTGTTTGAGAAGATTGGAGAAACTAAAAATTTCACCCCCAAAAAAAAACAACAGTGGTACCCCTTTTAGTTTTTTTTTCTGGGGGTGAAATGGGATCTCAATATCTCAGCTCAGGAAGGGTCTAGAGACTCCATTTTTGCACTCAGGTCTAAGTCTCATGGCCCTCTATCAGAATCCAGAGTTTTGAGAAGATTGGAGAACCTAAAAATTTCGCCCCCGAAAAAAAACAACAGTGGTACCACTTTTAGTTTTTTTTGGGGGGGGGTGAAATGGGATCTCAATATCTCGGCTCAGGAAGGGTCTAGAGACTCCATTTTTGCACTCAGGTCTAAGTCTCATGACCCTCTATCAGAATCCAGAGTTTTGAGAAGATTGGAGAACCTAAAAATTTCACCCCCAAAAAACAACAACAGTGGTACCCCTTTTAGTTTTTTTTCAGGGGGTAGAAATGGGATCTCAATATCTCAGCTCAGGAAGGGTCTAGAGACTCCATTTTTGCACTCAGGTCTAAGTCTCATGGCCCTCTATCAGAATCCAGAGTTTTGAGAAGATTGGAGAAACTCAAAATTTCGCCCCTGAAAAAAACGACAGTGGTACCCCTTTTAGTTTTTTTTTTCAGGGGTGAAATGGGATCTCAGATATCTCAGCTCAGGAAGGGTCTAGAGACTCAATTTTTCCACTCAGGTCTAAGTCCCATGGCCCTCTGTCAGAATCCAGAGTTTTGAGAAGATTGGAGAAACTAAAATTTCGCCCTCGAAAAAAAACAACAACAGTGGTACCCCTTTTAGTTTTTTTTTCTGGGGGTGAAATGGGATCTCAATCTCTCAGCTCAGGAAGGGTCTAGAGACTCCATTTTTGCACTCAGGTCTAAGTCTCATGGCCCTCTATCAGAATCCAGAGTTTTTGAGAAGATTGGAGAAACTCAAAATTTCACCTCCGAAAAAAAAAAAACGACAGTGGTACCCCTTTTAGTTTTTTTTTCAGGGGGTGAAATGGGATACTCAGATAGCTCAGCTCAGGAAGGGTCTAGAGACTCCATTTTTGCACTCAGGTCTAATTCTCATGGCCCTCTATCAGAATCCAGAGTTTTGAGAAGATTGGAGGACCTAAAAATTTCACCCTCTGAAAAAAAACGACAGTGGTACCCTTTTTAGTTTTTTTTTCAGGGGGTGAAATGGGATTCTCAATAGCACAGCTCAGGAAGGGTCTAGAGCCTCCATTTTTGCACTCAGATCTAAGTCCCATGGCCCTCTATCAGAATCCAGAGTTTCAAGAAAATCAAAATTTTGACCTGAAAAAAAAAAAACGACAGTGGTACCCCTTACGTTTTTTTTTCGGGTCAAAATTTTGATTTTCTTGAAACTCTGGATTCTGATAGAGGGCCATGTGACTTAGATCTGACGTGCAAAAATGGAGGCTCTAGACCCTTCCAGAGCTGAGATATTTAGATATTTATAATGGCATACAGAGCTGAGATATTGAGATATTTACAATGGCATAAATGCTACGTGAAATCTCAATATCTCAGCTCTAGAAGGGTCTAGAGCCTCCATTTTTGCACTCAGATCTAAGTCCCATGGCCCTCTATCAGGAATCCAGAGTTTCAAGAAAATCAAAATTTTGACCCGAAAAAAAAAAACGACAGTGGTACCCCTTACGTTTTTTTTCCGGGTCAAAATTTTGATTTTCTTGAAACTCTGGATTCTGATAAGAGGGCCATGGGACTTAGATCTGAGTGCAAAAATGGAGGCTCTAGACCCTTCCAGAGCTGAGATATTTAGATATTTATAATGGCATACAGAGCTGAGATATTGAGATATTTACAATGGCATAAATGCTACGTGAGATCTCAATATCTCAGCTCTGGAAGGGTCTAGAGCCTCCATTTTTGCACTCAGATCTAAGTCCCATGGCCCTTTATCAGAATCCAGAGTTTCAAGAAAATCAAAATTTTGACCCGAAAAAAAAAACGACAGTGGTACCCCTTACGTTTTTTTTTCTTCTGGTCAAAATTTTGATTTTCTTGAAACTCTGGATTCTGATAGAGGGCCATGTGACTTAGATCTGAGTGCAAAAATGGAGGCTCTAGACCCTTCCAGAGCTGAGATATTTAGATATTTATAATGGCATACAGAGCTGAGATATTGAGATATTTACAATGGCATAAATGCTACGTGAAATACTCAATATATCAGCTCTGGAAGGGTCTAGAGCCTCCATTTTGCACTCAGATCTAAGTCCCATGGCCCTCTATCAGAATCCAGAGTTTCAAGAAAATCAAAATTTTGACCCGAAAAAAAAACGTAAGGGGTACCACTGTCGTTTTTTTTTTCGGGTCAAAATTTTGATTTTCTTGAAACTCTGGATTCTGATAGAGGGCCATGGGACTTAGATCTGAGTGCAAAAATGGAGGCTCTAGACCCTTCCAGAGCTGAGATATTGAGATCTCACGTAGCATTTATGCCATTGTAAATATCTCAATATCTCAGCTCTGTATGCCATTATAAATATTCAAATATCTCAGCTCTGGAAGGGTCTGAGCCTCCATTTTTGCACTCAGATCTAAGTCCCATGGCCCTCTATCAGAATCCAGAGTTTCAAGAAAATCAAAATTTTGACCCAAAAAAAAAACGTAAGGGGTACCACTGTCGTTTTTTTTCGGGTCGAAAGTTTTGATTTTCTTGAAACTCTGGATTCTGATAGAGGGCCATGGGACTTAGATCTGAGTGCAAAAATGGAGGCTCTAGACCCTTCCAGAGCTGAGATATTGAGATCTCACGTAGCATTTATGCCATTGTAAATATCTCAATATCTCAGCTCTGTATGCCATTATAAATATCTAAATATCTCAGCTCTGGAAGGGTCTAGAGCCTCCATTTTTGCACTCAGATCTAAGTTCCATGGCCCTCTATCAGAATCCAGAGTTTCAAGAAAATCAAAATTTTGACCCGAAAAAAAAACGTAAGGGGTACCACTGTCGTTTTTTTTTCGAGGTCAGAATTTTGATTTTCTTGAAACTTTGGATTCTGATAGAGGGCCATGTGACTTAGATCTGAGTGCAAAAATGGAGGCTCTAGACCCTTCCAGAGCTGAGATATTGAGATTTCACGTAGCATTTATGCCATTGTAAATATCTCAATATCTCAGCTCTGTATGCCATTATAAATATCTAAATATCTCAGCTCTGGAAGGGTCTAGAGCCTCCATTTTTGCACTCAGATCTAAGTCCCATGGCCCTCTATCAGAATCCAGAGTTTCAAGAAAATCAAAATTTTGACCCGAAAAAAAAAACGTAAGGGGTACCACTGTCGTTTTTTTTTCGGGTCAAAATTTTGATTTTCTTGAAACTCTGGATTCTGATAGAGGGCCATGTGACTTAGATCTGAGTGCAAAAATGGAGGCTCTAGACCCTTCCAGAGCTGAGATATTGAGATTTCACGTAGCATTTATGCCATTGTAAATATCTCAATATCTCAGCTCTGTATGCCATTATAAATATCTAAATATCTCAGCTCTGGAAGGGTCTAGAGCCTCCATTTTTGCACTCAGATCTAAGTCCCATGGCCCTCTATCCAGGAATCCAAGTTTCAAGAAAATCAAAATTTTGACCCAAAAAAAAGAAAAACGACAAGTGGTAGCTGTGATACTCGAGGATGAGAGTGGTCATTGGAACTGGACTGATAAAGTTATGGGCTGATCTAGTAGCGAAAATGTCTAGAGCTGCAGCTTGCAGGGCTTGGGGATATAAAGCTTCACGTAGCGTTTATGCCATTGTAAATATCTACAATATGTCACCTGATTGTGACATTGTCAATATGTAAATGTCTCAGCTCTGGAAGGGTACTAGAGCCTCCGTTTTTGCACTCAGATCTAAGGTCGCATGGCCCTCTGTGCGGATCCAGAGGTCTCAAGGAAATCAAAATTTTGAGCAAGAAAAAGACGTAAGGGGTCCACTGAACTTGTTTTTTAAATCAATTAGAACTGTTGACTTTCTGAAGCTCTGGATTCTGATGAAGGCCATATGACATAAAGTCTAAAGGTGAAAATGGAAGTCTCAGACACTTGCAGAGCTAGAGTTATAAACAGCTTCACGTAGCATTTCAGTGCCCATTGTGACGATCTCAAATATCTCAGCTGCTGTATGCCATTATAAATATCTAAATATCTCTAGCTCTGGAAGGGATCTGAGCCTCCATTCTTGCACTCACGCTATCTTAAGTCACATGGCCCTCTGTAGGAATCCAGAGTTTGAGAAATTCTAGATTTTGACCAAAGAAGAAAGCGTAAGGGGTACCACTGTCGTTTTTTTTTTTTTTCCAAGGGTGGATTTTCAATCTCTGCTGAAAGCTATAGATTCATGGCGGGGCCACTATGACTTAGATCTGAGTGAAAGTGAACTGGGCTCTGCCAGAGCTGAATATTGAGAGTTCAGCGTTGACATTTATGCCATATGTGAATATCTCAATATCTGTCAGCTGTGTATGCCATTATCTAGATATCTAAATATTCTCAGCTCTGGAAGGGTCTGGAGCCTCCATTCTTGCACTCACGATCGCTAAGTCCCATGGCCCTCTATCGGAACTCCAGGGATTTCAAAATCTAAATATCTGACCCGAAAAAAGAAACGTAAGGGGTACCACTGTCGTTTTTTTTTGCGGGTGGAGGCCTTTTGATTTTCTTGAAACTTCTGAATTCTGATGAAGGCATGCCTGACCTAAGATGTAAAGTGCAATGGTGAGAAATTTGGAGGCCTTGCAGAGCTGAGTATGCTGGGAGATTCACGATAGCATTTATGCCATTATGGTAATTGTTCTCAATATCGCAGCTCTGTATGCTCACTATAAATATTCTGAGTATTTGCTCAGCTGCTGGGAGGTCGAGCGTCCAGTTTTGCACTCGGATCTAGGTCCCATGGCCACTCTGTAGGAATACCAGAGTTTCAAGAAAATACTAATTTTTGACCCAAAAAAAAAAAGCGTAGAGTGGTACCCCTCTAACGTTCTTCGGTGGTGCATGTTTGATTTTCTTGAGAACTCTCGATTTGATAGGAGGGCATGGATTGATGTAGATCAGAAAGTGGAGGCTGTAGACCCTTGCAGAGCTGGCCTGCATTGAGACACCAGTAGCATTTATGTCCAGTTGTAATTATCCTCAATATCTCAGCTCTGTATGCCATTACTGAGATGTGCTAAATGTCTTCAGGCTCTGGAAGGGATCAAGAGCCTGCCATTTTTGCCACTCAGATCTAAAGTCACATGGCCGTCTATAGGAATGCCAGAGTTCAGGGAGATGCACAACTTTGACCCAAAAAAAAGCGTAAGGGGTACCACTGGTTCTTTTTTACGAGGTCGGAATTTAGATTCTCTTGATTCTATCAGATATGGATGAAGGGCCCATGAGTGTGATAAGTGCAAGATGAAGGTACTAGACCCTTCCAGGGCCACTGAGAATTGAGAATTTCGTGGCATTTATGCCATTGCTGTAAATATATCTATCATTATCTTCAGCTATGTATGCCATGGTGAATATCTAAACATCTCAGCTCTGGAAGGTGTCTAGGGCCTCATTTTGCACTCAGATCGTAAGGTGCCCATGGCCCTCTATTTGGGAAATACAGGAGCTTCAAGAAAATCTAATTTTTGACCCAAAAGGACAGTGGTTCCCCTTCATGTGTTTACGGGTCAGAAGTTTTGATTTTCATTATTGAAACTTCTCAGTCTGATGGAGGCCATGTTGATCTGCAGATTTAATGGCGGAAATGATTGCTAGACACTCGCTAAAGCTGAGATAGAAGACTCACGTGGCACATTTATGCCATTGTAAATATCTCAATATCTCAGCTCTATATGCCATTTATAAATATCTAAATATCTCAGCTCTGGAAGGGTCTAGAGCCTCCATTTTTGCACTCAGATCTAAGTCCCATGGCCCTCTATAGGAATCCAGAGTTTCAAGAAAATCAAAAATTTTAACCCAAAAAAAACGTAAGGGGTACCACTGTTGTTTTTTTTTTCGAGGTGGAAATTTTAGATTTTCTTGAAACTCTGGATTCTGATAGAGGGCCATGTGACTTAGATCTAGAGTGCAGAAATGGAGGCTCTAGACCCTTGCAGAGCTGAGTATTTAGATTTAGGTAGCATTTATGCCATTGTAAATATCTTGAATATTCTCAAGGCTCTGTATGCCATTATAAATATCTCAAATATTCTCAGCTCTGGAAGGGTCTGAGCCTCCATTTTGCACTCAGATCTAAGTCCCATGGCCCTACTATCAGGAATCCAGAGTTTCAAGAAAATCAAAATTTTGACCCGAAAAAAAACGTACAGGGGTACACTACGATTTTCTTAAAGATGTGTTATTGATTATTGAAATTGCTGTGGATACTGATAGAGGGCCATGATAGATTGCAGTGCAGAAATGGAAGCTCAGACGCCTTCCAAGCTGAGAGTGAGATATTCACCATAGCATTCATAGTTGAGATGTAAAGATTATATTCAATCATATATGCCATTATGAATATCTCAATATCTCACTCTGAAGGTGTAAAGACCTCATTTTAGCACTCAGATATAAGTCCCATGGCCCTCTATACAGAATCAGAGTTTCGAGAAAATCAAAATTTTGACCCGAAAAAAAAGAGGTTAAGGGGTACACTGCGATTTATTTTCGTGGTTGGAGTATGAGTCTCCCTTTGAAACTCATGAGGGATAGATGAAGGGGCACATAATTCAAATATTGATGAGATGATTCTGACACCCTGCAAGCTAATATTGAGATCTCACGTAGCATTCTCTGCCATTGTAAATATCTCAATAGTGTCGAGCTACTGTCTATGCCAGTATCAATGTCTAGATGTTCTCTAGCTCTGGAAGGTCTCGAGCACTCCATTTGCACTCAGATAAGTGTCATCCAGTCGGCCCTCTATCCGAGAATCCAGAGTTTCAGAGAAATCAGAAACTTTCGAGCCAAAAAAACTGACAGTGGCACCCCTTTATCGTTTTTTTTTCGAGGTCGGAAGTTTGAATTCTATTGGAAATTACCCTGGATTCTGTGATAGAGGCCATTAGCTTAGATTTCCAAGTGATGCGAAGTGGGAGGCTGAGGCTCTTCCGGAGCTGGAGATCCTTGAGTGTCGCGTGGCATTTATGCCATTGTAAATATCTCAATATCTCAGCTCTGTATGCCATTATCCGGAATATTCTAAATATCTTACCAGCCTATATGCGGTTATGAATATCTAAATATACTCAGCTGAAGGTGTCAAGGACATTACAACCTTTGGCTGCAATCTCGTCCCATGTCACCTGTGTCAAAATACAAGTTTGAAAAATCCGGAAATTTAACCAGAAAAAAAAAAACAACGGGACATTTGATTTTTGATTGAAGCTAAATTTTATGGGTTACTGATTATGATGGCAACCATAATGAAAATGAAGGCTATTGACATTGCAAGTGAGATATTGAATTCGCAATACATTTATGCCATTTGTTGATATTCTAATATTGTCATCTGTATTGCCATTATCAAATATTTACAATATCTAAAGTCTGGAATTCAGCCTACATTTTGCACCTAGATATAGGTCCCATGACATATTGAAATTAAAACTCAAGAAAATAAAATTTAACAAGAAAAAAGTAACACTGGTTTTTTTAAGTAATTGGACATATAAATTATAAATTGCTGAATGACGGCATATGGTTGAATTAAGTGAAGTGAAGGCTATGGGTTTTTGCAGCTGAGTATTGAGATTCATGATTTATTGATATGACGTTCATTTACACACATTCATTAACAAAAAGAAAAAGAAAAAGAAAAAAAAAAATGAAAAAAAAAAGAAAAAGAAAAGAAAAAAGAAATATCTGAACTAGCTGTGCTCATTATAAATATCTCAAATGTCTTCGCTAAAGGGTGTAAGGGTCATTTTGCACTCAGGTATAGGTCGCATGGCCTCTATAAATCCAAGTTTCGAAATGAATTTCGTACAGAGAAAAGCAGGTAAGGGGTACACTGTGATTTTAGGTGAAAGTTGGTTTATGGACTTACTGATGATGAAAGGGCATGAACGGATATAATGCAAAATGAAACTATTCGGGCCTCGCAAGCTGATATTGATCATGACATTATGTGGTCAAATATAAATATTGCGACTGTGTTGTGCAACTGAATATACTGGCAATGTTCTAAGTTGTCAAAGGTGCAGTAATTTGCACTAAGGATATAATTCCATGGCCTGTCAATCCAGAGTTCTACAGGAATAAAAATCTAACCCAAAAAAAAAAACAACGCAGCCCACTCAGTTTCTAAATAATTTGTGAAATCGACTATGATGAAGGCATGTGACTGATAACTAGCAAAATGAAAGCTATCAGAACCCTTCCCAAGTTGATATGAAGTCTCACATAGTTTTCTCCATTGTGCAATGTCTCCAAATACTTCCTCTCCAAGCTCTGTACTGCATTCTGAATATCTTGAATCTCTAAGTTTTGAAAGATCAGCTCAGTTTTTTGCCACTCAATCTAACACCATGTCACACTGTGGAAGGTTGTAAGAACAAGAAATAAAATTTCATAACCAAGAAAAAGGTAAAGGGGACCACTGCAACTTTAATGGAGTTGGGTTTTTGAACATATGGACTACTGATGAAGGGCCATTGAAGTTTGAGTGTGATGCAAAATGAAAGTCAAGTCCTTCCAGCTGGGTATTTGGATAATGGCGTGAAGCTGATATGAGATATTACAATAACATTGAATGGCTTACATAAAAATGTAAATATATTCAGAGCTACTGAAGGGTGTCAAGACCTCGTTTGCACTCAGATATTAAGTCACATGGCCTTTCAAATAAAAATTACAAAGAAAATAAAAATTTCAAAAAAACATAAAGATTCCACCTCTAATTTCAACGCAAAGTATGATTTTATTGAAATTCAATTTAAATGGCAGTGAACTTCAGTATAATGAAAATGAAGGCTGCTAAACCTCTCTGAGACTAGAGAATATTAAACATTATAAATGGCAGTTACAAGAACTAAAATGAGAAATATACAATAAATGGTAATAAAATTGTAAATGTGTACACCAACTCTAAAGGTCTAAAGCCTCATTTTCACTACAGGATATTTTCGTTCACATGGCCTTCTCGGAATCAGAGTTCAGAAAAAATCAAATTTTTAACCAAAAAAGCGGTAAGGGTACACTGTAAATTTTTCTCAGATGAAGTTTGATTTTATTGAAATTGAATTTGATGAAAGGGCCATGAACTGGTAATGGGAAATGAATTCTGTAAACGCTACAAGGGCTTTAAATGATACTTGCTAATGAGTAAAGATAAATTATATTGTTACAAAATGGCGTAAATGGCTATATGGGTCTAAAATATTGCTAAGTTGAAAGGTCTAAGTTCATTTTAGTCAAATTCTAAGCTGCATGGCCTTTGAATTCAGAAATTTCAAATAAAAATTTTATTAACCAAAAAGGACAAGTGACCCTTGAGTTTCGGTAAAGTTAAATTTATTGAAATTATAAAAATTGATAAAGGCCATGAACTAAATTTGCTAATACAAATGAAGGTATAAACACTTCCAAGTTAAATATCTTGAAATTTAATGTTCGTTTATGACATTGCTAAATATCAATATTAAGCTATGCATTATACAATATCTGATATCTCACTTCAAATAAGCCTTCATTTGCACTTTAAATATGTAAGTACCATGGCATATGTCAAAATACAGAGTTTAAAGAAATCCTGACAAAATCTAACCCAAGAAAAAGGTAAGGATTACATCATTTCTTCTTCAATTACAAATTTTTTGATTTCTGAATTATACAATTGAATAAAGGGCCATGAATTAATGCTAATTGCAGATGAAGCTGTGGACCTTGCAGGAGCTTGAATATAAAGTTTAGCATAACATATGCCATTGTGAATATTTAAATATCTTTAACACCTGTATTGCAGTTATAAATATCTAAATATCTCACTTGCAAAGGTGTAAAAATTCTCATTCTCGCTTCAAGAATATCGTCCATCGCCTATTGGAATCCAGAAATTTACAGAATTAAATTTAGCACAAAAAAAAGGTAAGGGTACATTAAACTTTCAGGTGAAGGTATCGATTATTGAAATACATGATAAATGGGCCATGAATTTGGGTAAAGTGCAAAATGAAGCTGAACTTTCACAGGGCTTTTGGGATGCTGATCCATAGCATTATGCCATACTGAATATGCTCAATTTGTCCAAGCTATATATGCATGGATGAATTTCTCTGATATTCTCAGCTCTGAAAGGTGTTCCAGCCTTCCATTTTTACTACAGATGAGTTCAGTGGCACATTCACAATCCAAGTTTCAAGAAATGAAATTTTTAACCCAAAGAAAGCAGGTAAGGATTACATTCATTTCTTCTTGATGAAGATTTGAGTCTATTGGATTATAAATAATGAGGCATGACCTTTAAAATCTAAAACTGCAAAATGGACTGTGACCTTTGAGCTGGATATTGAGTATAATGTGACATTATATGCATATTAAATGTCTAGAATATCATTATATACAGTTATAAATTATTCTCAAATGTATTTAACTATGGAAAGATTGTCAGCCTCCATTTATTGCACTAAATCTAAGCCAGTGGCCTATTGTGAATAGCAAAGTTCTTCAGGAAATATATGTAAAATTCTAACAAAAAGACAGTATTACCTCCAGTTCTTAATTTAAAAGTTGATTATTGAACCTAAATTATGAATAAAAGGCATGTGACTAAATATTAATGGGAAGATGAAGTACTGACTCTTGCCAGAGCTGATATTGGGTCTCACCATAGCGTTATGATTATTATCTGAATGTTTTAATCTCAGCTTTATGCGTTTATAAATATCTTCAATATTACTACATTGGAAGGTGTAAGCCTACCATTAGCTCAGATCTAGGTCCATGGCCTGTCAATCCAAGTTCAGAAAAAATAAAACTTTAACGAAAAAGGGTAGAGGTACACTCATTTTTCAGTTGACTTGATTATCCTGAACTCAACTGATGAAGGCATGGATTAAATCTCAAGTGCAAGTGAAGGACTATTAAGGACGTTCATCGATATTGAAACTCAGCATGACTATGCCATTGTTAAATTTCTAAATATCTGGCTATATGCAGCATCAATATATTGCAATATTCATTCACTATCAAATCTAAGCCTTCACCTTTCACTACAAGAATATAAAGTCCATGGCCTATATTAAAATAAGAAGTTTAAAGAAAATTGAAATTTGACACAAAAAAACATAAGGGTCGCCATAAATTTTTTTAATAATTGATATGGATTATCGATTATGATGGGCAATGATTTGATAATGAAGATGAAGAGCTGCTTGACACTTACAGAGCTTGAGAATGTGAGTGTAATCACATTTATGCAGTTGTTAATGTACTAAAATATCACATTGTGCAGTTATAAATATCTAGATCTAACTCAAAAGGCCTCCTTTCAGCCTTCATTTCACTTCAATCTAAAGTCCATGGCACTATATTGAAATCAGGACTTCAGGAAATTGAAATTTTCGTTACGGAAAAAGGACAGTGGTACTTCAGGTCTCTCGGTCGAATTGATTTTGAATTCGATTGATGAAGGGCCATATGATTGGTAAGTGGAAATGACTAACCCTTCAAGCTGAGATATGGTGAAGTCCTTGGCAGTAGCATTATCATCCTCACAATATTCTAATATCCAACTTTTGTGTGCCATTCTACAATTTCTAAGGAATATCTCAGTTGAAGGTGTAAGACTTCCATTTATTCACTTAAATCTAAAGTTCATGGCCTATGTGGCAATACAAAAGCTAGAAATATCAAAATTTAACAAAAAAAAAAAGGACAAGAGGTACCGCTACAACTTTTTGAAGTGAAGTTGATTATGAAGGCTCTTGATTGGTGAAAGGACCATGGAACAATGAATGAAGTGAAAGCTGAACTCAGCTTGGAGACATGTGAGATCTCACTGCGATTATGCATGGATATCTGAATCTAAATTATCCATTATCAATATTCTCAAATATCTTCTTCAGCTGAAAGATCTCAGCCTCATTCACTCAAATTTGATTTCATGATATTGAAATCGAATTTACAAAATAAAGATTTAACCAAAAAAATTATAAGGGTACACTCAACTTTGAGGTCAATTTGAACTATGAGATCGCTGAATATTGATGGAGGCATGAACAATGTTAAGTGGGAAATGAAAGTGCTGACTGCAAGTTGGGGATATAGAGATCATAGCGTTATGCAGTATTAAATATTCTAAATATTGCAGATTGTATATCGTTACTATAGATATGTTTTAAATATTATTTAACTATTCTGGAAAGATTTAAGACCTCCATTTTGCACTCAGATCTAGGTCCCATGGCCTTTTATCAAAATAGGAATTTCAGGAATGAAATTTTCGTTTATGAAAAAAAAAAAAAGGTAAGGGCCAGCTGTAATTTTTAATTGAAGGTACTAGATTTATTGAAATTATGAATAAATGAAGGGCATAAGATTTAGTGTAAGTGGAAGATGAAAGGTGAACCCTTCAGAACAAATATTAGATATTATCATGACATAGCAAGCTGAGATGAGATATTACAATGGCATAAATGGTTCCATGATGGTAAATGTAACTATAAAAGGTTGTAAAGCAGTTATTGGCTAAAATGTGAAATTACACCATGTGGCCTCTGAAAAAATTAAAGATTTAAAAATCAAAATTTTAACCCAAAAAACAAACAATGACCCTTTAATTTCTTTTATTTTTCAGGTAAAGTGATTATTATTGAACATGGATAAATGGGGGCATCGAATTAATATAATGCGAAAGTGAAAATTATCATTCTACAAGCTGAGATGAGGATATTGGTACATCGTTACTTTTATGCCATTGAATATATACTTCAATATTGTCCAGCTCTATCCATTATAAATGTGTCAATGTATTTCAACTTGGAAGATTGCAGCATTATTTCACTACGGATGTTCGTCATCACCTTTGTAAAATGAGTTTTCAAATACAAATTTAACGAAAAAAAGGTAAAGATTACATTCAACTTTAATGAAGGTATGAATTATTTGAAATTTATTCGATTATGATAAAGGCATGAATTTGATTATTAATGCAAAGCTGAAGCCTATTGAACACCTTGTCCACAAGCTGAATTGTATGAAAAAGTTCTTCAGGTATGACATTATGTAAGTGAATATTAAGTATGTGCAGCTATATATCGTATGGATATCTAAATGTCCTAAGCTATGGAAGATTCTGGGCCTACCATTATCACTGATTTAAAGTCCATGGCCACTGTCGAAATAAGGAATTCAAAAATGAAAATTTAACGAAAAAGGACAGTGATTACCTTCATTTTAAACAAAGTGCAGGATTTATTGAAATTATGCAATGATGAAAATGATTTGATAATGAAGAAGTGAAGAGCTGACATTGCAACTGATGCAAGTTCACATAGCATTTATCATTTTTACTAAATATCTAAATATCTACAATTATATGCCAGTTATGAATATCTGCAATATCTCAGCTGAAAGTTGTGAGCCTCATTTGCATTAGATCGTCCATGGCCCTTTATTGCAATTGCAACGAAATTCAAAAATTTAACAAAAAGAAAGGTTAAAGGTTGCACTGATTTTAAGTGAAGTTGAGATATTGAACATGATATGATGGAGGCATGAGATTTAAATATTGATGCAAAATGAACTATAAATTTCTTCTGCCAGCTAAAGGGTATATGAGTATAGCCATAGCATTTTCGGCCATTGAATATTCTACAATGTATCTCATTTGTATATCAGTATGAAATATCTAAATACTTAAGCTGAAAGGTGTAAGTTCATTTATTACACTGATATAGCGTCCATGGCCCACTGTCAAATGCAAGAATTCAAAATCAAAATTTTAACAAGAAAAAGAAAGCAATTGTAGTACCTCATTTTAATGGATAATATTACTGAAATTATCAATTCTGATGATGACTAGATATAATGATCGAAGGTGTAAGGTACCTTCAAGCTGAATATGAGTTTGCGCAGTGACATTATGCATTGTAATGTTGATCCTCACTATACATGATGATGTTCTAAATACTCACACTGCAAAGGTGTAAAGCCTCCATTTTGCACTTCAGATATTGAGTCCATGGCCCATTTAGGTGTAAAACTAAGAAAATCAAAATTCGTCAAAAGAAAGCAGGTAACCGTTCATTTTTCTGGTGAAGTTTTTGCAATTATGGAATTCTGATTATGATAAAAGGCATATAGCCTTGAGTCTAAGATGCAAATGGAGGCTGTCGCAGCACCTCAAGCTGGGTATTGGTCATAGCACTTTCTGCCATTCTCAATACTCAAATATATTCAGCTTGCTGCAATTTATTAAATGTCTAAATATTCAAGCTCTTGGGAAAGATTAAGCCTCATCTATTGCCTAGGTCTAGGTCACCAGCATGTGCGAATACAAGTTCCAGGAATTGAACTAACGGAAAAGGTTAAGAGTTCTACACTGATTTACGTAAAAGTCTATAAAGTTCTGATTATGATAAATGAAGGGCAGTGACTTTGAATATAATGCAAGTGAAAGTTATAGACATTTCAAGCTGAGGATATAAGATACAGTAGGCGTTATACCATAAATGTGAATATGTGTCAGCTTTGTGTGTATGACCTGAATTTCTAAATATTCATCTGAAAGTGAGCCACTCATTTTGCACTAAATCATCGCCATGGCACTATATTGGAATTGAGTTCAGATGGGAAATTTTAACCAAAAAAACTAAGGGTACACTCTAACTTTTTACAGTGAAGATTGCAATTTGCTTGAAACTAATTATGATGAGAGGCACTGAACTGATATAATGCGAATGAAGCCTAAACCTTGCAAGCTAATATTGAGTCACATGGCATATGCCATAAATATCTAAATATCTAAATTATATTATCCATATCGATATACAATATTCATTTGGAAGGTCAGCCTACCACTTTGTAGCTACAGAATCTAGATTCATGGCCCTTATCAGACTAAAGTAAGGAAAATAAAGAATTAACAGAGAAAGAGGACAGTCATACCCTTAATTTTCAGTCAATTTGAGTATGAACTGAATTATGATGGAGGCATGTGGTTGGGTAAGTGCAAATGGAGGCTGACCTTGCAAGCTGGGGCTGTGAGTCACATCACACTGCATATGGTCTGAATATCTACAGTGCTAGCCTCATTCTGTGCCAAGTTAAATATCTAAATACTCAGCTCTTGAAGGTCAGCACCTTCATTCTCTGCACTTAGAGTGGTCCCATGGCCCCTTTCAAACACCAGAGTTTCAAAATGAAAAATTTTCATCCAGAAAAGAAATAAGGACACTCAACTTTCATAAATTTGGTCTGAATTATGATTGATAAAGGCATGAACTGATGATGCAGAGGTGAAGGCTGCTAAACCTTTGCCAGTGAGGTGTAAGGAATTACAGTAGCATTTATGCATTGTAGATATTTTTTCCAATATCTACATATGCATTATAAATATAAATGCTCAGCTCTGGAAGGGTCGTAGAGCCTCCATTTGTGCACTCAGATCTAAGTCCCATGGCCCTCTATCAGAATCCAGAGTTTCAAGAAAATCAAAATTTTGACCCGAAAAAAAAAGAACGTAAGGGGTACCACTGTACGTTTTTTTCGGGTCAGAATTTTGATTTTCTTGAAACTCTGGATTATTGATAGAGGGCCAGTGTGACTTGATCTAAGTGCAAAAATGGAGGCTCTAGACCCTTCCAGAGCTGAGATATTGAGATTTCACGTAGCATTTATGCCATTGTAAATATCTCAATATCTCAGCTCTGTATGCCATTATAAATATAAATATCTCAGCTCTGGAAGGGTCTAGAGCCTCCATTTTTGCACTCAGATCTAAGTCCCATGGCCCTCTATCAGAATCCAGAGTTTCAAGAAAATCAAAATTTTGACCCGAAAAAAAAACGTACAGGGGTACCACTGTCGTTTTTTTTTCGAGGTCAGAAATTTTGATTTTCTTGAAACTCTGGATTCTGATAGAGGCCATGTGACTTAGATCTAAGTGCAAAAATGGAGGCTCTAGACCCTTCCAGAGCTGAGATATTGAGATTTCACGTAGCATTTATGCCATTGTAAATATCTCAATATCTCAGCTCTGTATGCCATTATAAATATCTAAATATCTCAGCTCTGGAAGGGTCTAGAGCCTCCATTTTTGCACTCAGATCTAAGTCCCATGGCCCTCTATAGGAATCCAGAGTTTCAAGAAAATCAAAATTTTGACCCAAAAAAAAAACGTAAGGGGTACCACTGTCGTTTTTTTTCGGGGTCGAATTTTGATTTTCTTGAAACTCTGGATTCTGATAGAGGGCCATGTGACTTAGATCTAAGTGCAAAAATGGAGGCTCTAGACCCTTCCAGAGCTGAGATATTGAGATTTCACGTAGCATTTATGCCATTGTAAATATCTCAATATCTCAGCTCTGTATGCCATTATAAATATCTAAATATCTCAGCTCTGGAAGGGTCTAGAGCCTCCATTTTTGCACTCAGATCTAAGTCCCATGGCCCTCTATCAGAATCCAGAGTTTCAAGAAATCAAAATTTTGACCCGAAAAAAAAACGTAAGGGGTACCACTGTCGTTTTTTTTTTCGGGGTGAGAGTTTGATTTTCTTGAAACTCTGGATTCTGATGAGGGCCATGTGACTTAGATCTGAGTGCAAAAATGGAGGCTCTAGACCCTTCCAGAGCTGAGATATTGAGATTTCACGTAGCATTTATGCCATTGTAAATATCTCAATATATCAGCTCTGTATGCCATTATAAATATCTAAATATCTCAGCTCTGGAAGGGTCTAGAGCCTCCATTTTTGCACTCAGATCTAAGTCCCATGGCCCTCTATCAGAATCCAGAGTTTCAAGAAAATCAAAATTTTGACCCGAAAAAAAAACGTACAGGGGTACCACTGTCGTTTTTTTTTCGGGTCAGAAATTTGATTTTCTTGAAACTCTGGATTCTGATAGAGGGCCATGTGACTTAATCTGAGTGCAAAAATGGAGGCTCTAGACCCTTCCCAGAGCTGAGTATTGAGATTTCACGTAGCATTTATGCCATTGTAAATATCTCAATATCTCAGCTCTGTATGCCATTATAAATATCTCAATATCTCACGTAGCATTTATGCCATTGTAAATATCTCAATATCTCAGCTCTGTATGCCATTATAAATATCTAAATATCTCAGCTCTGGAAGGGTCTAGAGCCTCCATTTTGCACTCAGATCTAAGTCCCATGGCCCTCTATCAGGAATCCAGAGTTTCAAGAAAATCAAAATTTTGACCCAAAAAAAAAAACGTACAGTGGTACCACTGTCGTTTTTTTTCGAGGTGGGAATTTTGATTTTCTTGAAACTCTGGATTCTGATAGAGGGCCATGGGACTTTAGATCTGAGTGCAAAAATGGAGGCTCTAGACCCTTCCAGAGCTGAGATATTGAGAATTTCACGTAGCATTTATGCCATTGTAAATATCTCAATATCTCAGCTCTGTATGCCATTATAAATATCTAAATATCTCAGCTCTGGAAGGGTCTAGAGCCTCCATTTTTGCACTCAGATCTAAGTCCCATGGCCCTCTATCAGAATCCAGAGTTTCAAGAAAATCAAAATTTTGACCCGAAAAAAAAAACGTAAGGGGTACCACTGTCGTTTTTTTTTGAGGTTGGAATTTTGATTTTCTTGAAACTCTGAATTCTGATAGAGGGCCATGTGACTTAGATCTGAGTGCAAAAATGGAGGCTCTAGACCCTTCCAGAGCTGAGATATTGAGATTTCACGTAGCATTTATGCCATTGTAAATATCTCAATATCTTCAGCTCTGTATGCCATTATAAATATCTAAATATCTCAGCTCTGGAAGGGTCTAGAGCCTCCATTTTTGCACTCAGATCTAAGTCCCATGGCCCTCTATAGGAATCCAGAGTTTCAAGAAAATCAAAATTTTGACCCGAAAAAAAAAACGTAAGGGGTACCACTGTCGTATTTTTTCGGGTCGAGAGTTTGATTTTCTTGAAACTCTGGATTCTGATAGAGGGCCATGGGACTTAAATCTGAGTGCAAAAATGGAGGCTCTAGACCCTTCCAGAGCTGAGATATTGAGATATTTATAATGGCATACAGCAGCTGAGATATTGAGATATTCAGCAATGCATACGCATTCGTAAAATCTCAATATCTCAGCTCTGGAAGGGTCTAGAGCCTCCATTTTTGCACTCAGATCTAAGTCCCATGGCCCTCTATCAGGAATCCAGAGTTTCAAGAAAATCAAAATTTTGACCCGAAAAAAAAACGTACAGGGGTACCACTGTGCGTTTTTTTTTTCGGGTCGAAATTTTGATTTTCTTGAAACTCTGGATTCTGATAGAGGGCCATGTGACTTAGATCTGAGTGCAAAAATGGAGGCTCTAGACCCTTCCCAGAGCTGAGATATTGAGATTTCACGTAGCATTTATGCCATTGTAAATATCTCAATATCTCAGCTCTGTATGCCATTATAAATATCTTAAATATCTCAGCTCTGGAAGGGTCTAGAGCCTCCATTTTTGCACTCAGATCTAAGTCCCATGGCCCTCTATCAGAATCCCAGAGTTTCAAGAAAATCAAAATTTTGACCCGAAAAAAAAACGACAGTGGTACCCCTTACGTTTTTTTTCGGGTCAAAATTTTGATTTTCTTGAAACTCTGGATTCTGATAAGAGGGCCATGGGACTTAGATCTGAGTGCAAAGAATGGAGGCTCTAGACCTTCCAGAGCTGAGATATTTAGATATTTATAATGGCATACAGAGCTGAGATATTGAGATATTTACAATGGCATAAATGCTACGTGAGAATCTCAATATCTCAGCTCTGGAAGGGTCTAGAGCCTCCATTTTTGCACTCAGATCTAAGTCCCATGGCCCTCTATAGGAATCCAGAGTTTCAAGAAAATCAAAATTTTGACCCGAAAAAAAAAACGACAGTGGTACCCCTTACGTTTTTTTTTTCAGGGTGGAAATTTTTGATTTTCTTGAAACTCTGGATTCTGATAGAGGGCCATGGGACTTTAATCTGAGTGCAAAAATGGAGGCTCTAGACCCTTCCAGAGCTGAGATATTTAGATATTTATAATGGCATACAGAGCTGAGATATTGAGATATTTACAATGGCATAAATGCTACGTGAAATCTCAATATCTCAGCTCTGGAAGGGTCTAGAGCCTCCATTTTTTGCACTCAGATCTAAGTCCCATGGCCCTCTATAGGAATCCAGAGTTTCAAGAAAATCAAAATTTTGACCCGAAAAAAAAACGACAGTGGTACCCCTTACGTTTTTTTTTCGGGTCAAAATTTTGATTTTCTTGAAACTCTGGATTCTGAATAGAGGGCCATGGGACTTAGATCTGAGTGCAAAAATGGAGGCTCTAGACCCTTCCAGAGCTGAGTATTTAGATATTTATAATGGCATACAGAGCTGAGATATTGAGATATTTACAATGGCATAAATGCTACGTGAGATCTCAATATCTCAGCTCTGGAAGGGTCTAGAGCCTCCATTTTTGCACTCAGATCTAAGTCACATGGCCCTCTATCAGAATCCAGAGTTTCAAGAAAATCAAAATTTTGACCCGAAAAAAAAACGACAGTGGTACCCCTTACGTTTTTTTTTAAGGGTCAAAATTTTGATTTTCTTGAAACTCTGGCAATTCTGATAGAGGGCCATGGGACTTAGATCTGAGTGCAAAAATGGAGGCTCTAGACCCTTCCAGAGCTGAGATATTTAGATATTTATAATGGCATACAGAGCTGAGATATTGAGATATTTACAATGGCATAAATGCTACGTGAGATCTCAATATCTCAGCTCTGGAAGGTATTAGAGCCTCCATTTTTGCACTCAGATCTAAGTCACATGGCCCTCTATCAGAATCCAAGTTTTCAAGAAAATCAAAATTTTGACCCGAAAAAAAAACGTACAGTGGTACCCCTGTCGTTTTTTTCGGGTCAAAATTTTGATTTTCTTGAAACTCTGGATTCTGATAAAGGGCCATGGGACTTAGATCTGAGTGCAAAAAATGGAGGCTCTAAACCCTTGCAGAGCTTTGAGATATTTGAGATATTTTTGTAGAGTGGCATATACAGAGCTGAGTATATTGAGATATTTTTACGATGGCATAAATGCTTTCGTGTGATCTCAATATCTCAGCTCTGGAAGGATCTAGAGCCTCCATTTTTGCACTCAAGATCTAAGTCACATGGCCCTCTATCAGGAATCCAGAGTTTTCAAGAAAATCAAAATTTTCGACCCGAAAAAATAACGTACAGGGGTCCACTCTACGTTTTTTGTTTTTTTTGCGGTCAAAATTTTTTGATTTTCTCGAAACTCTAGAACAATAGAGGCCATGAACTTGATCTGAGTGCCAAAAATGAAAAGCTGTAAACCCTTCCAGAGCTGAGATATTTAGATATTTGTAATGGCATACAGAAAGCTGAGATATTGAGATATTTTCAATGGCATAAATGCTACGATGAGACTGTCAATATACTCAGCTCTGGGAAGGCCTTGAGCCTCCATTTTTGCACTCAGATCTAAGTCCCATGGCCCTCTATCAGAATCCAGAGTTTCAGAGAAATCAAAATTTTGAGGCCACGAAAAAAAAACGACAGTGGTACCCCTCACGTTTCGGGGTGGAGTTTTCGATTTTCTTGAAACTTCTGGATTCTGATAGGAGGCCAGTGGACTTTAGGATCTGAGTGCAAAAATGGAGGCTCTAGACCCTTCCAGAGCTGAGATATTGAGATTTCACGTAGCATTTATGCCATTGTAAATATCTCAATATCTCAGCTCTGTATGCCATTATAAATATCTAAATATCTCAGCTCTGGAAGGGTCTAGAGCCTCCATTTTGCACTCAGATCTAAGTCCCATGGCCCTCTATCAGAATCCAGAGTTTCAAGAAAATCAAAATTTTGACCCGAAAAAAAAAAACGACAGTGGTACCCCTGTCGTTTTTTTTTCAGGGTAGAAATTTTGATTTTCTTGAAACTCTGGATTCTGATAGAGGGCCATGGGACTTAGATCTGAGTGCAAAAATGGAGGCTCTAGACCCTTCCCAGAGCTGAGATATTTAGATATTTATAATGGCATACAGAGCTGAGATATTGAGATATTTACAATGGCATAAATGCTACGTGAAATCTCAATATCTCAGCTCTGGAAGGGTCTAGAGCCTCCATTTTTTTGCACTCAGATCTAAGTCACATGGCCCTCTATCAGAATCCAAGTTTTCAAGAAAATCAAAATTTTGACCCGAAAAAAAAAACGACAGTGGTACCCCTTACGTTTTTTTTTCGGGTCAAAATTTTGATTTTCTTGAAACTCTGGATTCTGATAGAGGGCCATGGGACTTAGATCTGAGTGCAAAAATGGAGGCTCTAGACCCTTCCAGAGCTGAGATATTTAGATATTTATAATGGCATACAGAGCTGAGATATTGAGATATTTACAATGGCATAAATGCTACGTGAAATCTCAATATCTCAGCTCTGGAAGGGTCTAGAGCCTCCATTTTTGCACTCAGATCTAAGTCACATGGCCCTCTATCAGAATCCAGAGTTTCAAGAAAATCAAAATTTTGACCCGAAAAAAAAACGACAGTGGTACCCCTTACGTTTTTTTTTCGGGTCAAAATTTTGATTTTCTTGAAACTCTGGATTCTGATAGAGGGCCATGGGACTTAAATCTGAGTGCAAAAATGGAGGCTCTAGACCCTTCCAGAGCTGAGATATTTAGATATTTATAATGGCATACAGAGCTGAGATATTGAGATATTTACAATGGCATAAATGCTACGTGAAATCTCAATATCTCAGCTCTGGAAGGGTCTAGAGCCTCCATTTTTGCACTCAGATCTAAGTCACATGGCCCTCTATCAGAATCCAGAGTTTCAAGAAAATCAAAATTTTGACCCGAAAAAAAACGACAGTGGTACCCCTTACGATTTTTTTTCGGGTCAAAATTTTGATTTTCTTGAAACTCTGGATTATGAATAGAGGGCCATGTGACTTAGATCTGAGTGCAAAAATGGAGGCTCTAGACCCTTCCAGAGCTGAGATATTTAGATATTTATAATGGCATACAGAGCTGAGATATTGAGATATTTACAATGGCATAAATGCTACGTGAAATCTCAATATCTCAGCTCTGGAAGGGTCTAGAGCCTCCATTTTTGCACTCAGATCTAAGTCACATGGCCCTCTATCAGAATCCAGAGTTTCAAGAAAATCAAAATTTTGACCCGAAAAAAAAAAACGACAGTGGTACCCCTTACGTTTTTTTTTTCGGGTCAAAATTTTGATTTTCTTGAAACTCTGGATTCTGATAGAGGGCCATGGGACTTAGATCTGAGTGCAAAAATGGAGGCTCTAGACCCTTCCAGAGCTGAGATATTTAGATATTTATAATGGCATACAGAGCTGAGATATTGAGATATTTACAATGGCATAAATGCTACGTGAAATCTCAATATCTCAGCTCTGGAAGGGTCTAGAGCCTCCATTTTTGCACTCAGATCTAAGTCACATGGCCCTCTATAGGAATCCAGAGTTTCAAGAAAATCAAAATTTTGACCCGAAAAAAAAACGTACAGTGGTACCCCTTACGTTTTTTTTTTCGGGTCAAAATTTTGATTTTCTTGAAACTCTGGATTCTGATAGAGGGCCATGGGACTTAGATCTGAGTGCAAAAATGGAGGCTCTAGACCCTTCCAGAGCTGAGATATTTAGATATTTATAATGGCATACAGAGCTGAGATATTGAGATATTTACAATGGCATAAATGCTACGTGAAATCTCAATATCTCAGCTCTGGAAGGGTCTAGAGCCTCCATTTTTGCACTCAGATCTAAGTCACATGGCCCTCTATCAGAATCCAGAGTTTCAAGAAAATCAAAATTTTGACCCGAAAAAAAAAACGACAGTGGTACCCCTTACGTTTTTTTTTCGGGTCAAAATTTTGATTTTCTTGAAACTCTGGATTCTGATAGAGGGCCATGGGACTTAGATCTGAGTGCAAAAATGGAGGCTCTAGACCCTTCCAGAGCTGAGATATTTAGATATTTATAATGGCATACAGAGCTGAGAATATTGAGATATTTACAATGGCATAAATGCTACGTGAAATCTCAATATCTCAGCTCTGGAAGGTCTAGAGCCTCCATTTTTGCACTCAGATCTAAGTCCCATGGCCCTCTATCAGAATCCAGAGTTTCAAGAAAATCAAAATTTTGACCCGAAAAAAAAAACGACAGTGGTACCCCTTACGTTTTTTTTTTCGGGTCAAAATTTTGATTTTCTTGAAACTCTGGATTCTGAATAGAGGGCCATGGGACTTAGATCTGAGTGCAAAAATGGAGGCTCTAGACCCTTCCAGAGCTGAGATATTTAGATATTTATAATGGCATACAGAGCTGAGATATTGAGATATTTACAATGGCATAAATGCTACGTGAAATCTCAATATCTCAGCTCTGGAAGGGTCTAGAGCCTCCATTTTTGCACTCAGATCTAAGTCACATGGCCCTCTATCAGAATCCAGAGTTTCAAGAAAATCAAAATTTTGACCCGAAAAAAAACGACAGTGGTACCCCTTACGTTTTTTTTCGGGTCAGAAATTTTGATTTTCTTGAAACTCTGGATTCTGATAGAGGGCCATGGGACTTAAATCTGAGTGCAAAAATGGAGGCTCTAGACCCTTCCAGAGCTGAGTATTTAGATATTTATAATGGCATACAGAGCTGAGATATTGAGATATTTACAATGGCATAAATGCTACGTGAGATCTCAATATCTCAGCTCTGGAAGGGTCTGGAGCCTCCATTTTTGCACTCAGATCTAAGTCCCATGGCCCTCTATCAGGAATCCAGAGTTTCAAGAAAATCAAAATTTTGACCCGAAAAAAAAACGACAGTGGTACCCCTTACGTTTTTTTTTCGGGGTCAGGAGTTTGATTTTCTTGAAACTCTGGATTCTGATAGAGGGCCATGGGACTTAGATCTGAGTGCAAAAATGGAGGCTCTAGACCCTTCCAGAGCTGAGATATTTAGATATTTATAATGGCATACAGAGCTGAGATATTGAGATATTTACAATGGCATAAATGCTACATGAAATCTCAATATCTCAGCTCTGGAAGGGTCTAGAGCCTCCATTTTTGCACTCAGATCTAAGTCACATGGCCCTCTATCAGAATCCAGAGTTTCAGAGAAAATCAAAATTTTGACCCGAAAAAAAACGACAGTGGTACCCCTTACGTTTTTTTTTTCGGGTCAAAATTTTGATTTTCTTGAAACTCTGGATTCTGATAGAGGGCCATGGGAGCTTGATCTGAGTGCAAAAATGAAGGCTCTAGACCCTTTCGCAGAGCTGAGTATTTAGATATTTATAATGGCATACAGAGCTGAGAATATTGAGATATTTACAATGGCATAAATGCTACGTGAAATCTCAATATCTCAGCTCTGGAAGGGTCTAGAGCCTCCATTTTTGCACTCAGATCTAAGTCCCATGGCCCTCTATCAGAATCCAGAGTTTCAAGAAAATCTAAATTTTGACCCGAAAAAAAGAAAACGACAGTGGTACCCCTTGACGGTTTTTTTTCGAGGTCAAAATTTTGATTTTCTTGAAACTCTGGATTCTGATAGAGGGCCATGAATTAATCTGAGTCAAAAATGGAGGCTCTAGACCCTTCCAGAGCTGAGATATTGTAGATATTCACGATAGCATTTATGCCATTGTAAATATTGAGATATTTCAGCTGGCATATATGCCATGATAAATATCTCAATATCTCAGCTCTGGAAGGGTCTAGAGCCTCCATTTTTGCACTCAGATCTAAGTCCCATGGCCCTCTATCAGAATCCAGAGTTTCAAGAAAATCAAAATTTTGACCCAAAAAAAAACGTACAGTGGTACCCCTTGATTTTTTTTTCGGGTCAAAATTTTGATTTTCTTGAAACTCTGGATTCTGATAGAGGGCCATGGGACTTAGATCTGAGTGCAAAAATGGAGGCTCTAGACCCTTCCCAGAGCTGAGTATTTTTAGATATTTATAATGGCATACAGAGCTGAGATATTGAGATATTTACAATGGCATAAATGCTACGTGAAATCTCAATATCTCAGCTCTGGAAGGTGTCTGAGAGCCTCCATTTTTTGCACTCAGATCTAAGTCCCATGGCCCTCTATCAGAATCCAGAGTTTCAAGAAAATCAAAATTTTGACCCGAAAAAAAAAACGTACAGGGGTACCACTGTCGTTTTTTTTTTCGGGTCGAAATTTTGATTTTCTTGAAACTCTGGATTCTGATAGAGGGCCATGGGACTTAGATCTGAGTGCAAAAATGGAGGCTCTAGACCCTTCCAGAGCTGAGATATTTTAGATATTTATAATGGCATACAGAGCTGAGATATTGAGATATTTACAATGGCATAAATGCTACGTGAAATCTCAATATCTCAGCTCTGGAAGGGTCTGAGCCTCCATTTTTGCACTCAGATCTAAGTCCCATGGCCCTCTATCAGAATCCAGAGTTTCAAGAAAATCAAAATTTTGACCCGAAAAAAAAACGACAGTGGTACCCCTTACGTTTTTTCGGGTCAAAATTTTGATTTTCTTGAAACTCTGGATTCTGATAGAGGGCCATGGGACTTAGATCTGAGTGCAAAGATGGAGGCTCTAGACCCTTCCAGAGCTGAGATATTTTAGATATTTATAATGGCATACAGAGCTGAGATATTGAGATATTTACAATGGCATAAATGCTACGTGAAATATCAATATCTCAGCTCTGGAAGGTGTTGAGGCCTCCATTTTTGCACTCAGATCTAAGTCACATGGCCCTCTATCAGAATCCAGAGTTTCAAGAAAATCAAAATTTTGACCCGAAAAAAAACGTAAGGGGTACCACGTGTTGTTTTCGGGTCAGAATTTTGATTTTCTTGAAACTCTGGATTCTGATAGAGGGCCATGGGACTTAGATCTGAGTGCAAAAATGGAGGCTCTAGACCCTTCCAGAGCTGAGATATTTAGATATTTATAATGGCATACAGAGCTGAGATATTGAGATCTTTACAATGGCATAAATGCTACGTGAAATCTCAATATCTCAGCTCTGGAAGGGTCTAGAGCCTCCATTTTTGCACTCAGATCTAAGTCCCATGGCCCTCTATCAGAATCCAGAGTTTCAAGAAAATCAAAATTTTGACCCGAAAAAAAAACGACAGTGGTACCCCTTGACGTTATTTTTTCGGGTCAGAATTTTGATTTTCTTGAAACTCTGGATTCTGATAGAGGGCCATGGGACTTAGATCTGAGTGCAAAAATGGAGGCTCTAGACCCTTCCAGAGCTGAGATATTTAGATATTTATAATGGCATACAGAGCTGAGATATTGAGATATTTACAATGGCTTAAATGCTACGTGAAATCTCAATATCTCAGCTCTGGAAGGTCTGAGCCTCCATTTTTGCACTCAGATCTAAGTCACATGGCCCTCTATCAGGAATCCAGAGTTTCAAGAAAATCAAAATTTTGACAGGAAAAAGGACAGTCAGTCCTTCATTTTTTGGGGTGGAGCTTAACTGAAACTCTGGATCTGATGAGGGCCATGAACTTAATCTGAGTAGAAATGAGGCTCTAAAGCTGAGAATATTTAAATATTTATAATGGCATAGGGACTGAGAATGAGATATACAATGCGCATAAATGCTAGATGGTTTCAAATATGTCAGTCTGGAAGGGTCTAGAGCCTCCATTTTTGCACTCAGGTCTAGTCACATATGGCCCTCTATTCAGAATCCAGAGTTTCAGAATCTAAATTTTGACCCGTAAGGGGTAACTGATTTTAGGGTGGAGCTTGATTTCTTGAAAGCTCTGAGATTCTGATAAAAAGTGTGAGTGGAATGAAACTCTAAACCCTTGTAGAATATTAGATCGTTTATAATGGCATACAGAGCTGAGATATTGAGAGTATTTGACAATGGCATCAATGCTACGTGAAATCTCAATATCTCAGCTGTGGAAGGGTCTAGAGCCTCCATTTTTGCACTCAGATCTAAGTCCCATGGCCCTCTATCAGAATCCAGAGTTTCAAGAAATCAAAATTTTGACCCAAAAAAAAACGACAGTGGTACCCCTTACGTTTTTTTTTCGGGTCAAAATTTTGATTTTCTTAAAACTCTGGATTCTGATAGAGGGCCATGGGACTTAGATCTGAGTGCAAAAATGGAGGCTCTAGACCCTTCCAGAGCTGAGATATTTAGATATTTATAATGGCATATAGAGCTGAGATATTGAGATATTTACAATGGCATAAATGCTACGTGAAATCTCAATATCTCAGCTCTGGAAGGGTCTAGAGCCTCCATTTTTGCACTCAGATCTAAGTCCCATGGCCCTCTATCAGAATCCAGAGTTTCAAGAAAATCTAAATTTTGACCCGACGACAGTGAGTACCCCTTATGTGTTTTTTTGTGCGAAAAAATCAGAGTTTCTCCAATCTTCTTGAAACTCTGGATTCTGAACTAGAGGGCCAATGGGACTTAGACCTAATCGGAGATGGAGGCTAGAGCCTTCCAGAGCTGAGAATATTTGAGATATTTATAATGGCATCCAGAGCTGAGATATTCAGAGATATTTACAATGGCATAAATGCTACGTGAAATCTCAATATCTCAGCTCTGAAGGGTATTAGAGCCTCCATTTTTGCACTCAGATCTAAGTCCCATGGCCCTCTATCAGAATCCAGAGTTTCAAGAAAATCAAAATTTTGACCCGAAAAAAAAACGACAGTGGTACCCCTTAGTTTTTTTTTCGGGTCAAAATTTTGATTTTCTTGAAACTCTGGATTCTGATAGAGGGCCATGGGACTTAGATCTGAGTGCAAAAATGGAGGCTCTAGACCCTTCCAGAGCTGAGATATTTCAGATATTTATAATGGCATACAAGAGCTGAGATATTGAGATATTTACAATGGCATAAATGCTACGTGAAGATCTCAATATCTCAGCTCTGGAAGGGTCTAGAGCCTCCCATTTTTGCACTCAGATCTAAGTCCCATGGCCCTCTATCAGAATCCAGAGTTTCAAGAAAATCAAAATTTTGACCCGAAAAAAAAACGTAAGGGGTACCACTGTCGTTTTTTTTTTCGGGTCAAAATTTTGATTTTCTTGAAACTCTGGATTCTGATAGAGGGCCATGTGACTTAGATCTGAGTGCAAAAATGGAGGCTCTAGACCCTTCCAGAGCTGAGATATTGAGATTTCACGTAGCATTTATGCCATTGTAAATATCTCAATATCTCAGCTCTGTATGCCATTATAAATATCTAAATATCTCAGCTCTGGAAGGGTCTAGAGCCTCCATTTTTGCACTCAGATCTAAGTCCCATGGCCCTCTATCAGAATCCAGAGTTTCAAGAAATCAAAATTTTGACCCGAAAAAAAAACGACAGTGGTACCCCTTACGTTTTTTTTCGGGTCAAAATTTTGATTTTCTTGAAACTCTGGATTCTGATAGAGGGCCATGTGACTTAGATCTGAGTGCAAAAATGGAGGCTCTAGACCCTTCCAGAGCTGAGATATTGAGATTTCACGTAGCATTTATGCCATTGTAAATATCTCAATATCTCAGCTCTGTATGCCATTATAAATATCTAAATATCTCAGCTCTGGAAGGGTCTAGAGCCTCCATTTTTGCACTCAGATCTAAGTCCCATGGCCCTCTATCAGAATCCAGAGTTTCAAGAAAATCAAAATTTTGACCCAAAAAAAAACGTACAGTGGTACCCCTGTCGTTTTTTTTCGAGGTCAAAATTTTGATTTTCTTGAAACTCTGGATTCTGATAGAGGGCCATGTGACTTAGATCTGAGTGCAAAAATGGAGGCTCTAGACCCTTCCAGAGCTGAGATATTGAGATTTCACGTAGCATTTATGCCATTGTAAATATCTCAATATCTCAGCTCTGTATGCCATTATAAATATAAATATCTCAGCTCTGGAAGGGTCTGAGAGCCTCCATTTTTGCACTCAGATCTAAGTCCCATGGCCCTCTATCAGAATCCAGAGTTTCAAGAAAATCAAAATTTTGACCCGAAAAAAAAAACGACAGTGGTACCCCTTACGTTTTTTTTTCGGGTCAAAATTTTGATTTCTTTGACCGTGCGGGTCTCAAAGGCCAAAATGGAGCTCTAACTTCCCAGAGCTGGAAGATAGCCTTCAGAGCTGTATGATGGCATACAGAGCTGAGAGAATATTGAGATATTTACAATGAGCATAGATGCTAGATGAAAGTCGGTACTGTCAGCTCTGGAAGGGTCTAGAGCCTCATTTTGCACTCAGATCTAAGTCCCATGGCCCTCTATCAGAATCCAGAGTTTCAAGAAAATCAAAATTTTGACCCGAAAAAAAAAACGACAGTGGTACCCCTTCAGTTTTCTGGGTCAAAATTTTGATTTTCTTTGAAAGTTCTGAGATCTGGCAGTGGGACTAGTCCAAGATATGGCAAGTGTACATGAGATCTCAATATTCAGCTCTGGAAGGGCCTAGAGCCTCCATTTTTTGCACTCAGATCTAAGTCCCATGGCCCTCTATCAGAATCCAGAGTTTCAAGAAAATCAAAATTTTGACCCGAAAAAAAAAACGACAGTGGTACCCCTTACGTTTTTTTTTCGGGGTCAAAATTTTGATTTTCTTGAAACTCTGAATTCTGAATAGAGGGCCATGGGACTTAATCTGAGTGCAAAAATGGAGGCTCTAGACCCTTCCAGAGCTGAGATATTTTAGATATTTATAATGGCATACAGAGCTGAGATATTGAGATATTTACAATGGCATAAATGCTACGTGAAATCTCAATATCTCAGCTCTGGAAGGGTCTAGAGCCTCCATTTTTGCACTCAGATCTAAGTCCCATGGCCCTCTATCAGAATCCAGAGTTTTCAAGAAAATCAAAATTTTGACCCAAAAAAAAACGACAGTGGTACCCCTTGCGTTTTTTTTCGGGGTCAAAATTTTGATTTTCTTGAAACTCTGGATTCTGATAGAGGGCCATGTGACTTAGATCTGAGTGCAAAATGGAGGCTCTAGACCCTTCCAGAGCTAAGATATTTAGATATTTATAATGGCATACAGAGCTGAGATATTGAGATATTTACAATGGCATAAATGCTACATGAAATCTCAATATCTCAGCTCTGGAAGGGTCTAGAGCCTCCATTTTTGCACTCAGATCTAAGTCCCATGGCCCTCTATCAGAATCCAGAGTTTCAAGAAAATCAAAATTTTGACCCGAAAAAAAAACGACAGTGGTACCCCTTCCGTTTTTTTTTGGGGTCAAAATTTTGATTTTCTTGAAACTCTGGATTCTGATAGAGGGCCATGGGACTTAGATCTGAGTGCAAAAATGGAGGCTCTAGACCCTTCCAGAGCTAGAGATATTTAGATATTTTATAATGGCATACAGAGCTGAGATATTGAGATATTTACAATGGCATAAATGCTACGTGAAATCTCAATATCTCAGCTCTGGAAGGGTCTGAGAGCCTTCATTTTTGCACTCGGATCTAAGTCCCATGTAGCCCTGTATTAGAATCCAGAGTTTCAAGAAAATCTAAATTTTAGCCCCGAAAAAAAAACGACAGTGGTACCCCTTTAGGTTTTTTTTCGGGGGTCAGAATTTTTTGATTTTCTTGAAACTCTGGGATTCTGATAGAGGGCCATGGCTTGATCTAGTCAGGACGAAGCTCTAAACTCCAGAGCTGAGATATTTAGATATTTATAATGGCATACAGAGCTGAGATATTGAGATATTTACAATGGCATAAATGCTACGTGAAATCTCAATATCTCAGCTCTGGAAGGGTCTAGAGCCTCCATTTTTGCACTCAGATCTAAGTCCCATGGCCCTCTATCAGAATCCAGAGTTTCAGAAAATCAAAATTTTGACCCAAAAAAAAAACGACAGTGGTACCCCTTACGTTTTTTTTCGGGTCAAAATTTTGATTTTCTTGAAACTCTGGATTCTGATAGAGGGCCATGGGACTTAGATCTGAGTGCAAAAATGGAGGCTCTAGACCCTTCCAGAGCTGAGTATTTAGATATTTATAATGGCATACAGAGCTAAGATATTGAGATATTTACAATGGCATAAATGCTACGTGAAATCTCAATATCTCAGCTCTGGAAGGGTCTAGAGCCTCCATTTTTGCACTCAGATCTAAGTCACATGGCCCTCTATCAGAATCCAGAGTTTCAAGAAAATCAAAATTTTGACCCGAAAAAAAAACGACAGTGGTACCCCTTACGTTTTTTTTTGGGGTCAAAATTTTGATTTTCTTGAAACTCTGGATTCTGATAGAGGGCCATGGGACTTAGATCTGAGTGCAAAAATGGAGGCTCTAGACCCTTCCAGAGCTGAGATATTTAGATATTTATAATGGCATACAGAGCTGAGATATTGAGATATTTACAATGGCATAAATGCTACAGTGAGATCTCAATATCTCAGCTCTTGAAGGGTGTAGAGCCTCCATTTTTGCACTCAGATCTAAGTCCCATGGCCCTCTATCAGAATCCAGAGTTTCAAGAAAATCAAAATTTTGACCCGAAAAAAAACGACAGTGGTACCCCTTACGTTTTTTTTTTCAGGGGTCAAAATTTTGATTTTCTTTGAAACTTTGGATTCTGATAGAGGCCAGTGGGACTTAGATCTAATCCCAATAGCTCTAACCCTTCAGAGCTGAGATGCTTGATCTTGTAATAAGTGGAGCTGAGAATATTGAGTGACAGTGGGTGTTACATGAAGTGCTCAATATCTCAGCTCTGGAAGGGTCTAGAGCCTCCATTTTTGCACTCAGATCTAAGTCACATGGCCCTCTATCAGAATCCAGAGTTTCAAGAAAATCAAAATTTTGACCCGAAAAAAAAAACGTAAGGGGTACCACTGTCGTTTTTTTTTCGGGTCAAAATTTTGATTTTCTTGAAACTCTGGATTCTGATAGAGGGCCATGGGACTTTAATCTGAGTGCAAAAATGGAGGCTCTAAACCCTTCCAGAGCTGAGAATATTTAGATATTTATAATGGCATACAGAGCTGAGATATTGAGATATTTACAATGGCATAAATGCTACGTGAAATCTCAATATCTCAGCTCTGGAAGGGTCTAGAGCCTCCATTTTTGCACTCAGATCTAAGTCCCATGGCCCTCTATCAGAATCCAGAGTTTCAAGAAAATCAAAATTTTGACCCGAAAAAAAAACGACAGTGGTACCCCTTACGTTTTTTTTTCGGGTCAAAATTTTAATTTTCTTGAAACTCTGGATTCTG
The DNA here is from genome assembly GCA_030378365.1 of Hybognathus amarus. Taxonomy (NCBI): domain Eukaryota; kingdom Metazoa; phylum Chordata; class Actinopteri; order Cypriniformes; family Leuciscidae; genus Hybognathus; species Hybognathus amarus. Next base: position 878,875 of record JAQIUQ010000522.1, read on the forward strand.
ATAGAGGGCCATGGGACTTAGATCTGAGTGCAAAAATGGAGGCTCTAGACCCTTCCAGAGCTGAGATATTTTAGATATTTATAATGGCATACAGAGCTGAGATATTGAGATATTTACAATGGCATAAATGCTACGTGAAATCTCAATATCTCAGCTCTGGAAGGGTCTAGAGCCTCCATTTTTGCACTCAGATCTAAGTCCCATGGCCCTCTATCAGAATCCAGAGTTTCAAGAAAATCAAAATTTTGACCCGAAAAAAAAAACGACAGTGGTACCCCTTACGTTTTTTTTTCGGGTCAAAATTTTGATTTTCTTGAAACTCTGGATTCTGATAGAGGGCCATGGGACTTAGATCTGAGTGCAAAAATGGAGGCTCTAGACCCTTCCAGAGCTGAGATATTTAGATATTTATAATGGCATACAGAGCTGAGATATTGAGATATTTACAATGGCATAAATGCTACGTGAAATCTCAATATCTCAGCTCTGGAAGGTCTAGAGCCTCCATTTTTGCACTCAGATCTAAGTCACATGGCCCTCTATAGGAATCCAGAGTTTCAAGAAAATCAAAATTTTGACCCGAAAAAAAAAAACGACAGTGGTACCCCTGTCAGTTTTTTTCGGGGTCAGAAATTTTGATTTTCTTGAAACTCTGGATTCTGATAGAGGGCCATGGGACTTAGATCTGAGTGCAAAAATGGAGGCTCTAGACCCTTTCCAGAGCTGAGATATTTAGATATTTATAATGGCATACAGAGCTGAGATATTGAGATATTTACAATGGCATAAATGCTACGTGAAATCTCAATATCTCAGCTCTGGAAGGTCTGAGCCTCCATTTTTGCACTCAGATCTAAGTCCCATGGCCCTCTATCAGAATCCAGAGTTTCAAGAAAATCAAAATTTTGACCCAAAAAAAAACGACAGTGGTACCCCTTTACGTTTTTTTTTTCGGGTCAAAATTTTGATTTTCTTGAAACTCTGGATTCTGATAGAGGGCCATGGGACTTAGATCTGAGTGCAAAAATGGAGGCTCTAGACCCTTCCAGAGCTGAGATATTTAGATATTTATAATGGCATACAGAGCTGAGTATTGAGATATTTACAATGGCATAAATGCTACGTGAAATCTCAATATCTCAGCTCTGGAAGGGTCTAGAGCCTCCATTTTTGCACTCAGATCTAAGTCACATGGCCCTCTATTAGGAATCCAGAGTTTCAAGAAAATCAAAATTTTGACCCGAAAAAAAAAACGTAAGGGGTACCACTGTCGTTTTTTTTTCGGGTCAAAATTTTGATTTTCTTGAAACTCTGGATTCTGATAGAGGGCCATGGGACTTAAATCTGAGTGCAAAAATGGAGGCTCTAGACCCTTCCAGAGCTGAGATATTTAGATATTTATAATGGCATACAGAGCTGAGATATTGAGATATTTACAATGGCATAAATGCTATGTGAAATCTCAATATCTCAGCTCTGGAAGGTCTAGAGCCTCCATTTTTGCACTCAGATCTAAGTCCCATGGCCCTCTATCAGAATCCAGAGTTTTCAAGAAAATCAAAATTTTGACCCGAAAAAAAAAAACGTAAGGGGTACCACTGTCGTTTTTTTTTTTTCAGAGGTCAAAATTTTGATTTTCTTGAAACTCTGGATTCTGATAGAGGGCCATGGGACTTAGATCTGAGTGCAAAAATGGAGGCTCTAGACCCTTCCAGAGCTGAGATATTTAGATATTTATAATGGCATACAGAGCTGAGATATTGAGATATTTACAATGGCATAAATGCTACGTGAAATCTCAATATCTCAGCTCTGGAAGGGTCTAGAGCCTCCATTTTTGCACTCAGATCTAAGTCCCATGGCCCTCTATCAGAATCCCAGAGTTTCAAGAAAATCAAAATTTTGACCCGAAAAAAAAAAACGACAGTGGTACCCCTTACGTTTTTTTTTCGGGTCAAAATTTTGATTTTCTTGAAACTCTGGATTCTGATAGAGGGCCATGGGACTTAGATCTGAGTGCAAAAATGGAGGCTCTAGACCCTTCCAGAGCTGAGATATTTAGATATTTATAATGGCATACAGAGCTGAGATATTGAGATATTTACAATGGCATAAATGCTACGTGAAATCTCAATATCTCAGCTCTGGAAAGGTGTAGAGCCTCCATTTTTGCACTCAGATCTAAGTCCCATGGCCCTCTATCAGAATCCAGAGTTTCAAGAAAATCAAAATTTTGACCCGAAAAAAAAAACGACAGTGGTACCCCTTACGTTTTTTTTTCGGGTCGAAATTTTGATTTTCTTGAAACTCTGGATTCTGATAGAGGGCCATGGGACTTAGATCTGAGTGCAAAAATGGAGGCTCTAGACCCTTCCAGAGCTGAGTATTTAGATATTTATAATGGCATACAGAGCTGAGAATATTGAGATATTTACAATGGCATAAATGCTACGTGAAATCTCAATATCTCAGCTCTGGAAGGTCTAGAGCCTCCATTTTTGCACTCAGATCTAAGTCCCATGGCCCTCTATCAGAATCCAGAGTTTCAAGAAAATCAAAATTTTGACCCGAAAAAAAAACGACAGTGGTACCCCTTTGGTTTTTTTTTCGGGTCAAAATTTTGATTTTCTTGAAACTCTGGATTCTGATAGAGGGCCATGGGACTTAGATCTGAGTGCAAAAATGGAGGCTCTAGACCCTTCCAGAGCTGAGATATTTAGATATTTATAATGGCATACAGGAGCTGAGATATTGAGATATTTACAATGGCATAAATGCTACATGAAATCTCAATATCTCAGCTCTGGAAGGTCTAGAGCCTCCATTTTTGCACTCAGATCTAAGTCCCATGGCCCTCTATCAGAATCCAGAGTTTCAGAGAAAATCAAAATTTTGACCCAAAAAAAAAACGTACAGTGGTACCCCTTCGTTTTTTTTTGGGTCAAAATTTTGATTTTCTTGAAACTCTGGATTCTGATAGAGGGCCATGTGACTTAGATCTGAGTGCAAAAATGGAGGCTCTAGACCCTTCCAGAGCTGAGATATTGAGATTTCACGTAGCATTTATGCCATTGTAAATATCTCAATATCTCAGCTATGTATGCCATTATAAATATCTAAATATCTCAGCTCTGGAAGGGTCTAGAGCCTCCATTTTTGCACTCAGATCTAAGTCCCATGGCCCTCTATCAGAATCCAGAGTTTCAAGAAAATCAAAATTTTGACCCGAGAAAAAAAAAACGTAAGGGGTACCACTGTCGTTTTTTTTTTGAGGTCAGAGTTTGATTTTCTTGAAACTCTGGATTCTGATAGAGGGCCATGGGACTTAGATCTGAGTGCAAAAATGGAGGCTCTAGACCCTTCCAGAGCTGAGATATTGAGATCTCACGTAGCATTTATGCCATTGTAAATATCTCAATATCTCAGCTCTGTATGCCATTATAAATATCTAAATATCTCAGCTCTGGAAGGGTCTAGAGCCTCCATTTTTGCACTCAGATCTAAGTCCCATGGCCCTCTATCGGAATCCAGAGTTTCAAGAAAATCAAAATTTTGACCCGGAAAAAAAAAACGTAAGGGGTACCACTGTCGTTTTTTTTTGAGGTCAAAATTTTGATTTTCTTGAAACTCTGGATTCTGATAGAGGGCCATGGGACTTAGATCTGAGTGCAAAAATGGAGGCTCTAGACCCTTCCAGAGCTGAGATATTGAGATTTCACGTAGCATTTATGCCATTGTAAATATCTTCAATATCTCAGCTCTGTATGCCATTATAAATATCTAAATATCTCAGCTCTGGAAGGGTCTAGAGCCTCCATTTTTGCACTCAGATCTAAGTCCCATGGCCCTCTATCGGAATCCCAGAGTTTCAAGAAAATCAAAATTTTGACCCGAAAAAAAAAAAAAAACGTAAGGGGTACCGCTGTCGTTTTTTTTTTTCTTAGGTCAAAGTTTTGATTTACTTGAAACTCTCGAGTCTGATAGAGGGCCAGTGGGCTTAGTCTCAAGTAGAGAGTGGAGTCTCTGACCCTTCCTGACGCTGCTCTGAGAATCCATCTCACCCCTGAAAAAAAAACTAAAAGGGGGTACCGCTGTGATTCTTGCAGGGTGAAAGTTTAGGTCCTCCGAGCTGTCTCGAAACTCTGGATTCTGATAGAGGGCCATGAGACTTAGACCCGAGTGCAAAAATGGAGTCTCTGAGACCCTTCCTGAGCTGAGCTATTGAGATCCCAGTTCACCCCTGAAAAACGACTGAAAGGGTACCGCTGTCGTTTTTTTTTCAGAGGTGAAATTTTGAGTTTCTCCAGATCTCTCGAAACTCTGGATTCTGATAGAGGGCCATGAGGCTTAGACCTGAGTGCAAAAATGGAGTCTCTAGACCCTTCCTGAGCTGAGAAGATTGAGATCCCCATTTCACCCCCAGAAAAAAAAACTTGAAGGGATTCCACTGTTGTTGTTTTTTTTCGAGAGATTTTGAGTTTACTCGAATCTTCTCGAAACTCTGGATTCTGACAGAGGGCCATGGGACTTAGACCTGAGTGGAAAAATTGAGTCTCTAGACCCTTCCCTGAGCTGAGAATATCTCGATCCCATTTTCACCCCTGAAAAAAAAAAACTAAAAAGGGTTCAGCTGTCGTTTTCGAGGGGCGAAATTTTGAGTCTCTCCAATCTTCTCGAAACTCTGGATTCTCTGATGAGAGGACCATGAGAGCTTTAGACCTGAGTGCAAAAATGGAGTCTCTAGACCCTTCCTGAGCTGAGTATTGAGATCCATTTCTCACCCTGAAAAAAAACTAGAAGGGGTACCACTGTTGTTGTTTTTTGGGGGGTGAAATTTTAAGGTTCTCCAATCTTCTCAAAACTCTGGATTCTGATAGAGGGTCATGAGACTTAGACCTGAGTGCAAAAATTTAGTCTAGACCCTTCCTGAGCCGAATATTAGATCCCCATTTCACCCCCCCCGAAAAAAAAACTAAAAGTGGTACCACTGTTGTTTTTTGGGGGGCGAAATGTTAGGTTCTCCAATCTTCTCAAAACTCTGGATTCTGATAGAGGGCCATGAGACTTAGACCTGAGTGCAAAAATGGAGTCTCTAGACCCTTCCTGAGCTGAGATACTGAGATCCCATTTCGCCCCAGAAAAAAAAAAACTAAAAGGGTCCGCTGTTGTTTTTTTTTAGGGGGTGAAATTTTAGGTTCTCCAATCTTCTCAAACACTCTGGATTCTGATAGAGGGCCATGAGACTTTAGACCTGAGTGCAAAAATGGAGTCTCTAGACCCTTCCTGAGCTGAGATATTGAGATCCCATTTCACCCCAGAAAAAAAACTAAAAGGGGTACCACTGTCGTTTTTTTGCGGGGGGTGAAATTTTTGGTTCTCCAAATCTTCTCAAAACTCTGGATTCTGATAGAGGGCCATGAGACTTAGACCTGAGTGCAAAAATTGGAGTCTCTAGACCCTTCCTGAGCTGAGATATTGAGATCCCATTTCACCCCAGAAAAAAAAAACTAAAAGGGGTACCACTGTTGTTTTTTTACTGGGGTGAAATTTCAGGTCCTCCAGATCTTCTCAAAACTCTGGATTCTGAATCAGAGGGCCGTGAACTTCAGACCTGCGTGCAGATATGGAGTCTCTAGACCCTTCCTGAGACTGAGATATTGAGTAGCCCATTTCACCCCAGAAAAAAAAAAACTAGAAAGGGGTACCAGCTGTCCGTTTTTTTTTCAAGCAAAGTTTTGAGTTTGTCCGGATCCTCTCCCAAAAAACTCTGGATTCTGATAGAGGGCCAGTGAGAACTTAGACCTGAGTATGCAAAAAATCTTCTGGAGCCTTCCTGAGCTGAGATATTGAGATCCCATTTCTCACCCAAATCAAAAGACTAAAAGGGGTACCACTGTAGTATTTTCGAGATGTAATTTTTTAGGTTCTCCAATCTTCTCAAAACCCTGGATTCTGATAGAGGGTCATGAGACTTAGACCTGAGTGCAAAAATGGAGTCTCTAGACCCTTCCTGAGCTGCGAAATATTGAGAATCCCATTTTCAACCCCCTGAAAAAAAAAACTAAAAGGGGTACCAGCTGTAGTCTTTTTTCAGGGGGTGAAGAAATATTTGAGCTTCTCCAATCTTCTCGAAACTCTGGGATTCTGATAGAGGGCCATGAGACTTAGACTCTGAGTGCAAAAATGAGTTATAGAACCCTTCCTGAGCTGAGATGTGAGATCCATTTCGCCCCCAGAAAAAAAAACTAAAAGCGATACACTGTGCTTTTCGGGGCGAGCTTGAGTTTCTCCAATCTTCTCAAAAGCTCTCGGATTCTGATAGAGGGCCGTGAGACAACTTAGACCTGAGTGCAAAAATGGAGTCTAGACCCTTCCTGAGCTGAGATATTGAGAATCCCATTTCTCACCCATGGAAAAAAAACTAAAGGGGTCCCAGTGTTGTTTTTTCTGAGGTGGAGATTTATGGGCTCCAATCTTCTCGAAACTCTGGATTCTGAATAGAGGGCCGCGGCCGTTTTAAACCTGAGTGCAAAATAGTGTCTGAGCCCTTCCTGAGCTGATATTGACGAATCCTGTTTCGGCCCCATGAAAAAAATCTAAAAAGGGTACCCCGCTGTTGTTGTTTTTTCTGGGGGCGGAAGTTTGAGTGTCCTCCATCTTCTCGAAACTCTGGGATTCTGATGAAGGGCCATGACTTAGAACCCTAAGTGAACAAAGTGGAGTCTGTAGACCCTTCCCTGAGCTGAGATACTGAGATCCATTTTGAGGGCCCATGAAAAAAAAAAACTAAAAGGGGTACGATGTTCGGGGGCCGGAGTTTTTGAGTTTCTCCCAATCCTCGAAACTCTCGGATTACCGATAGAGGGCCATGAGACTTGAGCCTGAGGGCCAAGTCTGTGACCCTTCCTAACTGAGATATTGAGATCCCATCGTTCGCCCCCATGAAAAAAACTAAAAAGGGATTCCCGCTGTTGTTGTTCGGGGGCATGACATTTTGAGGTTCTCAATCAATTCTCAAAAGTCTGACTGATAGAGGCCCCGTCATGAGTCTTAACTTGACTCAGTGAAATGATCTCTAGACCCTTCCTGAGCTGATGTTGGGAATCCCGTTTCACCCCCATGGAAAAAAAACTAAAAGTGGTACCTACGGTGTTTTTTTTAAAAAGTTTGAGTTCCTCCAATCTTCTCAAAGCTTCTCAATTCTGATAGAGGGCCAGACAGACTTTGAGCCTCATCAAAAATGGAGTCTGTAGAGCCCCTCCTGAGCTGAGATATTGACCAGTTTCAGCCCCCAAAAAAAACTGAAAGGGGTACCAGCTGTTGTTTTTTTGGGGCGAATTTTGAGTTTCTCCGAATCTTCTCGAAAATCTCTGCGATTCTGATAGAGGGTCATGAGACTTAAACCTGAGTGCAAAATGGAGTCAGGCTCCTGAGCTAGATATTGAGATCATTTCTCACCCCCCAAAAAAACTAAAAGGGGTACACTGTCGTTTTTTTTCAGGGGGTGAAATTTTCAGTCCCTTCAATCTTCTCAAAACTCTCGGATTCTAATAGAGGGCAGAAACTTAGACCTAATCCAAAAATTGAGTCTCTGACCCTTCCTGAGCTGAGATATTGAGATCCCATTTCAGCCCCCTGGAAAAAAAAATAAAAGGGGTACCAGCTGTTTTTTTTTGAGGGAGAAATTTTGAGTTTTCTCCAATCTTCTCGAAACTCTCGAAATTCTGATAGAGGGACATGAGACTTAGACCTGAGTGCGAGAAAGGAGTCTGTAGACCCTTCCTGAGCTGAGATATTGAGTTCCCATATCGCCCAAAAAAAAAACTAAAGGGGTACCAGCTGTTGTTTTTTTAGGGGTGCGAAATTGAGTTTCTCCAATCTTCTCCAAAACTCTGGATTCTGATAGAGGGCCATGAGACTTAGACCTAAGTCAAAATGGAGTCTCTAGAGTCTCCCTGCCTGAGCTATTGCAGAATATCGTTCGCCCCCGAGAAAAAAACTAAAGAGGGGTACCACTGTCGTTTTTTTCGAGCGAAATTTTTGAGTTTCTCAATCTTCTCAAAATTTCTCAAATTATAGAGGGCCATGAGACTTAGACTTGAGTGCAAAAATAGTCTCTCAGACCCTTCCTGAGCTGAGTATCAGATCCATTTCACCCCATGAAAAAAAACTAAAAGGGGTACCAGCTGTCATTTTTTTGGGGCAAAATTTTTAGTTTCTCAATCTTCTCCAAAACTCTGGATTCTGATAGAGGGCCATGAGACTAGACCTGAGTGCAAAATGGAGTCAACTCTGACTCCTGAGCTGAAGTATTGAGATATCCCGTCACCCATGAAAAAAAAACTAAAAGGGGTACCAGCTGTTGTATTTTTCAGGGTAAAGATTTTCAAGTTTCTCCCAATCTTCTCAAAACTCTGGATTCTGATAGAGGGCCATGAGACTTAGACCTGAGTGCGAAAATGGAGTCTCAGACCCTCCCTGAGCTGAGATATTGAGATCCTCATTTCATAACCCCCCAGAAAAACTAAAAGGGGTACCATGTTGTTTTTTTAGGAGTAGAAGTTTCAGGTTTCTCCAATCTTCTCAAAATTCTGAGATTACTGATGAGGGCCATGAGACTTAGACCTGAGTGCAAAGTTGGAGTCTTGTAGACCCTTCCTGGGCTGGGATATTGACGACTGCCTGACCCTGAAAAAAAAAACTAAAAGGGTACGGCTGTTGTTGTTTTTTTAGGGGGCGAAATTTGTAGTTTTCTCCGAGATCGTCTACAAAAACTCTGGATTCTCAAATAGAGGCATGACTTTTAAATACTAATCAAAAATGGAGTCTCTAGGTAACCCTTACCTAACTGACATGACTCTGAGAGCCATTTTCGCCCCATGAAAAAGAAATCTAAAAGTGGGTCCAGCTGTCATGTTTTCCAAAGGAGGAAATTTTGAGTTTCTCCGATCTTCTCAAAACTCTCAAATTCTGATAAGAGGCCAGGGCGATGCTTTTAATACTAAGATCCAAAAATGGAGTCTGTAGACGCTTGCTGAGCTAAAGATATTGAGAGTCCCGGTTCACCCCAGAAAGAAAGTAAAAGGGGTACCCACTGCTGTTGTTTTTTCGGGGCGAAATTTTCGTTTCTCCGACAATCTTCTCGATTTTGATAGAGGGCCATGAGACTTAGACCTGAGTGACAAAATGGAGCTCTAGACGCTTCCTGAGCTGAGATATTAAAAATCCCATTTTCCACCCCAGAAAAAAAACTAAAAGGTACCGTGTTTTTTTCAGATTTTTTTCAGTTTCTCAATCTCTCGAAAGTTCTGGATTTGGATGAGGTCATTTTAAACCTGAGTGCAGAAATGGAGTCTCTAGACCCTTTATAATTAATATATTGAGAATCCATTTCTCACCCCAAAAAAAAAAACTAAAAAGTCCGCTAGTTTTCGGGGTGAAATTTTGAGTTTCTCCGATCTCTCAAAACTCTGGATTTGATAGAGGGCCAGTGACTTTTAAACTGAGTGGAAATGAAATTGTGACCCTTCCTGAGCTAAGAATCTAAAGATCGTTTCAGCCCCAGAAAAAAAAGGTGGAATTTTCGGGGTGAAATTTGAGTTTCTCAATCTCTCGAAACTCTGGATTCTGAATCAAGGGGCATGAGAACTTGACCTAAGATCCCGAAAATGGAGTCTCTAGACCCTTCCTGAGCTGAGATATTGAATTCCATTTTCACCCCAGAAAAAAAAATAAAA